>CM026291.1:10022529-10089689 GCA_014851415.1 Cnaphalocrocis medinalis | reverse complement strand
ATAATAATTTCTTATTCGAAATGAATATGTTTTTAGTAAGATTTGTAAATCTATCGAGCTTCATTTTGATTTCAATGTTTTTTGACTAGCCAATTTATCGAAAACTTATTCTTGACTGGCTGAGCTTGCTGTAAGACAGTGACGATTTGGCGGTTGTATGATCAGAGATTTTACCGAGGACATGGCCGTACTAAAGTAGGTGTTCACTCCTGCAATTTATCAGCTCTGTCATAGACCTGAAGTCTGTGCTGTGACTCTATACATCTTATAACAGCAGTATTGATCTCTGTAAATGCAACTCTTGCTTGGGTCACTCAAGTACGGGACAAGTCACAAATGCAATGACGACAAACGGACAAATACAAACTAGCAAAGATACAAACGTTTTAACTTGTCTCCATAACAATATACCTAACTACAGATAACCTAGTCTATGTTGTCACTTAAACAAGTACGTACAACAAGTTACCGACCCTAAAGTGTTACAACAACAGCAGTAAGTCAAAAGATGTAGCGTAGCGGAGTAAAAACGTTCCCGCAAAGACAGAGGGCTTAGGAGGATGAGGTGGATGCCACAGTGGTATATAAGGCAGCGAAGGTTGAGACCATGACACTTAAGCCCGTTTATTATAAAACGCGGTCTAAAGTTAGTCTTGGTTTTTTGTTCATATTGAGGACAATCAAGATGACCTCACTCCGCCTGATGGTAAGCGGCTGTGAGGTCCAAATATGAGGTTGACAGGCACAAAAGAACAAAAAATGTACCTATTGAGTCTGTCATCTTCACCTTCAAGAAGGAGGAAACACATGAACTGGAAGGATATTGGAGTATATTTTTGTTCGTCGTCGTCGACTCGAAGTCGTGGACGACTTGATGGATCGGGGTAGAAATGAGGAGCTAAACCTCTTGGTTTGAAGCTTACTTTAGTTTCCATTTTGCAATTAGGGAGAAGAAGTGATCTGATCGTCTGCTACTTATCACTTTAAAAAGGGGGAAGAAATCTCAAATTCAGAACACTGCTTAACTTTTACCACACTGTTTCTTTCTCTTTACTGTACAGAAACTAAGAAAAAAGGGGAAGCTCAAATAATTGACGCGGGCTGTAGCTCGCTGGCGAAGTTTTGAGTTATTGCCTGCCAGTGAAGACCCAGAGTCTGTAAACATCATGACTTCTAACTTTGCACTCGCCGCCATCTTGCGAAAACGGTCATGTCAATTTTCTTGTTTTAGGATTATGTGATGATGATAATTACGAGTACTTTTTTATGTGATAGTTGGGAAACGAGCAGACGGATCATCTGATGGTAAGCGATTAAGGCCATAAATACGTGCAACTTCAGTAGAGTCACAGGTGCGGGACCCTTAACACTCTTTCCACCCAGTTCGGCCTCCGGTACCCTCATTCACTCGACGAAACACAGTGTAAGCACTGCTTCACGTCGGTCTCCTGTGAGGTCGTGGTATTACTCCGGTCAAGCCGGCCCATTCATGCCGAAGGGTGGCTCTCCCACGGTAACTTGATAACTTAGTCAGTAAGAATGTGACCTCTAAGCACACGCATGATTGTGGGTCGTGAGTTTGAATCCGAGCACCTGTGGATATTTTTACATTTCGTCCCAATGGTCCCGCCTACGCTCCGTTGGTCCAGTGGTTTAAAGTTCTAAGAGTAAAAAACCAGTTCGCCAGTTTCTTAAGTGATGACATATAAAATTTTAAACATCATCATCATCAGCCAGTTGCAGTCCACTGGCTGGACAAAAGTCTCTCCAAATGCTCGCCACTTTGAACGATCTTCGGCTACTCGCATCTAGTTCCAGCCAGCCCTCTTGGGCAGATCGTCACTCCATCTGGCCTGAGGCCGTCCTACACTACATTTACCAAGACGTGGTCTCCACTCCACAACTCGTTCACCCCAACGGTTGTCAGTTCTGCGGCAGATATGGCCAGCCCACTGCCATTAAACAAATTCTAAACAAGTAATCATAAATAACCATAAAGTAATTAAAGATGGCGAACATCAACCACTAAATCCATTGTATCGTTTTGTTTTCTTTCGTTGCAAAAGTTTGACAACTCTAAGACAATAGAAACATCTTCGAGAAGATGAACCCAACTTAACGCACCTCGCCCAAATATGAGAACATCGGGAAAAGTGAGGGGAAACTAACTTGTCGTATGGGAACATGCGAGGGAGGCAAGGCAAAAAGAGCTCATATAATTGACGCGAAAGTTAACTCAGTACTAGTGTTGTGCAGTAAATAGTGAACTATCGATAATTTAAATGATATCGTTCATTGATATCTGCTGGATCGTTTAGGGAAAATCCTCGTAAATACTAACATACTTACATTTGAAAGTACATATTCTCGGCGTCAAAAAAAATCGCACATCTGCCTAGTTTTCATGTTGACGTGCTCATATCACGGCTTTGTATATTAAAAAGTACTTTTTTTTTAACAAGTACTATCCCCTTAGTCTAGTAGTTTTAAAATTTAATAAAAATAAAGTTGTTTTATTATTTGTAGAATTACAAAGCTATGTTTTTAAACTTTCGCGTTGCATTATACAAATAATATAAACGGGACTAAACGCGACGAAAATTAATAAGTACATTCTAGCACTTACTCACACTTCGCTTCGACCACTTCGCTTGGAGTTCGCTTGTGACCACGGCTGTTGTAACGCAGTCGAAACGTCAAGCAGTAAGTGCTAGAATGTACTTATAAATTTTCGTCGCGATTAGTCCCGTTTATATGAAGAATTACAAAGCTGTTAGAAACATACTTATTTCTAATTGCAACTCGCTTGATAATCCGAAAAAATTTTTTTTTCAGTATCGATCTTTTCTTATTTACGTGCAACAGTTAATCATAATGCCATATTTTGAGCTATCAATAACACGCAATTCTTTCAGATTACCAAATCGATAAATTTCCTATCGATAGCTTAGCGACTCTGCCTTCGAACAAGTTTTGACTTATTGGCTTATTGGCGCGCCGTGGAGCGGCTTCTTGTAAACAGCGACCTTCTTCAGACGTCAGTCGCTGGGGTTGTCTCTTTTGTTTGGCGAAGGAAAAACGGCAGGAATTCAACCTTCAAACTGGAGCCTATGTTGGTGTTCAGAGTTTTCTACTATACTTTCTTTAGACGATATGGACAACCTTTTTCCAGAACATTCCAATTCCTTGATTAGTATTAGCCAGGACATTATTATTTTTTAGTATCTTTGACCACTGTTGCATAGAAATATGAACTTTCGAATACATAAAAAAATTCAGATTTTCTGCTGTGTTTAATATCTTACCACAAAACTTTTTATTACTAACACTAGTGGCCCGCCCCTACTTCGTTTCGGGACATTAGTTCCACTCTCTACCAATAGATGGCACAGAGTGTCGATTGCATCACACTTGTGTTTCGCCTTTTCGATAGAATTTACCTCTTTATAAATAGTTTGGGATATGGATTTATGATTATCAACTGTCTTGCCTAATTATAAATAAATAAACGTTCACAACATAGTATATTTTGGTCTGACCCAGGAATCGAAACCAAGATCCTGCGCACAACCATCCCTTGTACTAGACGTCTCAACATTACAAATGGCGTCTTTGTTCCTATACAATATCTCGTCGTCTTTTCAAGATAATTTGTATTTCTCATCCCACTGACTCCTATCTCTTTTTTAACACAACAAAGCGGTCGTCGTTACGCGATTGTTATTCCGAGGCTGCTCATTTATTATTATCGCCACTTAAGCGCTTTATGCATTTATGGGGATTATTACTGGTTTATTACAAGGCTTGCCTTTACGAGCTTCTTTGAGACAATCAGAACGTGGTGAGGTTTTAATTTTCTGTGGGTATTTGTTTCTAGTTTTGTTACGTAGGAATAGCAAATAAAAAAGAAATCAAGTAAATATGGATTTTTCATATTTATAGATGGAGGGTTCTGCCATACATCTGTTATTGCTTTGCTTAGTGTATGTAGGAGTTAAAATTGTTATTGAGGAAAACCAGTTATAAATTGTCAGTAATATTAGGTTGGCAGCGCAAATTGCTGACCTAACAATGTACGTTGAATGACACACCGTACAATACACATAGGTACTTGTGTGCCGTCCTAACTATGTTTGGAGACATTAGTTTCAATCTTTACCAATAGATGGCGCAGGGAGTCGATAACGTCGCGCTAGTGCTTCGCTTTTTTGATTCACGTATAAGCATTGTCACTGCCAATCGGGAATTGGACGCACTGCAACTGCTTGAACACTTGTTTTTTATGGGATTGAAAAAAAAAACACAGTCAGATAACGAAATGGCAATGACACATTGACTGATTCGCACAGTAAACTATGTTGCTTGAAGTATTATATGTACCTTATGTGGTTGTTCTCATCTTAGTTTGTATCTCGCAATTTGCATAGAAAACTTTGAACTTATGTCATCTTTTGTTGTATCTCTTGTATTCTGTACGTTTATACTCATGAAAGTTATTTTTTTGTTTCAGGTAAGCATTATGTATATGCTAAAGGTTACACGCACAGGCATGAATGGATCGGCTTGACCGGAGTGATACCACGGCCTCACAAAAGACTGGCGTAAGCAGCTGCTTCGCTATGTTTCATTGAGTGAGTGAGGGGCGGGTCCAACTAGGGAGAAAGGATAATAAGGATATTTCGCCTTATCTGCCACCTATCACAGAAAAAAATAGTAATAAATTATTTGGTATCAGCCCCCGTAAGCGCAAAAGAGCGTACTCCTTCTTAAAAAACCGGTAACGCATCAGCGACCTCTCTGATCTCGCAGATGGTCATGGGCAGCGGTGATTACTTACCAGCAGGTGACCCGTTTGCCCGTTTGCCGCCCCTATTATAAAAAATCAGCCTATTTATAAGCTCAGCTTTTTGTTCTTTGCGTGGGATAAACGCTTCCTTCAAAAATGTTTTGCTCCCTAAGAAAACACTTCGCTTTCCGAAATTTAACATCTGCCGACTTGGTAACTGGTCCTCGCCTCGTGTTTACAACCGGCTTCCGTATCTTCGGCCGCGTTTAATAAACGTAAATCCTTTGAAATTCGCTACAAAGTGAACTGTATTCCCGAATGTGGCTTACCGAAGATTTGTAACGGGCTGAACGCATAAATCCACCGAATCGTGAGCTAAGCGCGGAACGGCAGGGTTTACGGGGGGCTCGCCAGGAATGAGGTAGCAGGCCGATTTTGAATATCAGATGTTAATGTAGATCATTGAATCAACAGCTTATAGAACTAAATACTCGCGGGAAACACTTGAGTATTTAATTTATTAATACAGGGTATATCTGTGAACATTTGCATTCCTGTAACCAAGTTTTCTATCAACCATTCTGAACAACATTTGTTCAACAACTTTTCGAAATTCATCGAAAACATTTTCGGCTCCCCATACTAAATGACTAAGTCACGTGACCGACTTTGTGTGGAATGACGAAATTTTTTTTATGCGAATTTTCAAAAGTTATTGAAGAAATGTTGTTTAGAATGGTTGGTAGAACACCTGGTTGAAGAGATGTAAATGTTCACAAATACACCTTGTATTGAATGCTATAATTACAAGAAACTTGATCAAAAACAGTCTGTTATTTTTATGGCGAGCACATAACTGAGTCGCTGATGCGTTGCCAGCCTTTCAGTTTTTATCTTGGTTTCTAAATCGTAGCCGTCAGGAAACACTGTTGTAGCCATATCGTTCCACAAAACTACCTTAGTTTGGTATAATATGGTACATGGTGTTTAGTTTAGTGATGGTTGTTCGTCATCTGGTACTCATAGTACTAGGATTGCCTTAGTTTGAGACCAGGTTGATTGGTGTGTTTGTCTGGGGCATTTATTTTATGGTAGAAGGTTCCCGAGAAAACTCCATAAATTTCCCTAAATATAGGTCATATTTTTCTTTATTTATATTTTAAGATTTTTTCAAAGCCTTGTAAAGGGCAGAGTTGCAGGCCTCTTCGGGCAAGTCTCCCAGCCACTACGCCAGGTCGTCTTATTTACTGTACGTACTACATTAGCAAACGTTTGCCTTTCCATTTGTAAATCAGACCTCATATTTGCCCGGGCTTAAGCTCTCAACTGCCAAGTAGTACAACAACTTTACAATTTGACCTCTGTCAATAGCAGGTCCTTCCACATTTCAAACTCGGGCCCTTCGGCGGATTCGAGGAAGGGCTTAGACCACGGGCTCTCAAACTTTACGCCATGATGGCGACGGGTGCGTAATAGGACCATGAAAGGCGCCGTGAGGTTCGTCGACCAATCGACTCAGTTTAAAAAATCAAACAACGGATAGTTTGGCTGTGGCGGCCAATATCAATGATCAGCCATCGACACCAGACGTTATAGTGCACAAGTATATGCGCAGACACAAATGCACTCTCTATTCCCTAAGCTTTTTAAACTCGATGGACACCAGTGTGATACAACCGAAGAGGGATGAGGCACAGGACCATCAGCTTAACATACCGAGGCTCGGGGGTACACAAGACCGCCATCTTCCAGACTTTGGGTTGACACTGAGAACTTATTAAAAGAAAAACTCAGGTACAAACTTTAGCATTTGTTGCACTTTAGTAATTTTACTTACCACCATATTTGCCATAAACTTTTTTCATGTCGATAAAGAAGTGACGGAAAGAAAATCCGCGGGTTCAAATGCTAAATCAACAATTGCGTTGCGAGCAAAAAAATTGGGAACCCCTGGCTTAGACCTAAGTTATTTCCGTACTTAACCGAAGGATTAAGGTCACGGCGGAGCGATAGTCATATAACATAGTGGGCTCTAGATTCAGCTTTGTTGTATGTGGTCCGATTCTATTGGTCGGATCGATTCAACATGTCAGATTATGTGGTCAAATGTTAGGTTTTCACCCTAACCAGCCGTATATGTCACCTCCTGTGCTCACCATTTATAACGATGCCAGCCTCATCCAGGACTTTCCTGCTACTCTGGTATATACATTTATCACTAGTCCATCTTTTAAGTGGGCGTCCTCTGCTCATTTTGTCCTGACGCGGCCACCAATTTAACTATTAGTTCACTAACCGATATCTAATATTACAGAGTTTCATTTCAACAGTGTCGAGAGATGACTACGTGCTTTGTTTTTATTTTTAGTTGACATTGGCCAAATTACTCTTATCAAAAAGCTTGAATATGTATCGATGTATTTCACATCGACATAATCTCTAGATACACAATTGCATACTGAAAGCGTTTGAAAAAGGTATCCCAACTGCTTAAGGTGCCTTTACTGGTGTTGATACTTTTAATGCGTTCATGCTGTATCTTGAAGTATAAATAATACTAAAAAGTAAACTTTATTATCAAATCAATAGATTCGCTTTTTACTGATCTATAATATTAAGTTTGAGCAAAACTCAATCTTATAGACTTTACCTGTAAATTTAATATGGAAATACTATGTATTTATACTAAGAGCTGCTCACAGCAGCCAAGATCGGAACTGTAAGGTAGTAAATCTCTCCAAGCGGCAGTATTGCCGCACTTGTGACTATAATGCGGGCTATGTCCCAACATTATGTCATATAACTTCCTGACAACTGCACGTTGCAGTTTGTATACTGTAGTTTAGCTCGAAATATGCGCTTTCAAGACGTTATACTATGAGTTGGAGACAACTTTGTGTGAGACAAGCAGGTGTTTTGATAAAACTGACGGTAAAAATTCAGTGCTCAAATTCTTTTAAGATAAGAGTAGACCTTCCAAAGTTGACACCTTTTTGTTGTTTTAAACATCAGCGGCTTATTTACTGTCCACGACAGGACACAGGCACGACACAGGCTTCTCCAAACGTTCGTCACTAAGATCAATCTTTCACTACTCGCATCGATCGTCAATCGATGGGATGACGATCGATCGTCAAGCCATCTAGCCTAAGGGCATCTTACTGCCTTTATCGAGACGCAGCCTGCACTCAAGAACTCATTTATCCCAATGGGTGCCGGTTCTGTAGCTGATATCAAACATATTCCCAATTATTAGGAATTTCAACCAAATCTACAAACAAAACTAATGAGAATTCCCCCATGCTTACCGCATAAATTCTATGCATTTGTCTCCACAAACAGTTTCTAAACAATGTATTGTCGCTGTATGTTGTTCAAAGGGATGGGGCGGAATAAAAGCCTTTCCTAGTACCGGGTACTGGAATTACTGGGCGCAAACCGGCTTTGACCGGTGCAGTTCGTCGCACTGAGCAGTCTGTAGGTAGCTAATGCTGTCCTAGGTGAGCAACTTAACGCGATACGCGACTATGCAATGCGAAAAATATTTGGAAGAAAGAAAATACAATTGTAACAAACCATTTATAAACCCCTACTGTTTGATTTCCAATTAATCGATATTTTAACTAGAACCATCATTTGGTTACATTAAAGTTCCGCCTAATCACAACAGATGTCGCTGTACTAAGTTGCTACGCACAAGAACAATTTTTTTCCGATTGTACTTAAGCCATAGATTAAGTTGCCTAATATTGTCAATAGGTGGCACTGTGCAAAGTTACATCGCACATGCGTTTGTGATTTCCGATTATATATAAGGGTCGATGGACTTTTGACCATTGACCTCAGGTGGAGCATAGGAAGCCTATATGTATAGTAGTGCGTTTTGGACAGTGGACGTTGGCAGTCGATATTTTGTTATCTGACACCTCCGACCGAGTCTTCTCGCGCTCTGTACTACGGCGTACGTGGACGTTTGTTGGCCCGGTCTTTCCGGAGTTCCCGGCCGCATATCCGACCAGTATCTATTAAATGCCACACCTGAGTTATCCTTTAGATCGGCTTATTCTAAGTATTGCTATAATCCGTATATTTGTTTACATAATAACTATTGTTATTGTATGTAATTACCTGTGGTATTGGTATTATAGTTATCAAACCCACCACATCTTTAATTGGAAAATAACCCCTTCTACACAATCATTAATTTATTTTTTGTGCCTATGTCAACCGTGAGCATCGATGGTAGCAAACAATCTGTTTGAAGCGAAACATATAATAACAACAATTCAACTCGTACTCTTTGTTTAAGGCGTGGCTAGTCCGCGAGTGTGAGAGAACCTACATTTGACTTTCCTATTATAGGAAATCATAATTAGTTAACTACAAACGTAAAAATGTATGCTGAAACAGAACCAAACACAATAACCAAAGATAATATTAAAAAATATATATAGCACTATAAAAAAAAATATTTCATGATTTCGTTATTATCAATGACAGTTATTCAGGCTTCTAATTTTTTTTTTCTTTAATAAACATCAACTAGTGTTCCAATAATAACATCGATTTAAATGTGTGTAATTTCAGACCTTCACCGTGTTTGCCAGTTGCAGTGCTCTGCTCTCGCAGGGACAACTTGACCATAAGATTTTTTTTTCTTCACTTTATTTATTTTTGTGGCTAAACATAAAAAAGTTGAAAATGAAGCTCGACGAAATCATCGTCGCGTCTCCATGCAACACAACAAGCCGATACGTGGTCGCTTCTTGTCGCAAACTACATCCCGACAAGTAGAAAACTATTTAACTTTGCTTTTTAACCCATCGCGCTCCTACTTTAGTCGTCCATATAGGACAACGGGTAATGTCGGAATTAGGGATTTGCTCATGTATGCATTTGAGTTGTTTTGAAACTTGAATTCTAGTTACAACTGAAATGCTCATCGCTTGCTTAATTTCTTGGCTTCATATTTTCGCCTAGAAACTATTGAAAATAAACTAGTAGGTATTTAACAATATTTGCACTTATAAGCATAAATTTCAACATCATCATTGTAGGTACGAGTAATGCGTGCGTTTCATCTATTTGTTCCCTTTGTCAAATGATTTTGAATAAAAATATTAACAGCGCAACAAGAATATGTATTTAGGCTGATACCAAAATTGAAATGAATTAAAACAAAACCGTATTTTCATTTTTGGTGTGGCGGATTTCTATGGGCGGGGTTAATCAGTCTGTCTCTTTTTTAACCGATTTCAGAAAAAGTAGGAGGTTCTCAATTTGTCTGTATTATAATTCCAAAATTCAGTAAACTGGGGCTGCGAGCGATTCGTAGCTTAGTGAATATGAACGCGCCTTCCAAACGGGGGTTTGTGGTTTGGGTCCGAGCATGGATCAAGTCTGTATTACCTTGATTTTTTGTACATAAAAGTGAAAACGAATAAAATTTTTCGTTCGACTTTTGACATATTTAGGATTAACCAACTTATTAATATTATCAAGGTCAACAATATACAACTTTTCGTGTAGTTCCCACGGGGCTCATACCCCTCCCTAATTTAAAATAACAATCATAACAATTGTAATTTCCACAAACAACAGTATTTAATCATCCAACCAGGAGTTCCCTTTACAACTATTAATAAGTTCCAAGAGATTTATGAAGCGTCGTTCAAGCAACTATAATTACTGCTCGACGCATCATTAGTCTCGGCGCGTCATACACACCGTCAGCCAGGAAGTTATTTGATAAAGGTACGTGTAATAACACGGCAGGTTTTCCATTATTATTATTAAAAGGCCCTGTACAAAGTAAATAAGCAGGCGGTTCGATATTATTTCGGTAGATGGCACTATGCATTTGCACATCGCGCAAGCAATGTGTGTCGACGGAATAATGACGTCCAGCCGCCTGCAAGGGTTCGGCAACATCAAAAGGGAACTGGTCTTTAATACTGCCGTCTCTCTGCCTGGAACTCGATCAAGGTACCTTTCTGCAAGCTCATCGGTGATAACGCAATCTTTGACCCTGGCCTTCAGAGCCTTAACCACATTTATAAATTTAAAAATCCTCCAACCGATATTCGGCTACAGCGGCCAATCTTAACGAAAAGCGCAGTACCTATATTTTATTTATAGTGCTCAAGTGAGTGCGCAAATAAAGGTGCACTCTACATATATTCCCTACCCTCCTAATTCAATGGGACACCAGTGTGATACGACCAAAAAGGACAGGACGCAGGACCAAAAAGTTTCGAGGCACGGGAGTACAAGACCACCAACTTCTAGACTTCGGGTTGACACTGAAAATTTCTGAACAGAAAAACTTCAAGATTCAAGTATTCAAGTATTTATTTGAGATGAAAAGTGTTTAATAACGAAAAACATTTGGAAGCTACATTTTATTTTAAAGCACCGTCCACGAGCAGGCAAAAATATATTGTTTAGTCTTTTTGACTTCAAAATTACGAGTACGTCGCCAAAACAGAAAATTGAATAATTTTTACTCGTTTAATCTCACCACAAATGTATTGTTAAGTAGGTAAATCTAAACACAAACCGGCTTTATGAAGCGCAATTTAATGCAAACAATCTAATTACCGCTCCCGGGACACCATTAGTCATATAAGAGCTGTATAGCGCCACTACAGCCGCTATGGCACTGCGGGGGCGAGTGTGTAGAGATGTCCCGATTCCGGGTAAACATGACTCGTGAAGTTGAGTTCAAATTCATGGTCGAGTTTTACTCAAGTTACGTAACTTTTAAAGATTGGTCAGTGTTGGAACTTTGCTTGTAAAGTTCAAATGTATAATGGAAGTAGTTTAGGATTTAAAGTGGTTGTACATTTAGTGGCATAAGCTTTGGTCATAGAAATCCTAGATACAGCGTGAATACGTTAAAAGTTTCACCGCATATGAAGGCACCATTCGCAAAAATGCGCTATTTGCATATTTGCAATCTAAAACCTTAGGGTCGAAGATACATAACTGCCTCACCTCACATTCAAATCCACATACTAGCGGACAAATAAGCAGACCGTCCACCTGATGGAGGGTAATCACCGTCACCCATGGATATATGCAATACCTGAGCATCACAAATGTATTGTCGGCTCTTAAGGAAGGAATAAGATCCTTTCTTGAAGACCACCGGGTCGTATCTGCTCGGAAACACCATCTTTAGCAGCTAGTTTCAGTTTTACCGAGTGCGGTAAAACATTACGTCACTTTTTTAGTAGAAACCCAACAAACCTATAGTGAGAAATCACTATACACTGAGCAATAACTATATGGGTTTGATTATAAAGTTACTGTCATAAGCAACGGTGTCACTCAAAGTCCAGCCTGAAAACCAATGCTGCAGCAGCTGCTCGCGGCGGCTGCAGCATCATGCTGAGGCTGAACCTTGTTGGCCGCAACTTTTGCGCTTCTTTCCTTTGTATCTTTTGTCTATATGAAATGTATTGTGGTCATACGAGTGTTGTTGTAGTTACGTCACCAGAAGTTGTTGTTGTAGTTTCATCACCAGGTGTTGTGGTCGTTGTTTCATCACCGGGTGTTGTTGTAGTTGTTTCGTCACCAGTTTTTGTTGTAGTTGTTAGGTCACCAGGTGTTGTTGCAGTTGTTTGGTCACCAGGTTTTGTTGTAGTGGTTTCGTCACCAAGTGTTGCATGTTTTCTATTCTATTCCAAATCTAAGCCTATATTTAATTAGATGACATGACACATCCCTATTTTATTTCATTCTACTTTGTTTGTCTGAATTAAACGACTCTCGTTTGACTAGAAATGAGAGTTGGTATGTTTGTATTGTTTCCGCTAGTTTATGAGTTGGCGACAAGTTTCTATGACATGTTTCGGTCGGCACAAAGTTTTAATTAATACGGTAGGCAAACAACTTCATTAGCATCATAAAGCAAAAATGTTGTCACAATATTCTTTGTGTAGTTTGATGTATGAGTCGGATGTTATATTGTTGCGGTTTGCTATTATAAGCTTTTACAAGAGGTAGACGTAATAACCTTGGGAACCGTATCCTTACAGAAGACCTGAAGCAGTCCTTACTACTACTGTACTGAAGGCCTAATTCGGGGGAAAAGGGGTGAAAGGTTGACAGCACACTTGTGACCCTACTGGGTTTGAAGGTATAGCGTAGCGTACCAGGTGATCCGCCTGCTCGTTTGCCACCTAGTAGGTACATAAAAAAATGTTGCGTAAGTCTAAGGAGTGAAATTCTCTACCGACTGGTGTGCCCTGAACACTGTAATTTAATCAGCCACAATGCATCATCACTAACCATCTGGTGAGATTGCGGCTAAATGTTTGGCTATCCAAAAAATATCGATAAACGTAAGAACTCAGCTGGAGAAACTATATCAACTAGCTCCTCAAAACACATACACTTAATGCTCATGTTACGGTTGTAACAATTAAGTGACGTATTAGTATCTAATTACTGTGTAGTACGAGGTGTTGCTAAGGGATTTACAAACCATTCGGAATGGAAACCGCGACTGATCGGCAGTGATAATCGCCGGTTGCCATGGCAACGGACGAGAACCTTAAGTCTATTGTGAGTCGACGTTAATAATTTGATAAACAAGATAGGACACTGTATAAATAGGTATACATACCAGCAGGATGTATCTGTGACTATTACATCCCTATAACTACGTCTTCATCTAACCATTCTAAACAACATTGGTACATTCTGACTTTGGGAAATTTTTTGAAGATTTTTTCGACTCCTTATTATAAAATTAACAAGTCACGCGCTGATTTTGTATCATCATCATCGTCATTTCAGCCAATAGAAGTCCACTGCTGGACATAGACGCTTCCAATTCCCAATGCTTTCCACACAGAGCGGTCCTGTGCCACCCGCTTCCAAGGGACTCCCACAACCTTCACTAGATCGTCGGTCCACCTTGTAGAACTTAGTATTAATAGTAATTTTATACTTGCTTAAGTGTGTGGTAATGTGGAGTAACATACACGTTACAGATATTTTCTCAAACTTTTGTCCATGATTTAGTGGGTCTAGTTCTGCTGTAGGAGTGCGAAAGTAGGACGACAGTCATAACAAGTGTGCAAATTAAAAGTGTAGCCCACTTATTGAAGCCAAAGGGTAGACCTAGGACGTAATCGGATGATTGAATAAAAATCATATTATTATTGTCATAAAAAATGCAATAAAACGTTTAGAATTATATGTTATTTTCAAACTTATGAATTCAGTACGTTTATATGAAAAATACGTTACTGGCCATTGAATACCACGTCAAACCGCTCGTAACGATTTTTTCTCTCAAAGTACGATTACGGAGACAATTTCTCAAATGATAGGCAGGAAAATCAATTTCCTTAAACGTGTTTAGAACAGAGATTAAAGACTTATTCCCAGACTTCAAGCTAATCTCCAGAACGAAACTAGTTCTCCGTGACGTCACGTCACTCAAGTCACACTTAATCGCGTCGATTCCTTTAGATCTTGCATAACAGTTCACTGAAATGAAAAGAGTGATTTAAGACTTATGACTCAAAGGAAAGATCAGCCACGTACGCAAAATATATTATAGTGCTTAAGTGTGTGCGCAAACAAAGATGCACTCTCTATTCCCTTGGCCATGACCGAACAGCTATTGGAGGACCAATGGCTTAACGTGCTTTCCGAAGCACGGGGACACAAGACCCCTAACTTCCAGACTTCGGACTGACACTGAAAATTTCTGAACACAAAAACCTGGGGATCGAACCTGGGACCCCAAGCGCAGCCGTCGCTTAAAAGTGTCACCCACTACTAACTGTGCCACCGAGGCAGTAAATTTTATTTACACATCACCTGGCCTAGATAATTAACATAGATATCTAATAAGAAGTCAATAAAGAGACCAATACAATGACGTTGGCAAACAAATGTGCGAACTGCCTAGCCGAGCTATTTATCTATTACTTATTTTTTTACCTATTACTTACTGCCCTTTAAGAACGATTACAATATTTTTGAATAACCTGATAGACTTTCTGCCTCGAACTACAAAACTATGGAATGAACTGTCACCAGCGGTATTTCCGAACCGATACGACCCACAAACCTTCAAAAAGCGAGCGTATTCCTTCTTAAAAGGTCGGCGGCGCATTTGCGACTCCTCTGGTGTTGCGGGTGTCCATGGGCGGCGGTAATTACTTACCATCAGGTGAACCGTCTGTTCGTCTGCCCCCTATCTCATAAAAAAAAAGATAGGTTTTCTTGAAAAAAATAACTAAAAAGAATAGCTCATTTGACATCTGTAATCATCATCTACTTCTTGAAAGCTTGAGCTAGATCTTTATGAGTGAACTGGTACAGTTGAACTATTCACTCCGGAACCACGCAAGTCTTATTCACGTGCGTAACAATTCCAAGCGCCGTACATCTAATTAACCAGCGAGAACTCACGGCTAATTATATTTTGCACACGAAAGTACTTGGAACAAAGGAATTCGTCGCTGATAGAGGTAATATTATTTGATGAGTGTTGGTAGCTCAGTGAATAAAACGCAACACCTTCATTTATATTCGATTGCGAACTATTTCTCTTTACGCGATTGTTACTATTTCTAAAAGTTTAATTGTGAGGACAGACATCTATACTATTAATAAAGAGGTTACGCCTCGGCCTGTGACTGACTGACTGACTGACTGACTGACTGATCTATCAACGCACAGCCAAAACTACTGGACCTAAAATCATGAAATTTGAAACATAGGTAGTTCATACTATGTAGGGGCGCACTAAGAAGGGGTTTTGCAAAATTCACCCCCTAAAGGGGTGAAAGGGGGGGTTTACGTTAGTATGAAAGTTTTTCAATTTAGATGTTAGAGATTTGAAAATTTGGATTATGGTTGATGATCAAAAATAAAAATTGACCTGTTTCAGTTTTTTTTTTAAATTCAAGCCATAAAGGGGTGAAATGGGGGTTAAAACTATGTATGGGAGA
Source organism: Cnaphalocrocis medinalis (assembly GCA_014851415.1). Taxonomy (NCBI): domain Eukaryota; kingdom Metazoa; phylum Arthropoda; class Insecta; order Lepidoptera; family Crambidae; genus Cnaphalocrocis; species Cnaphalocrocis medinalis. The sequence goes on along the minus strand of CM026291.1, from coordinate 10,073,924 downwards.
TTTATTATTTTTAAAGCTAGAGTCTTGAAAATTGGTATTTGGGTTTTTCCATACAAATTAAATGAATGTGATTTCAGCATTTTTTTTTTCTTCAGCTTACAAAGGGGTGAAAGGGGGTTAAAAGGTCGTATGGAAGATTCGTCATTTTTAAAGCTAGAGCTTTGAAAATTGGTATTTGGGCTTTGCATGCAAATGTAATGAAACTCAATTCGGCATTTTTTTCTTCAACCTAAAAAGGGGAGAAAGGGGGATGAAACGCCGTATTATCAATTTTAAAGCTAGAGTCTTGAAACTGGGTATTTGGGCTTTGCATACAAATGTAATGAAAGTGAATTCGTTATTTTTTTCTTCAACCTAAAAAGGGGGGAAAAGGGGGTTGAAACGAAGTATTGACATTTTTTGAAGCTAGAATCTTGAAAATTGGTACTTAGGCTTTGCATAGAAATTTTATAAAAGTGATTTTGGTATTGTTTTTTCTTCAATCTTTAAAGGGGTGCTTTCGGTTTCTTCATATTCAACCCCTATGGGGGGAACGGGGGAACTGATTCAATTTGACAAAGTAAAGTTATGGAGTTTCCAGCATTTTTTAAATCAAATCGTTTTGAGATTCCTTCATTAAGGTTTACGATCACCAAAATTGATTGTTGTGAATTCTACTTCGTTCAAAAAATTAAAATACCGAAGCGAAGCGAGGGCGGGCCACTAGTCGTGGATAAAGCTACATTCTTTAAACCCATTGACGATTTGGAACAATTAAAAAAAATGCAATGAAATGAAAAAAATTAAATTAAAAATGTTTTATTGCTTAAATAATATAATAATTCAATAAAACAAGCCACTTTATTGTATAATTCATCCTAACTAATATTATAAATGCGAAAGTAACTCTGTCTGTCTGTCTGTCTGTCTGTTACTCTTTCACGCCAAAACTACTGAACGGATTTAAATGAAATTTGGTGTACAGATGATCTAGACCCTGAAAAGAACATAAGCTACTTTTTCTTGCGAAAAGGGGGTTGTAAAGGGTTAAAAGGGGGGTAAAAAGTTACTTTTCCACGCGGACGAAGTCGCGGGCGGCCGCTAGTTATTAATAAATGAAAATTATAAAACAGTCTGTCATGGATCTTTACGTTTAGACTTCCCAAACACTGGATAATGTTCCAAAAATACTCTGATTAATTACAAGCAGAAATAAATAACGCTAAAAGATTTGAAAATAATAAGGGTCATTAATTCAGATGATCCGAAAAATCTTTTATTTGGCCCAAAATAGACCCAGCACTGGTCTGGTCTGATAGGAATCCCGTCCAAAGTGAATTGCTACCCAACTTTTACGAATGCTCACGTACCCCCATACATCAGCGCTTTATACCTACGCTGGATTTACCAAATTAATCACACGACGCGACGCGTAAAATGTAGAAAGACTTTAATTTATGCCTGCAAAGGCAGGAATTAAATTACTCACCTACGAACAAAAAACGCCAATGGTGGAAATGGTGGGAGTTACAATTTTCCACTTTATACGTGTTCTTTTCTCTTCCTCTCTGGGGTTGAGTGAGGCTTTTAAGCAAACGTTGTTACGAGATAATGTTGGCGGGTAATTGGTACTTAAGTGTAAGTAAAGTGTTCATTAACAGGCTGTCGAAGTCCAGAGTTACAAAAATGTCTCAATTTAATTTCGCACATGCGACTAAATATAGGTACACTAGATGTTTACAATAATTACAATGCAATTAACACAATGTAATTAAAACAACGAATAATTATTATTTAGGAATAATTAAATAAAATTCATGTCAAATTCTAAGGTTGTCTGAAGGAGATCGTTATTAGCAATAAGACCGCCGACATTGTATTTATATATGATTATAGTATTAGGTTCTGTAACCTTGTGTGCAATATCTAGGGAGTAAGTTTTTTTTTGATTTTACAATGGCGTCAGGAGATCATTTAATACCTATAATTTGGGAACTTCGATCATAGAATACCTAGCGAGTTTGCCTCACGCTCCAAGGGACATTAGTTCGATTACCATTCTTGTAATGACCACTTGTCTAGCTTCGGCACAAAATAATTACGCACAGAAGGTAGACTCAGCCTGATTTTGAATTTAGAAGAGTTCGTTGACATATGCTAGGGTTGTTGCCCGGCATGAGTACATAAGCACGCGCTCTCTACCACAGACCTCGACAGTTCGACAATCTTATGTCGTAGGCAAGGATTAATGTGGTCGAAAAGGCGTATTTCCCCGTTAGTGCGCATGCGTGAGTACATGACACGTTTTTAGCTCTTAGTGGGCAGCCCACTTTCTGTGTGTAATTATTTTGTGGCTTCGGGTTCATTTACTTAGGTAAACTTCTATTTTTTGATACTTTCACTGATTGTTGTACCCATAACAGCTGCTTTTTATGAAATCAGATCAGTATATAATTAAAGTAAATAGTGCACTTAAAAAAATATTGACGGGTTCACGTGGAACTCAAACCTACTACCTTCCACGTACTGGGTGGCTGTTTTACATGTTAAACTAACCAAACCTCGAACTAAAATTTTGTATTCGCTTTTGCTATAAGCGCGGTACATTATTTGCTTTATTCGCGATATATAATTTGTCTAAGAAAAATGTCTAGACACAACAACAACAACTTATTTGTTTAAATTATCCACCAACGTAAATCAAAAATAAGTGTATTATAATATATCATTGGGTGTTTAAACTTATAGACATAAAAATTCCAAACACGAAAAAACAGTAATTCATAAATATTATCCGAAGTTTATCGACTAACCCCAGCCCTAGATAGATTCGAGACAAAAATCCAGCGAAATACTTTATTCAAATAGAGCAAATAACTCACCCAGTGAAATATGAAAGGAGGCCAACTTAAATCCGGCTCTAAAGCGGGATATTTGCCTTCCACGGGGTAGGGGTGGGAAACAACTCATCGGTATTCACTATTAATTCAATTCAATTCTTTATTGCATGCTCCATTGTACAAATGTACGAGGGTGTAAACAGTGCAATGTAGCGCCCTGTAATGTAAGGGCGTAGCAATTTATAAAATATACATTATTGAATAAAATCTGTCATAATCTAGGATGTCTGACTTTCTCGGTGGCGCAGTTGGTGGTACGTCGCACAGCGACGGCTGCGCTTGAGGTCTTGGGTTCGATCTCCGGGTCGGACCGAAAAAATTGTACCAGATTTTTTCTGTACAGATATTCTCAGTGTCAGTCCAAAGTCTGGAAGTTGATGGTTCTTTCTCAACAACAACAAAACTCGGGTTTGTGATAAAAAATCTTAATAAATGCAAAAAGAAAACATTAACTTTTATGGCAGTAATGAGGAATGTTACATATTACCACGGCAATATTTAAAAAAAAAGTGCCCTAACGTGAAGGACTTTTGCGTTCTTAATTTAAAAATCAGACACTCAGACGTCGTAGCGTCCCAAAGTCTCTCTTGGATTCCGATACAAGACTCCGCCATTGGTCCGGTCCTTTGCGGTTTCACGCGATTCGCTGACTTGCATCTCGTAGTTTGAAGATTATGACATGAGTGAAAAATTTTATACGACAAATGTCACATCCCTACCACAGCTGGCTGGAGTTTGAGTTTGCTATATGTACATATATATTTCGCTTGGGAGTACTTAAGAATAGGTAGGTATTTTAAGAGGGCCGTCGAAATATCCGAGGAAATCGTCTTTGCATACCTCGGCGCCTGATAAATGGTATTTTGAGTTGAATAAGATTAGTACAGTTTGGCATCAAACTGGCTGCTACCTTTGATATTTTCTAGAACTTATTCCTTGAGATATAAGAGTGAAAATAGTATGCACTTTATTGGTGAATTTAAGCGGCGTGTTTAATTTTAGACCTAGTTACACTAATACTTGACTATAAAGTCAAAAATAATTTCTTTGGTACTTTCAAAGAGCGTCAAATATGTACTTATCATTGCACAGTTTGTGAATATTACCGGTTTTTTCTTCTTCTAGAAATGCCGCTTTATTAGTGAAGATTGGCCATCAGTTATTTATAAATATCTACTTACTTTATCTATGGCAAGCCTAAAAAGTCAAAATTCACAATACTACATTTTTATTGAGAAATAATAAACATGGCCACAAAATTTTTATTTGGCCACGCGCCCAAACTTCTAATTTAATAACTAAGCATCGGGAAAATTACTTAGCCTTTAATTAACTGATTCATCTTCTTTACAACGGCAACTAAAAATGTTAAAGATAGCATCAAGTGAATATCCACAATTAATTTAACTTGTCCTTCTGATTTATATATTGCAAACTAATTTACTAACTCAGCCACGGAATTTGTAACTCATCACCATATTAAGTTTTACAGCTTCAATACAATGTCCCCAAAAATAATACATTCCAGCTTCAATACTCAACATCAAAATATTATAACTTAACATCTAAAATAATACTTCATATTCTTTTATAGAGAAAATAGCCACTGTACCTACGATTTGGCGCCCAGTGCGTGACATGACAGCAACCGGCAAGCATCTGATCGGCCTAGCAATCAGACTGAAATTCGTAATGGCGCCATTGGAGGTAAAAGCACAGTGCTTGGACTGAAAAGTAAGCGTGGAAGGCCAACTTAAGCGCGAGCGCCATTAATAAGCCAGTAATACATATTTTATTTTTCTTATAATTTCTGAATTACATACGTGCTAATTTAAATTTATTACTTACTAAAAACGATACCAATAAAATTGATTTATTTTAATTCTGAGGATTATGAGATATATTTAAAAAATCCAGCTATGAAAACATAAAGGAATCCATTAATTTTTTTTTTAAATGTGTAATAATATTTTTACATGCGCCAAACAACAATAATTTTGCAATAAAATCATTGTGATTTGTGGGAAGAAATTATTACAAAAGTAAAAAAATATTAATACTTTCCATTTTGTTTTCATAGCGTGATTGTTTTTTAAATGTTTCTCATAATCCTCACAATTAATATAAATCAATTGGCGGCTAGTATCGTCGTGTTGTTGCCTTAAATAGTTCATGTGTAATAATAATAGTGGCTTTAATATAATTTTCGATGACGATTTTAGGTAAATTTAACGATCGAAAAATGTAGGATGAGTTACATTTTATTCATACTAAATTATGAAATTAGAAGCTAATATCATTACTATTTTGGTGTCATATATTATTAATTTAGAAGGTTGCTATTTGAATGCATACCACAAATTTAGATGCTAAAAAATAACTGCCATGCTGAGTTATATTTACAGTGGCTTACATAAAAGATATCTAGTGGCTGAGATACTATTATTCAGATGCGCATTGGTTGTGGCTGACTTAGTAATTTAGAAGCTAACATATATTTTCTGAGGCGAAAAATGCTATTAAAAAGAAGCTCGTTTAAATAGTACCCTATACATTTACCCACTGTTGTGTTGTCATATGGTGCATACCTAAGTTACAAAATAAGACAGCTAATGTAACAAAACTTAAAACTAAATTAAAATAATAGTACATCAAAACTTACAAATAACTTATTTAAAAACTTAACCTAATGTAAATAATAATAAAAGGAAACAACTAAACTAATTAAATAAACTTACATCCTAAAACATATTTACATAATTAAAACTAAAATAATATACAATAACAAAAGCAATTTCTATACGGAACCCTTAAAATACCTAATTCTAATGCACTCGCTGCAATGGTTTTTGGCCGCGCGAATACTGTATGCAAAGCCGATGCGGACCCCTAGCCCGTAGAACTGGTTTCGGGAACTAGGATCATGCCTATTGCGATCCGCCGAGCGCGTCATTCACAGCGAGACCCTAAGGTGCCAATACGTGCATTTTTAATTAAAAAATAAGTATATTCTACGCGCGGAGAACGTCGCCTTATTACTATTTACTTTAATCTAAATTAATATCGTAAATACGAGTTTTACTAGCTAATTAGAGTGTGTATCATCACAGTTAAAAGTGAACATACAACCCGCTGGGGTGAGTTGAAATTTTATTACGTAATCTATTTTAGCAGCTATCTCTTGAGATCTGATTATTCCGTTGTGCCGCCGATAATGTAAAAGTAAATCTATAAATAAGATGAATACTGGCCTATCTTCCTCGGTTTGGCACAACGGGCATAGTTGGACATCTTCTGACACGTGGAATTTCGACGATTCCAGGTTCAACGTTCAACGTTCAACGTTCAACGTTCAACGCTCAACCTTCTTCTACGTTCTTCAACGCCTAACCTTCTTCTACACTTCTTCAACGTCCCCCCCTTCGACCCTGCAATCCTGCCGTCACCGAGCTGACGAAGTCCGAGGTCCTGAAGAAGACCGGAACCAACTCCAGTCCGTCAGCCAGGAAGTCGCAGTGGAGGAAGTGTCCCTAGTGCCCCGTCTACCGTCTACCCGTACCTTAAGGCCAGTCAATCGTATACCTATCTATATTTATCTTCGCGCGCGACCGGAAGTGTGGCTAGGAGGGCGAAAAATAAAGGAACCTAACTAAATTACCTAGTGTATTTTAATCGAACCCTACTACCTACCTATCTGTGACGCCTAACGTCACAGTGTCTGTAGTAACTATGAGTGTATTCCTTTTCCCCACAAAACAAATAACTAAATTATTCATCTACAGCATTCACAAAAATTTTCCTTCAAATAGTTACTCAGCCGAATCTCGCAAGTAGGTCATGGCATGTAAATAATTCCAAGCTTACATTCGGAAGTCCATAATTCCGTTCCTGAACTTCCCATGGCTAGTGTTGTCAATGCAAGACCAAGGTTTGACCGACTTGACTTGACCTTTTCTATCTAGTGGCCTATTTAACCCCCAGAGCCTCATCAGTATTTTTTTAAACATCGTCGGTGGCAAACAAGCGTACGGCTTGCCTGGTGGTAAGCAACTACCACAGCCTATGGACGCTTGAAACTCCAGAGGACCTGCATTCGTATTGCCGACCCCTTAAGAACGAAAGATATTAAGTATTTAAGATTTTTTGAAGAGCTTCAAGATTAAATTTCAAAGCTCTAGAAGCCTGTGTCGTTACGTCAATTGTAGTTAAATGTAAAAGTAGTTAATACTATTGTTGTATATTTAATTTATTTTCAAAACAAACTTAAAATAAATTACATCCATAGTAATTCCATTCCTAAATTCCCATGGCTATTTTTACCGAAGCAAGACACATTGTATTAAATTCTTATTACATCTCTTATATTGACTCTCATACTTATAGTAGTGATAGGCCTTTGTTGCTACATTACTCCTGTAATAACTAGTTTTTAAGTTTAATACCTCTGTTTTGTGTGCAATAAAAAGTATATTCATTCATCCTCATTGACCCTGATTCGGTACTAAGTAGCTTTTACCTTTTATCCATAACAGGATCCAATTATTGATTCACAACAAGACTCAAAAATCGAGACTATCCCATCCTTACATGGCTAGATACCCCATGATTAATGGCGTGGAGAGTGACTTATCTCGGACCGGGCAAAAAGCCACGGAAAAACACCACCTTGCGGCAAAAAGGCAATAATGCCTCCTGAGTCCTGAGCCGTGGGGAAGTAAAGATTAAGATATGATATCGGCTAGGTGGGTAATCGAAATAGTGAGGGCAATTGGAGTTTAAAGAGTATAGTCGACAAATTTAGTTTTAATCACAAGATTCCGTACACAATATCGAAATGACAAAATAGCCATGAAAATGTTTTTAAACAGGGTTATAAATGAAAAACAATAACAAAAATTTTTACTTTCAAAATTGTACGTGAGCACTAAATTATCTTAGCGTTCAAACCTCTCAAAAATATCTGATGCATAGCGTTTCACAAAAGACAACTGCATGTCAGTAAACGCCCAGTGCGTTTTCATTTGATATTGTAGAGTAATAGAAAATAAATAATTAGTTACTGCGCTAAAAGGGATTTTGTCAAATGCTTAGATATTTTTGATAGGTTTGGATGATAAGATTATTTTGATAGTGACTGTATATGTAGCGTAAATATTTATTGTAAACACATTACAAACACTTCCTGTTATACTCTAGGTACTCTTTTACTTCACCCACTTTGATATTGAATTTAAAATTATAAATAGATTTACTATCGAAAATTCAGCCTCAATTTCGAGCACCACTCTCCAAATGGCACAACAAAATTTCCTAAGTATCGCTCTCAATATTTCTCTCAAAACATTATTAAATTCAAGAGCTCTCCCAGAACTCTACCGAAATCATGTCCCCACTCTGTAAAACACTCTATTATTAAAGCCGACAAACTACTCTAACCTATCCAATTCATTAAGAATTAACAAAGCGGCTCTCTGCGCGCTCGCATTATCCGCTGACTCTACATGACGCTACATAGCGCGGAGCGCGGACCGTGGTTAGTGGGGCTAGTGTAGAGCGGAAGCGGGCGAAACTATGAAGCATGAATGGCTGACTAGACCGGAGTAATATCATGGTCTCACAGAAGATCGCGCTTTCGAATGAGGAAGGGTACTGGAGGCCCAATTAGGGGAAAAGAGGGTTAAAAGCACTTGTGACTCTACTGGTGTTGTAGGTGTCTATGGACGGCGGCAATAGCTTACCATCAGATTATCTGTCTGCTTGTCAGCCACCTATTACATAACCCTCCTTTTGCTTTGCCGTAGTCGGGTAATAAAAAAATGAAAAGGGAAGGGGGGTTCCAAGTGTCCTTGGCCCTTGGGAATCACTTGCCATCAAAGTAATTTTTCTGCTTGTCTGAATGAATAACTAAAAAAAAACAAACAAACAGTGATTATGACTATTTTAGTGTTTGTACTCGTATTGACTCGCATATTAACAAGGTTTTTTTAAGAATAAAAAAAAAATAGAGTGGTTATGCTTCTACAGTTTGTAATCAAAAAGTAAATAAATGGCGTGTTAACTTGTATATTTTGTTCCAGGTGCGGTAAAATCGCGCAGCCTCCCAAATTGGTAAGTTTTAAAATATTAAACATTATTCATTTCACTTCTCACTACCGGTACCCTGAGTGAGTGAGGGTACCGAAGGCCCAATCCAACGGGAAGGGGGAGTTCATTTGGCAGCTCACTTACAGCTCCACTTACTAATAGAGTCTAGACTAGCCTTACTAGTAGAACGGCAAATGCTTCGCATTAGGTTAGGTGATTTCGTTGTTCTTTTGCCACCTATCACAAAAGAAAAAAGGTGCACGTTTTAGTACATTTAGCTATGTTCACTAATCTCATCTCATCATGCTGCTTTCTTTCCTCTACTAAAAGTTAGTCTGGAAGAAATTGCTATAATAATATCGATATTCTGAACAGTTATCGAGATCCAATATCGATAGATCACCAACACTATCTGTGACTAAAATGCTATTTTTGTACTGCGAGAGATAACTCAACATGACATCAAGTCAGCTACACATCAGTTTGCCACAACCTGTCAGATTTCCTCAATCGATTTTCAACCTACTGTGTATGTCCGTAAGATGCGAGTCAAGAGATGAGAGTAAGATTAGAGAGAGATTGAAGAAATTTGGCAGTTTTGTATAATTTGATGTGTAACCTAACCTAACTAATTGAATTTTCAACCTAATGTGTATGTCCGTAAGATGAGAGTCGATTAAAGAAATTTGGCAGTTCTGTATTCTATGATGTGTAGTTGTACAAGCAACCGCTCGTCCCTTACATCACATCCCACATCCGGGGCGGAGAGGCTTAATTGACCTGAAGAAGAGTTGCGTACGACCTCAATTTTCCAACCCTTGCTTCTATGACGTACGTCGGCTTTTTAACATTGTCCCTACAAGCGATTTGGGCTAAGCGAGGCGATGGTATCGCGCCGGCGTGCCCATGCGTTACGGCCTTGGCGTAAGTGCTAAGTTACACAAGAGTAACTTAGGGAATTGCTTCCATCGTATAATCTCTAGATACACACACAATTCCATACTGTAAGCGTTGAAAAAAGTGACCCCAGCGGCGCTGTCGTTAGTGGTACGTAAGTCAAAAATATTTTGATCTTTGGAAATGCTGTCACTATTTTTTGTTTTCGACCTTAATCTAATTTAAGTTCCAAAAATGCCAATTTGCACTCTATTGCGAATGGAACCTTCATTGGTGGCGACACTTCAGTTTAAATCTTATCAGGCATTGGTCATTTTAAATAAATTTTCACATCATAACTGAAATAATCTTAAGTACAATACTGTCTTATATTTGTAACACCTAGATTATGTTATAAGCATCTGATTACAGCAAATAAGTAATGCTTATCATTTCAGAGAATGTAAGATATGAAGATGTACCTTTAAGATATAGATCTACTAACTCTTTTGCAAGCATATACATACTGAATATTGAGTATTGAAGAATATATCTTTTCCCAATAATTTCTGAGATAAGAACGATTGTAAATATGTGTTGTGGTCATCAAACGTTTTCTTTCTCTTACTCATATACTTCTGAGGTCTTATTTTTCTTAAGTTAAAAGACTTTTCGTCTAGCCTTACTTACTCGTATATCCCCGGTTCGGTACCTACTCACTCAGGCTGTATCCGTGGCGTGCTCACGGCTCGTTGCGGACCCTTACTTAGTAGCTCGTACTGTTGTCTGGACACTTGCTCTGAGATGCTTATGTTCATCTGTGCCTGCTGTCAGTCTTATGTATTCTAGCCTGTGAATGTGTCTGGGAAAAGTTCATTCAACTTTTGTAGGAAATAGTTTATGTGACTGGCACTTAATTTTAAAATATGATTTTAAGAAAAAAGCCTTAGCGAGTTTTAAGAGCATTTTAATAGTTTTTGCGGACTCACTCCCACACACTACACTCACAAAATCGTAAATAGGTTCATAATTATGTGCTTAGAAGTTAACGTTGCGTTAATTCCCGTCTCCATCTAAAGCTAATAAAATAAGAAAACTATGGCTAATACTGATTATAATTAGCACAAACGTGGCCTAAGTTCAACAGCGGACAGGCACATACTATTGGTTTATTGTCACCACAGCAGAGTGTTAAAAAGACAGAGACATCGAACAAAATGATATCGTTTACTTACTTCACGTCATAACACGTGAAGCGTGCTCCGCGATTTCCATATAACTGCCGATTCATCACCCCTCGCACGCATTCAAGCGTTTCTTGACATAATTGATCTATATGTAAACAATGTTGCTTAAAGACGCCCTTTATTGAAGGACCTGGTACCATGTTCGCTTAAGATCGAAGGAAAATTCACCTCCGTTCGAAAATTGGGGCTTTGAAGGTTGTTTTCGCAAATCGATAACCTTTGTTGTTTACTGGTACCTGTTTTGAAACAAGCACTGAATAAACACAAGTTATTTTCACAGAGATATTTGCTTAGGATAAAAATCGAAACTACAACTTTAGGAGCCTGCGGTACCTATTCATTACATTGAGCCAAAGAAGTCTAACTCAAGAATAACATAGCTATCGTTTAGTTTATCTAATGGATATCTATAAAATAGTTTCTATGGGTGAGTTTATCGTTACAGTAGGTTTAAGAAACGAAATTTTTCAAATCAAAATAACAAAACCGCATTATCTTGGTCACATCTCAACTAATGTCAAACAGTCATCAATTTTGGCAATGACTGACTGACGATGACTGTTCACTAGTAAGTTAACTTATGAACAATCGAGCGGTTAAGTAACCCACATTACCACCTTTTCCAGACTAAGTATTATGATAAGTGATATCACCAATATTATGGTAACTTTTTTAAGATGATTTCCATGAATAAGCCACGATTCATTTCGACCCATATTGTTAAATCTTCATTCATGAATCTTCATTCATGATTCTTTATACATAATTTTATTCGTGATGGTCAATCTTTCGTAATAAAACAGCACCTCAAATGGAAGAACCTCATACAAAAACGCGCTTGAAATTCCGGTTTACAGTACTAGTGAACTTCTAACCCATTAGTGAACATTACACTGTCAAACGTATGTGACAAACTACTCATATACGAGTATACGCAACACAAAATGCGGTCGTGTTATGTAACCGACTTCAGCGCCATCAGATAGCAGCGCGGCAACTCACAGATCATTTGGCAATACAGCAGTGGCCGGCTAATTGCCTCGGTTTTAGATGTGGCAGTGGAAACCCCAGGCGAACTTGCTGGCACAGTTATGGGCAACGAGTGTTGGGAGATAATGATCTCCAAACCGATATTTTGGATATGGCGGCCAATCTCAATTATCAGCCATCGTGTACAAGCGTGTTTTTTTAATTTGATTGACTGGTCGGATAGCGCATTTAGTTGTGACCTAGATTCATACGTCAAAGGTTATGGTCTCGATCCCCACCCTGGGCAAACATTCGTGTGATGTACACCAAACTTGCGTTTTCAGAGTCTGGGTGATATCCTTCACTTCACCTATTTCTTTGACGTAAGACCCAAAAGCCTTTTAAAAGGCATAAAACAATTGATTTTCCATTATATCTTCTCGTTAAGGACATCTTTTGTGTCAACTAGTCCGTTCATTAATTACTTTATATTTTGTCCGTTTTGTTTTTCTTACTAAATAACGAGTGTGTTATCTATCCTATTATTTTGAAAAAATGGTCAATTGTTAATATCCATAAAAACATAAAATACATTTTACACCTCCGTCTAATTTATGTGCCCAACTAGCTACTAAAGTAACGATTAGAAAACGCTCCACTCATCTCTTAGGTCCCACCTCCCGGTTATCGCTGAACATTTTCAGCACGACCGGCTCTTATATCACTAATGACTGGTATATACGCCACGTCGATAGCTGTACGCACAACTAAATACACAGCAGTGAGGTATTGGCATAGTTAAATACGATAGGCTGATGTCCGGCAGCAGACATGCTAAAAAGCTATGCTCTGCGATCACAAACCCGCATTTCCAGCGTAGCTTTGGGTATTATCTACGTACTTGTACATATCAAGCACCAATGGACCAAGGCAATTGACGTTACATGCGCGCGTTTTGAAGCGCGTACAGGCACGTTAAAACAGAAAAACGCCTTACCATACCTTATTACTTAATTGCCATGAAGTGGCCATGTTTGGAGCTCATGGCGGCTTACCATCAGGCGGAGTGAGATCATCTTGATGGTACTCAATATATTAAAAAAATAATATTAAGGACACGTCTTGGCAATTAGGCAAATATGTTTTCTCGGTTTCAGTGAAGAAAATGCCGAAAGACACTCGTATACGCGTGTCAGTTGGCTTATAACGTAACTAATGAGAATATACTTGTCACATCCAAACGAAGGCTTATGACAGGAAGGGAAACTCTGAGTCGATCGCCACGTCCTGTTCAAATTAGGCTCTCTAGTTTTTTGAATCGCGTTTGCTGCTAAAACTACCGTATGGGTCGCCCAACTTACAAGTAAAATGTTATTGCTATTTTTTTTTATTAGACTATAGGGCAACGCTTGACCACATCGCACCTGATGGAAGTGACGATGAGGTCTAGGATGACACGCGTTAGCCTAGGAAGATGCCTGTTCACTCTTGCCTTAAAGATGTCCATGATGCTTACTGTTAATGTATCCACTGTGCGTAGGGTCTGGTGTTTTGCGGGCAGGGCGTTTGTGCGGCGGACTTTATGAGATACCGCAATTTATTGGCCCGATTGTAGTTGAGATAAGGTGTTGATGAAGCGTTTATCGGCAAGTGGATATTGTGCGTAAGGTGGGAGTGCTGACGCCAAACGTTAATAGCTCCAGGTTAAACGCTTTAACTGTTTACTAGTAGAAAGCTTTGATCTATTCTTAGATCCTGGCATGATTACTTAAGCGTTGCGGGCCATATAAAGATGCAAGGTCATTAGCTGTAGCATTACGGATATCTTTTTGATGGTCCACCAAAGGAGTGCCTCATTTTGAAATGAGTATTGCGGAAGAGATAATGACAGACCTAATTAGCGTAGTAGGCTTGAGCGCGGATTGAGGCGCAAGGGTCGCGGATTCCGCGCGCTAACACGAAATTATGTTTTTTGATGAAATACTAATAAGTTATTATTTGTGTTGAGTCTGGGCATGATACCTTCGTTATCCCTGGTGTCAATATTTAGGAGACAACCTTCGTTTGAAACCAAAATATTATTTTTTGTTTCGAGAATTAATGTAAAAGACAAGACAATAGATGGCGCTAGGCATCCATTACATCGCGCAAGTTTGTCCCCTTTCGATTTTAATTGAGTCGTTGCTCTTAGTAATGGGAGCTCTTTATTATGAGTAATACAAGTAAGTTGGCGAGTCGATTACAGCCGATTACATGATTGTGTTTAGTATTTTCGGTTAACCTTTTACACATAATTATCATTGATTATGCAATAAACCATTATACAAATAGCACAGACATAGATAGAAAGATACAGAAATAGTACTTTTTATTTCACAAATGGTTACAAAACTTAATGATGTGGTCATAGGTATATAAATACAATCTCGGCGTTCTAATAGCTAAATTCATATAAGATAAAAAATCCCTTTTCATTTTATTTTAACCACATTCTATAACAGTATTAAAGTTTACACTGCCTTCTAACGAGCTCGCCTCCAGTGACCTAATTTAAAAGAAGACAATATTATCACGTGTAACAATGTTGTCTCGCTCTTGGAAGAAGTTGGGCGGAGAACACACAGGAACTCAGAGCTAAGGCGAAGTTAGGCGCGGTGTGCACGCCCGTGCTTGCATTAGACATTCATTAATCTCTCGTTTATTGTACCGAGGAAGACTTATAGCTAGTTGATCTTACCTTATTTATATGATGCGATATGAATTAATGGTGTGGGACGAGGTTAAACTGTCTTCGAATGAATATAGCATCAAGTTGCATGTACAATCTCACGTTCTGACATATTTATCTTCATGAAGATCAGTCTATAGAACACCATATCGTCCAAGGAAAAAGAAAAGCAATACACAAAGCGAGAGGTCACCTACACTTTGGACTGACCAAATAGATAGATAGGTAAAACTTTTATTAGCATCACATCACGACATTCGACACACAATAGCAGTAGTAGGACTTAGTGACGCAGAACACCACTCTCCCTGCTCAGACTACTACGATTACGCCTTAGAAGAAGGTAGTTTTATCATTCTCGCTTAAGAGAAAAATTTCAAAGATACCTAAAGAGTAAAGTCAAAAGTGTGTTGCCAACCTTTAATCCCCTTTCCGCCCAATTGGGCCTCCGCTGCTTCACGCCGGTCTTCTGTGAGGTCCACTTATATTTCCAAGAAGTTTTTAATTAGGTACATATTATCATTAACTCAAAAACAAAAGTTAACTCCGCACAAATTCACGAAAACATGTTTTTTCCGAACAACTGGGTCACTCTCCAGGGCCTGAAACATCGAATAATTCATCCGAAGTCAGAACATGGGCTAATAAACTCATACACGCGGAGCACACAAGCACCCCCAAGACGGTCGTGTGTTCGCGCCCTAAAAAGATTTTTAACAAAACATGTTCCGGGATGTGTACCGGGGCCGGCAGGTGGCGTATGCTCCGACCACGTGACACGTAGCGGGGAACACGACAACAAATTTATGTCTTTCAGGAGTACGCAGGTACAGGTTAAAAACGGAACCACAACTTCTTATTTTTTTAAATATGGCTCTACCTTTCTTTGTAAGATAAACTTCGCCGATGGCAAGTGATTAAATACAATTGATTTATAATATGCATAGTCAACTGTCGAAATCAGTCACGGTCACTCTATAAAACGCACGTGTTTTTATCAATTTATCAACCAAATAATCTTAGCCTCCTAAGGCCCGTGACAGCCGACACAATTTAAAATCTATTGTCTTTGGATTTTAAAAGGCTTATGGGCCTTACGACCTTAATCAAATCGCAGATTTTAAGCCTCTATTTGGTCAACAAAGCAAGTGGGTCACGTGTCAACACGCTCAAAACACAATAGTATTATTCAAAACGATAAAATTAATAGATTCTTACATTAACATTACTTTGCAGCATTTCACTGCACAAAATAATATCAATTTTGCACACTAAAACCCACTAAATATACAAATTTTAAACCTGGTTTCACTACCCACCATTTTTTTTATCACCACTTTGTTGTGTTTTTTTTAAGGAGTCTATCCTCCGATGGAGTCACAATTACACCAGATTCCAACGATGGTGTTTCCGAGCAAATACAACCAAATTGTTCTTTAAGAAATGGGCTTAAGTATTCATTCCTTATTTGTGCATGTGCAACGCATTTGTGATACCAGGTGTGGCAGATGTACTGACTACTTGTTTGTCCGCTACAATGTAAAAAAAAATCTCTGCCAATGTTGGCTTTAACGTAGTAACACCCAAAAGCCTCATACGAGGCAAAAACAATTGATTTTCAACTGTGTCAGCTGTGTGGGCCTTATGACGTTTAAAGCGACAACAACTATAAGTTACACGCCGATATAAGTGAGTAAGTTATGTTAGAAACTTCAATGTGTGTTCGCCAACAAGGCGAAACCTGTTAAAACAATTTTGATGTATGAGGCTGTACCTAATTATTGTCTGGGTAATACCCTAGACCAGAACAAAAACTTTTTTCGCAACCTCATCAATCTTAGTAGGACGGAGCACTTAGCATCAAAACTTTTGTACTAGAAGGCTACCTTAAGGATTAAAATAGAAATAGGTGGGTAGTATACTACCCCAGTAGTAGTAAAAGGTGGAGGTATCAGTTTATAAGCTTTTATTCTTTCTCTGAAAATAATGAGTTAGTACGATTGCTAGCTACAACACTCTGGGAGGACTCCCTCCTTATTCACTCTGTTAACGTGAGGTCTGGACCCTCCTTACTCCTTGCGTTACTGTGACTCTAGATAGAATGCGCTCCCGAGAGCGTGTTGGTTTATTTTTCAAATCATGACAGATTCCCATTATAAACTCAGCCATAAACGGCGGCCAGTACTAAAGGAGTTTACCATCGTTACAGTAGGTACCTACAACACCCTTTCTCTCCCCCGCAGTCTCCTCCACCTCCTTCCTGAGGCGCTTGAGAGCGTCGATTGAGGACCGACCCGCCCTGAAGCCGTACTGGGCCCCGGAAAGATTGGGGCCCACTTCTTCGAGGTGTGCGATGAGGCGGGCAGCTATCACGCGCTCAAACAGCTTGCCCACCTCATCGAGGAGGACTATAGGCCTGTAAGCCGAAGGAGAATCCGCCGGCCTACCCTCCTTTTGAAGCAGGACCAGAAGGCCCTGCTTCCACACCCCGGGGAACCTCTCGACCGCTAAGCAGCGGTCGAAGAGTTTCCTCACTCGGACCTCCATCTCGCTGAGACAGAGGGCCACAATCCGGGCCGGGGGCGGTCTTTTTGGCGCGGATTTGGAGCTCCGCCGCGCCTAACTCCTCCGTGGTGATGAGAGGGACCTCAACCTCGCGTCCTCCTCGCGGGAGGAGGCATCCTGGGAGGGGCAAACTCCTCGGTGCGGACAGGGAACAACGTCCGCTCCACCCTCTCCAGGAGCTCGGGCTGGAGGGTCTCGGTGACCGGGAGGCCTATGGGGCGCAGCTTGCTTGTAAGGCATCCTCCAAGGGTCCCGATCTAGGCCCTCCAGCATCTCCTCCCGTGCGGCGTCCTTGGCCCTGCCTATATGATATTTTAGGGTCCGCCTGGCCTGACTAAAAGTCTGGTACAGGCGGTCCTCTTCGGCAGGGTCCCAACGACGCCGCCGCCTGGCCCTTTGAATACATTAACTGCATACGTAAATTTGTAATCCTATACATATAGCACGAGATACAAAGTTATATTTGCAGTTAAGGAACCGGAAAGAAAAAAATATCTACAAAAAGAAATGAGATCCCATAAAAAACAATTCTTGTCAAAAAACCCAAGTCGCTCAACTCTGTTGCTCTACCGTAAAAAGTTGTGAGATCCATGTAATACCAAGTCGGTTATTAATTTATTCAGTCCCTTTAACGTTATTAACGTTTTAAATAAATAATATTGACTGACTCGTAGCAATCGGACTCAACAATACTTGTGAAATAGAAAACGTTATCTATCTAAATATGTATAAAATACTGTGTTTTCATACAATGCCCATCCCCCCTTTTTACCCCCTTTAAGAATGTTTTTTTTTCTTTTTTTTTATGTGATAGGTATCAAACGAGCAGGCGGATCATCTGATGGATGGACTCTTGCAACACCAGTGGAGTTACAAGTGCGCTGCCAACTTTTAATCCCCTTCCCTGGGTGGGCCTCCGGTACCTTCACTCACTTGGCGAAACACAGCATAGGCCCTGCTTCATGCCGGTTTCTGTGAAGCAGAGGTATCGGTCCGGTCGAGTCAGCCCATTCATGCCGAAGCATGATTCCCACAATTTAGATTTCCCAAAAAGCTTTAAATTGAGTTACTTTTTTATTCAAGTTCTAAGTCAAAATATGTTTTTTTTTACATTAATCTGGGATTAAAGGCGATGGACTCTCATACAAACATGCAAACTTCTTTTTTACTCTCTTTAAAGTGGAATTTTTAAAAACCCTTTGTAAATAGTCACGTTCAATTAATATTTATCCCATCAAAAACCAAGTCTCGCAGCTACCGTAAAAAGTGGTGAGATCCATGTTTATTATATAAATAAATGAATAACCGACTTGGCAATCACACAATTTATCTCACAAGTAATGCATTAAATTGATTCGGCTGTTTAATGTGATTGCCAAGGCAATAAATGCATAACCGACTTGGCAAAACATGGATCTCACCACTTTTTACGGTAGTTGCGAGAGTTGGTTTTTTTGACAAGTATTGTTTTTGATGTGATCTCATTCCTTTTTGTAGAAAATTCTTAACACCTATTGAACTGCAAATATAACGTGGTAATCCTATATATCGGTATGACATTTATATAGGATTACAAAGTTATTTTGAAGTTCATATATCTAGCAAACTGGATCAAAATTTAAAATATTTTAGTTTTTCCTTGATTCATTTACCAAACACTACTTATATTCCAAAATTGAAGGTTCTAGGTCTGCTAGTGCCTTAGAATTTTGATGATCGGTGAGTCAGTGAGTCAGTCAGTGAGTCAGTGAGACAGTGAGTCAGATCAGTGAGTGACAAAATTAAGAAACTTTGGCCCGTTATAATTCTTAAACCACTGGTTCGAATTGATTAAAATTTGAAATATACCGAGTCTTTACAATGCCTGCATGGTTACTGAAAATTCAGTCTTCTACTTTTATCCACAACAAAGTTACAGGGGGTCGAAAATGGCCTGAATTGCTTCGAGAAAAAGATGGTACGGCCGTGCCGCTTTTTTGCTCGACTTGGTGATAGTAGATGTAAATTGTGTAAAAATCTCTCACAAGATGTCGTTAGACGTACTTTGAATCGAGCAGTTGTTTCGATTTTTTGGAACTATAAGGTTCTGGAGATAAAAATAGCCACTGGCGGCGAGGCCCATCCATAACCTATTGAAATTAAATTTTTATAAGCACAGTGTGTTGCATTCAGCCACACTGTCATAAACTGTCATGTGACCGTTATTTATAATGGCGTTTGTAGTAATAGGTTAATACCTATACCAATTACCACTACGCCCATTACAATTTACGTGGGTCCGATTTCCGATGTAAATACATAGGTAGTGCTTCCGGTGTGCAGGTCGTCATCGGGTATCGGAATCCCTACTGAGTTTCTTGCTGATCCTTCTCTGTAGAAATTGACCTTCCGAATCAGCGGTCGATTATAAAATTTGACATTCATAAATGTTTTGTAAAGGACTTAAATTGAATAAAACTTTGATTTGATTTGATTTATCAATTTCATAGTGAAAGAGATAAAAAATCGGTGGCGAGTTCCGTTTCGTTGTAGTCCTTCTAGGAAAAATCACCGCGTACAACAACCTTGATCAGATAATACAAGTTGCTTGAAGACGGAAGTTTGGAAACTTATCCTATCGGCCTAGGCGCGTTGATGAGCCCGCCGCCGTTTTGGAGACAATATGCCGGTATATTATTAGGTTTCGTGTGGGATTCTAATCTAAAAGTTTTTGAGATGTTCGTGAATTGGCTTGTGTCCGTACGTATCATCTCGTTTATCAATAGACAGACACCTTAGTACTATGTTGAGACTGGTCTTGAGAAAAAAAAACACATTTTAGGAAAAACACTTTTTGGGAAAAATTTACCTACTTTTCGGGAAAAAAACTATTTTGGGAAATAAAAACTTTTTGGGAAAAAAACACTTTGGAAAAAAAACACTCTTTGTAAAAAAAACACTTTTTGGAAACAAAACACAAAAATATATTATGTAATATGGGTCCGCAGATCAATGGACCTGAAGTACATAGACAGCCACTGGGTTAATAATGTGGCTGCTCCTGACACGTCCGTCCATTTGAGATTCCCAAAGAAGGAGCACGTGGCAGAAAAATAGATGATTTTGAGGTGTGATTTGAACGATGTTAGTCCGACAGGAAGTCTATGGTATAATGCTGTCATTCCATACGAAGGAGCGTTATACCATAGGTTTATCCTCGGTTAGAGATTGGTTGAATCACGCCTTCAGGTAAATTGATACGCATGGTACTAGAAGAGGCCTAAATCCAAAAGTGGATCAATAATGGCTGATGCAGATGATGACTTAATGCAGACGCGCCAATTTACTACATAAGTATGGCATCGCATCACGTCATCAGTTTAATACTCATTCAACATCCCGACAAAAGAGTGGCCGGAATTAAACGTCATTCTTTGTCATCGGTCAACATTTGGTTGGCAGAATTGTTTTAACTCTGCAAGTTTTATAGTTCTGCGGTTGGTAATACACGCGCGGGTTGCATCACGAAATATTTTAGTGCTGCTTTTATTGTACGTGTAAATTAGTACTGCGTAAAATAATTTTAACAACACTGTTAGGTCACGATAAGAGAAAAATACACCAAAATGACGTTTTCTTTTATTACTTGAGACGACAAAATAATATGGAAGCGAGTCACCTGTTTATAAGTAATCACCGCCACCTTTGAACATCTCAGAATTCAGATTGCTTAAGAATCAGATTGCTAAAGCAAGGAGTACGCTCTTCTACGTCCCTTAGTTGTAGCTGTCTGGAAGCTTGAGCTAAACCGTTACACAATAATTGAGGTTTGTGGAAGAAAATTCCACAAAAAACGCACAGTATTGGATCGCCAATGATCAGGATGATGAAGATTGATATTTTTTTATCTTTTTTCTCAGTCTATCGCGTGGCTTTTTAACATTCTTGAGCTTACATTTCGTTAGAGTTTTGGAGCAGACGTGATCAGTTTAGTCCTACTTCAGTTGATCGCTTTTTATTGTGTGCTGTCCGTAGACTTAGTTTTGAGGTGCTGTACGTACACACATCAAAGTATATAAAAATGTCAAATTTCATCAATCGACTCTCATCTTACTATCGTATACATTAGGTTCAATATCGATGGAGGAAATTTGAGTTTGTGGTAACCTGATGTGTGGCTGATAGGTACAGACCTATTGCAGGTATCATTATGATCTCTCCATATGATTTAGCTCCGTAATAAAATTGTATATGAATTTATTAAGTTATTTGTCTAGTTTATCGGCTATCTGATCGGCGCAGGAGTTCATGTGTATGTTAAATATTATTCCGTTAACTACGAAACTCTAAACGCGATGTGCATTTGCACTGCTAGCTGTAGACGGGAGGCGCGCATAGCTCAGATTGGTTATTTGAATTCCTAACTAAGAGGCTATGCAAAACATGCGTGCTCACCAACCATTCGATACCTGGATGGAGTTATGATGTGAAATATTGCAGGTGCCGGTTGAATACCAAGCGTATTTGATAGAAGCTATAATTCTGTTTCTTTTCAATTCCATGGCTGAAGTGGCAATGGGGACACCACATTGCGAGGAGAAAACAGACGGCCGTTGGGGTGGAACAGTGTTAAATTGGAGACCACGTACAGGAAGTCACAGGATTCCAATTCCTTGGATGCGGGCGGCACAGAATCGATATGTAAGGAGAACATTAAGGGAGGCCTATGTTCAGCCATGGCTTTCCACGTGGCTGAAATGATAGATTGATTGGTAATTCTGCTAGTACAGGATCTTAGGATTGCAAAAAAAAAGTAGTAAATTTAAGACAATTTAGATTTCCTATCATAATACATTATGACCGATAAATGATAGATAGATAAATATTCTTTTACACAAAAATAGAATACTTGAGTAAAACAACAGCTACAGAATAGAATATAAAAAGCCTGAGAAAAATATCTATCTAAACCAAGCACACAATCAATCAACAATGCCTGACAACTGTGTTGCTAGTTAGAACCATCATTCGTTGTTCCTGGTTTCCACAGTACAAGGGAAGATCTAAGTTTAATACCAGGATAATTTCTCAATTTCGTTTTTCGTAAAATCGTCCTAACATTAACTAAGCGCTAAATTATTATTTTAAAGGAATGTAAACTCACTAAGAGGATATAAATATTCCGGTGCAAACGGCACAGAATTACGCGCAAGTTGTAAGTGCAGAAACAACAAACAAAATGCATTAAAAAACGTGCACGTATGGAGCGCTCAGGCAGCCCTTATAGGGTTGTCACTGATATGAAAGTAAAAAAGTACATCATCAGCCTATATACAATCCCACTGCAAAAACAAAAGGCTTCCATCATAGATATTGCATTCATAAAAGCAGAATTTGACATTGAGAATGACCAAACTGGCTTGAGGAATATCACCGAAAGACGGAGAAGTTAGTGAAATATTTCGTAGTGATCCTGCCTCATCAGCCAAAAATCGTGGGTTAAATTTCCACTACCGACCAAATGTTCAAAACTTTCTTGTGTTTAAGTGTAAGAATGTATTCAATTGTTGTTTGTATTTCGTCTGTTACGAGTATCTTATGCCCGTAACACACGTGCTTAAGACTTTGTATGAAGACTGTTCGATGTAGCTACAGGATTTATCATGATTTTAATTTCTATTAAGAGTAGGATCCAACCCGCAGCCTTTGCGTCTACTGTTGCTTAAACCAAACCTGAATACTTCATTTCGTTCATGCAAAGTTGTCAGCCCTAACCTCTCCACAACTAAATCACCGCCCGCGCTACATTTTTCCGCAGTAATTGCTGCGCATAATTGAAAACGCTTACATCCAACATAACGCGTCGTCAACGCAGATTTACGCGTCGCCATTACGCGCAACCTGACACGTGCGCTGTTCGAATATACTCACCGGCATTGTTTGGCCAATACGGGTTTTTTAACGTGCTTGGAGCGATGGTAGTTCAAAAGAAAAACACGTGCTTACCATACGGGGGATCTATAGTTTAAATCCGAACATACATCTCGATTTTTCTAAATCTATGTGTTTCTTCCTTACTTACAATCCTGGGTCTTTTTAGGCGGGGCGTGAAACAGCATCTCAGCACGCCTTCAGGGTGAGGATGACAGACTCAATAGGTACTTAGTTTGTTCTTTTGTGTCTATCAACCTCATATTTGGATCTCACAGCCGCTTACCATATTCAGGCGGAGTGCTACCACAAGCTTCAATACGACAGTTTTTATCGCAACCGGGAACTAATAACATGCTAGTAATTTTTAACGTGCATTTTTTCATACTTATTTTTAAGTAGATGCATTAACATTCCAGACATTACACAAGCACCGTACAGTACACGAATGTATGTCGAAAGCGGGAATCAAACCCCACGACCGGCCTTTGATAAGACCTCTACCAAATACGGGCAAATAAGGACAAGATAATGTTCTCTTTCACTTATATTTACACTGACACTTGTGGATTATTTAAATCCTGCGTACTTGTCGGCCATTTGATTACGCATAGTCAGCCGCAGTATGATGAAATCTATGCTGTCTAGCAAAGTGTTATTACTTTGTGATTTCTTGTCAAAAGTAAAGAGGACACACACAGCCGCAGATATTTTGTTAGGCTACTGTTGTGCGTTCAAACAAAATTAATTACTCTCCTTTGAGCTACAAAAACAAGTGCTTTTTTAATTTAGCCTTGCTTTTATTTTCCTTTTCGCTTACAATAATAGGATTATGCTATTAGTGAGCTCCGAACTTGTTCAAACAAAAACAATCCTTAAGCAATTATTAAAACAGATAAATATGGCTTGAGTTTTATAATCGCTTCGGCAGCGAGAGGGCATTTGCATTTTTAATTAAAATGTAAAGGGTCTGTCATACTGTGATTTATGACTTCATTTTTCAGTTTGATCAGTTAAGACTTAATATTCCAATATGTTAAAGTTAATATTAATTCAGTTTCTGTAGGAGATTTTTGTAGAAAATTCATGTCCTAAAAATGTTTTTGCCAATTAAGATAATCTTTCAAACTTTACTTAAGTTAAATGAGCAACAACAACAATTAAGGCAACAGTTAAATGAGTAATAGTCACTGACTCAAATATTGTCTAACTGGAATAAATTTAAGGATCAATTTATTTGAATCAACTACAAGTATTCCACTAACAAGAGAAACCCTTTCTACTGAGTGTGAACCAAAATTTATTTCTTTGGCTTGACGTTGTAAATGATAGCATGCTTGACAATAGCTTCTTCAACGCCTAATGCTTAAAACTCTGCTAAGTGAAGGAAACAAATGAGGAGAGCCAATCCGGGTTTGAAACTCGAAGTACTAATATACCTATCGGCTATTTATAGACTACTATCAAATAGCAAAAGAAAAAATAATAGTATCGACAGTATTGCCCCGTGTCTATAGTATCGATCGATAGGGAAATTTGACCAATACTATGTCGGCTATGTTTCGATAGTACCAATCGATGCTATTAGAAATTGCAATACTATCGATGGTGTTAGACGTAAAACGATCGATTTATCGAAATTACTATGACATCGGCAAGGCTTAAAAGCAAACCAAAAAGGCAAAACACTTTCACAATGAGTTCAAGAGTTTCAATTTGTAATTAATTAAGGCCACGAAACGTAGTAAAGGGGGGGGGGGGGGGGAGGACAGGGCTTTACAAAATGTACCGTAAACACGTGGAATTGAAGGAATTACCTCACTGCAGCCCTAAAAAGATGAAAATAATGTAATAAGACTCTAAAAGATATCTGAATACGAAACGTTGAATGAAATGAAGTATTATTAAACTCCATTTTCATTTCTATTTTATAGTTTAGTGGTGTACAACTATCGATAGTTTGAATATTAATATTGTCACTAAAAACTAAAAGTTGATGATGATGTACCTAAGATCAGGGTTCTAATGAATAAGAATAAGAATTATTTACTTGCAAAACGACGGCTTCGATGGCGCAGTGGCTAAGGTGATCGTCACGAGTGTGCTGCCATTTTTTAATTTCCTTCCTTTTGATAGACTTGAAAAAGGAACTAAGACCCCGAGATCATGGCCCGGTACTTAAACCACTATTCCAACGGGGCGTTTTACTCGTAAAACCTAATCAACGGACTGTTACTTTATGCTTATCCTTTCTTTTTCTGTGTATCTTAGGTATCTTATTTTTGTACAATAGCCAGATATTTGGCCGCGAACTCAACTGATTGTAAGTGATGATGTGACCGAGGGTGAAGCATGTCTTTCTAGTAACAGTCTATTCACTCTTCTCTTGAAAACTCCCAAATTATAGCGCTCAGGGAAAACTTCAGCTGGGAGATCTGTATCTTTATCATTGCTTTTTTTATTATCGACAAAGTGTCGACAATGGACTACTGATATACAACACTATTAGATGATGATGCAACGGTTTCTTATAGAAATTCAATTTTGTGTCGCCATTCGATTTGAATTCCTTAACCTACTTTCAAGGGAATGTTGACCGTTCCTTTGTGGGTACTCCGTTTTCTCAGCCCAGCTCTCATAGCCTGGATCTTGAAAGTCTCACTGTCTTTATAGACTAAAAAAGTAAAAATGGTTTTCCAAGATGCGAATGTCTAAGAAAATTCTTGGGTAAAATTTTCCTTTATATTTATTCCATGCTATGTATGTAATGTGATACGAAATAAATTGGCTTTCAGTATGGAAATTTAACTACGAAATACTTAAGTATATTCGGACAAGTAAATAACAGACTTAAAAATTTTCGTCGCGGGTGCGGTGTAAATTACAACCGTCCACGTACTGGGCGAACTGTCAACGATGTACGAGTACGGTATGAGGGTTTTTATGAATGTCAAATATTATGTAAGCTACCGCTGATTCGGATATCGATTATGAGATGCTGGGGGAGTTTTTCCAGCATACCGAGACCCGAGTTTGTCACTACAAACCCCATACTGGGTCCAGACCCAACACAAGTATCCGTTTATTCAACCAAAATTACCTACAAAGTGTGTGTTGCTGGTTCAGTTCGCGATTGCTTACCATCTGGGTATTATTTTGGACCGACGGATGGACCAGCCTCCTTTTATATTGTTTATGTTTTATAAGTTTTTACTATTTTGATATATAATTGTTTTGTTTTACTTTCGACTTGTCAGTGTTTGTATGATAAAGCCTTCTGAAAATTACACCAGTTTTTTTTTTATGTGATAGGTAGCAGAAGAGCAGGCGGATCACCTGATGGTAAGCAATTGCCGCCGCTCGTGGACACCAGTGGCGCCACAAGTGCGCTGCCAACCTTTCATCCCTTTCCCTCCCCGCGATTTTCTGCTGATATCTTAGTTATTAGCATCACCAACCCAGCGATACAGTCCAACGTTAATAGGTATAGTTAATTTGTTTTATATATGTTTTTAAGCTTTGTACAAACAAATACTTGATACTAATATAATAGGGGCTTAAAGCCAGGAATTACAGACTGGCTTCGGTCGCTTATGACCACTGGTTGTGTGTTACTTATTATATAATTTATACCTATAGATCTTCGCGTTCAGTCCCGTTTATATCAATTATTTGTATAATTACTTTATTAAAGAACTACTGAACTAAGGGTTAGTTCAGTAGGTAACAGTAGACCTTTTCAAGCGTAGAAGGATAGAAATAGCAATATTTTTTACAGTACCAAATTTATTTACTAATTATATTACGTCTAAGGGATTTGGAATCCTTTCAGTGTTATTACATTTTCTCATTTAATTAAAAACGGCGTATTTTGTAGAATAATGTGATTTTGAGAGCCAGAAAGCTAGTTAGGGGGATGTCTGATTTGATTTTGTTTTTTTTGGTCATTGTTTTTTTGTAAGTCATATTTAAGAATAATGAGCGATGGTGGCCCAGTGGATAAGAACACGCCTGCTAGTGATTGTGGTTTGAATACGTGCACCACTGTGCATGCTTTAGTGTCAAAATCTAGTGAGATTTTGCCACTAGTTCGGCGGTGAGGAAAAACATTGCGAGGGCCACTTGCAAATTTCAGATAGTTTCTGAAACGTGTAACCATGGTTTAGTCTGATTGGTCTGGTTTCCCTGTTAAAGGGTTGGGAAGTTGAGACGGCAGTCATCATCATCATCATCATCAGCAACCCTCGCTCGTCCACTGCTGGACATAGGTCTCCCCCAATGCACGCCACCGCTCCCGATTTTCGGCCACTCTCATCCAGCTCACTCCAGCCAGCCTTCGAATGTCGTCATCCCATCTTGTAGCAGGGCGTCCAACACTACGTTTGCCGAGTCGCGGTCTCCACTCAAGGACTTTATAGATCTTTATGCGACGGCAGTCGCTTCATTATAATTACCAGACTCCTCCAAAATCATATTCGAAAATCCCAGGATTTAAAAAAGATAGTTTTGGACGCAACTCGGAAAAAATCCAGTTAAAAAATCTACCATGAGTCTTTGCGTTTAGTTTAGAAATGTTTAAAGTCGTCTTCTAATATTGAGGTTACAGATATGTTATTCCCAGTTTATTCACCATAGCTAAATGCTCACCTCGCCATATAATTTCCATCCCTCAAAATTCCCTCCGTTGTTTCCACATGGCAGGCCTTCAAACAATGCTTGGAATACCATTGTTGACCCGTAAACAATTTTTTCCCTACCCCAATTCACCCGTACACACGGACATATTCAAAGGTTATGCCGACCATTGAGCGGAAACCAAAAAGAGTGGGCTGACCTCACAAACCTCGTATAAGTTACGCATTACTTCACAAAATATGCATTCAAATACTAGGTTTTATCATTAATTTATTATGCCAGTTGCCATTGAAAATTTTTGGACTTTCCAAAGATGTGTCTCATCTTTCAATTTAGTTTCAAAGGTATGTCTGACCTCAAGGGTGTTCTATATATTACTGGCCGGTTGGCGCTATGGTAGTGACCCTGCCTCATACGCCAAGCCATAGCTATAATAGTACGCGAAGATCATCTGTAGCCCGGAATACCTAAATATTACGTAAAAAATCTAGCTTTCATTGATTCGGAGCTCGTTGTATATTCTGTTCGCTCATGTTTGTATATTCTGTCTCTGTCATTTGTGCCGAGCCATACTGAAATCACTGTAAACTTGCATGTACCTATGTGTTGGCATGTAAGCTTCTTTTTCCATTTATTTTATGCTATGGGTCACCATCGGGCAGCAAGCTGTGTTTCAGTACTCACTTCTATTTAAAGAATCTAAGACTATTACGAATATGGCTTTCCCAAGCGATCCTTTGATGTCCATTACCAAAATACGCTTTACCTAGACCTCGGAAATAGGAATTGATTGAAATACAGAGACCCGGTCTCTCGGACTCGACACTAGTGTTGCGTGTTAACAGTCTATTTGTCGATAGCTCACTAACCTATCGATACTAAAAGCAAAACCGTATACCAATTTAATAGTGATAACTTTTCTTGGCAAATGAAATAAGTATTTCTTAATCTTTATGTGTTAAAACTGCTGTTTGTTTACCTAATAAAATAATAAAAAAAACTCGAGTATCGATAAACCTATCAAAACATAGCCAACTATCGACTGTGTATAACTACCAGATTGTTTTTAATACTTTCTATTCGATACTTTGTGTATGTAATGCAGCAGTATGAATAAACGTGTTATCTATATATCCATACTTATTTATAAATGTAAATATACATGCGACCTAAAACTCTCGAAAGTATCGATAGTATTGGCGTTACCAATATTATTGCGATAATTTACCTATTGATGCTATTTACACTCATCAATATTATCGATACCCTAAATACTTTTTGAGGTCAATCATCGATACTGAAATTATCGATAGTTCAGCAACACTACTCGACACACGAATGCGGCGAGTCAATAGGTCAACCTGGCAAGTGGGAGTATTTCTACGGCCTTTGACCTTTGAGTCTCGTAGGCACATCTGTGCCCTTTGACTCAGTATAGACGTATAGGCGAAATAAATAAGGTACATTTATTGAACACAAAAACCTAACACTAACAAACAACATTAAATAAATTACATACATTTTGCGATTGCCACTTTTTGTCATCATCATTATCATTATCATTTCAGCCAATAGACGTCCACAGCTGGACATAAGCCTCCCCTAATATTCTCCATACGGATCGATCCTGTGCCACCCGCATCCAAGGAATTCCCGCGACGTCACTAGATCGTCGGTCTACCTTGTGGTGGCCTTGGACCTTTCCGCTCTATCGGCAGTCTGTTCTCCTCACAATGTGCCCTGCCCATGGTCACTTAAGCCACGCAATCATTTTTGTCATTGATCATTTTCATAAGAAGTCCAACCTCCAAAGTCAAGGTCTCTTGTGTCTTGTAGGTCTAGTCTATACTCGTCCTGCATTACTCCTTGTTTTTTGATGGAGGAGGCTAGCAAAATGATACAACTTAATTAGTAAATAACTTTTCTCTTCATTATTATCATCTCCTAAGTCATCATAAGGAACAATTTCATGAACGTAAAAGCGAAATGTTCTAAATTTCGTTTCCTGTTTTCGAGTTTAACTACAGAAAGAAAATGTTGAACATTTTAAACATCCACAAAGGTCAAACGGTTCACTGAATTTTGTTACTTAATTACTTTTGAGGAAAAATATAAGGATCTTATCTAAAGATCCTTGGAAAATTTTAATGTGATTTTGCAAAGCTTTCTGTCGCTAGTAATTAAAATTTCCTTATCTGTAATAAGCCCAGAAGGTAGTATTAATAAACGTAGCTGAGTTTAATGTTGAAAAGGAGCAAAAAACTAAATCCTAACTAATATATATTATATTTTTACATGTATTAGATGTAAATATGATAAATGCGAAAGTAACTCTGTCTGTCTGTTTGTTACTCCTTCACGCCAAAACTACTGAACGGATTTAAATGAAATTTGGTATACAGATGATCTAGACCCTGAGAAAGAACATAGGCTACTTTTTATTGCAAAAAAGGGTTGTAAGGGGTTAAAAGGGGGGTAAAAAGTTACTTTTCCACGCGGACGAAGTCGCGGGCGGCCGCTAGTCTGTTATAACTGTCAAATTTTAATACAAGACACATTCATGCCACAATTAAAATAGACTCTGAAATGTCTGTAAATTGTTATGTTTATAACACTTTAAAAATAAAATGATTTAATTTCAAATCTACACCATTTCTTTTCAAAATTGTTAAATTAATTGTATAATTTTTACCGTTTAAAAAGTTACATTTTTGTAACGATTGACTGTATATCTTGGTTTATTCTGCAAAACTACATTCAAAGAAATATGGCTTCATTCATATGGATGAACACAAATTAAAGTAACAAAAACATGTATGCCTTAAGTAAGCAAAGAATGCGCATCCACAAGCCGGCTTTTCATTTTAAAATAAAAAGGAACATCCTTTAAAATAAAAAATTTAAACATTCGCTACTTAAACTCGTAGCAACATACCATAGCCGTAGCAATGTCTACGGCCCTCGTAGCTACAGTGCCGTGTGCTACGAAGTGTAATCGTTGTTTTAAAACTTCGTCCAACTTAAATTAAATTAAACTTTAGATGTGGAATACCTTTAAAATAGGTGCAGGTATGCCATTGTCGGGGCTTCTAGAAAATCTTCTTTTCATAAGTTTGCGAGGTCTTACAAAAGTTAAACTAACTTGTAGGTAGTTCTTTGCTTTTGGGTCTGTGGCTAGTGAGTGCGTAAAGTCTTGACTGCGCATTCGATTTCCGGATTGGGGAACTTGTGATTGAATGCATGAGTATAGATAAATATGGCATTTATTTCAACACGCTTATTCTGAGATTGGAAGATTTTGTAATTAAATTAAGATATCACGGAAAAATCTTACCGAACTTGTTATCAATAAGGTGGGTGGTTTATTAGCAAAAATATTTTAAAGCAACGAACTGGCCTTAAGACAGTGAACATTAAGGTTAATTGATGTCTTTGAGTGTGGCAGTTGATCTTTAAAACGCAAAACACGTTTCACGTAAACAGCTGTCTTTTTTGCCCAATGTTCGCATTACTACGTGTCTCAAGTTGTTTATGCCCATCACAATTGAGAGAGTAGGCTATAATAAAAGGTAAAAGCCTTCATGTCAGCCTCCCTAGATAATATTGGGAGTGTAAACGACCACTTTTCTGCAGAAGGTCCTGATATTGTCGCTTTGTGTTACAATTTATCCACTATGGCTTCGAACTCAAATTTTATCAAATCGATAGGGAAACTGAAGTGGCAGTGGGCTGGTGACATTCGCCGCAGAACTGACAACCGTTGGAGCTATAAAGTCCTTGAGTGGAGACTGCGACTCGGTAAACGTAGTGTTGGACGCCCTGCTACAAGATGGGATGACGACATTCGAAGGCTGGCTGGAGTGAGCTGGATGAGAGTGGCCGAAAATCGGGAGCGGTGGCGTGCATTGGGGGAGACCTATGTCCAGCTGTGGACGAGCGTGGGTTGCTGATGATGATAGGGAAATTGGCACAATACTTTTGGTAAAGCCAATAATATCGATACTATCGACAGTTTAACATCCGATACTTTCATTAACATCGATAGTAAGTATTATAATTTATATAAGCATCGAATACTACCAAAACATAGCTTACTATCAATTCTTTTGTTTGGACGTCAAAGTATATCGATATTTAAAAAAAAATCAAATTTAACTATCAATAATACCGATGCTATTGAAATTGACTTCTATTTTTTTTTTATATGATAGGTGGCAAACGAGCAGATGTATCATCTAATGGTAAGTGATTGCCGCCGCCCTAAACACCAATATATAGTTATCGATAGTGGATTTCGATTGCCAACTCAAGTGTGTAAACATAAGTACAGTCGGCCACACATCAGGTTACCACAACCTGTCAAGTTTCCTCAATTGATATTCAACCTAATGTGTATGACAGTAAGATAAGAGTCGATTGAAGAAATTTGACAGTTTTGTATACTTTGATGTGTGGCTGTACGTACATTCTATTACGTCATATTTCAAAATAGCATACTAGTATGTTTTTAAACTTTCGCGTTGCATTATACAAATACTTCATATAAACGGGACTAAACGCGACAAAAATTAATAAGTACATTCTAACACGAACTGCAGTTCGCTTGTGACCACGGCTGTTGTAACGCAGTCGAAACGTCAAGCAGTCTAGAATGTACTTATTAATTTTCGTCGCGTTTAGTCCCGTTTATATGAAGTATTAGCATACTAGTGTTACACGCCAACACAGGACAAAGCTGTTATTTAAAATCTTATTGCAATAATTTGACTATAAAATACATTCTTATGAACATGAAGCCAGGATGAATTTATAGTCGACTTTCCCAATAGGGTTGTTACGGTTGGCAGGACTGAAAGGTCGAGTGAAGGGATGGTTGACCTATTTCCGATCTACCTCCAAAATAGCGATGGGCTTCTCAATACAATTTAATTTTTTTGCTGACCATAGCTTAAAGAATTTTTTTTTATGTGAAAGAGAGCAGACGAGCAAACGGATCACATAAAGGTAAGCGATTTAACCCCCCTTTTAACCCCCTTTCTCCCTGATTGGGCCTCCGGTACGAGGGGTAGAAAGTGAGGATTCTCCCGGCGAAATACAACGCAGGCGATGCTCCACACCGGTCTTCTGTGGGGCCGTGGTATCACTCCAGATGAGCCGGCCCATTAAGACTGAAGCATGGCTCTCCCACGTATATTATGGTTTACAAAGTGTGAGAGCTGCTGCCTCGCTATTAGCTCCCAACGCCATCTATTCGTTTAATGTGGAACTAATGTCCCGAATCGAAGTGAGGACGGGCCACATTACGAGTTTATAGGTGAACTGAAAAGCGAAACACTTGCGCGATGTAATCGACTACCCAGCGCCATCTTTTGGAACAAAATATAGTCTTTAGACAATTCTCGAAACAAATTGTGGGTAAACATTAATAATTATATAGGTACCAGGAGAATTGTTCTTACATCCACAGCTTTAATAAAATGATTCGTTAAAGGCAAGAAAACAATTAAGTTAACAATTCAACAAAAAACAAGCTAAAAATGTTTCGAAGGCTCAGCAATTTCACATACTGCGGTTGCTGGAATAAAGTTGGAACAATTTTGGTTAAATTTTTGTGGCGTACTCGTGAAACTCGTGATGTGTTGTTATTTCAACAACTACTAATTGTTTATGTTTAATTTTACTTATTGCAAAACGTTTACTTTGATATTAGGTTAGAAGTTAAATAAATACCCTTATATCATTATAAAATTCACCATAATAAAACCATCGGAGAGTCATGCTTCCCCATGAATGGACCAGCTCTACCGGAGCCTCATAGAAGACCAGCGTGAAGCCGCGCCTGTGCTTTGTATCGTCGAATCAGTCAGGGTACCGTCTTTTAAAGGGGGTTTAAGGTTGGCAGCGTTACAAGTGCTCTGCCAAACTGCTGACTTACTGGTGTTGCATAGTCTATGGGCCGCGGCCATTGCTTACCGTCAGGTGATCCGTCTGCTCGTCTGCCACCTATCACATAAAAAATATATATGAGTACTAAACTAAGTTAATCCGCGACCCTGCGTGACACATGCAACTGGATTGCGTTTAACATTCAATTCTTCACTTTATTACCAGTGCCATTCGTTTCCTTTTTGATTACCAGTAATATAATTTGATGTTCTGTAAAAGTCGTATCGGATTTCCGTTTCTTACGTTTGTGTTTTAGTAGAAAGCGATATAAAAATATTGTTTTCTCCATTTCCTTGTTTAGAGCCAGCTGGCTTCCGCGTCTTTGAAGAATGACTTTCTCTTTGTGGAAAAGATTTGAAGTTAAGATTACATTATTTATTAAAATAAAGCCGAACCAAATTCAGTTTAGAGTCAGTCGTTTTATCTAGTTCAAAGAAAATATTATTATACTTAGTTTGTTTCGAAGGTTCTCCTCAAAATATTACGTTACAAACTTTTTTTAATGTAATAAAGTAGGTTTGATTGCAGCAGTATTTCCCAAAAGCTTAGCTTATGATTTAAAATTAGTAATTTAATGCATATGTTTTTTTTCTTTTCAGATAAAAGGTGAGCTTGATTGGAAAGTAAACCCGTGGTAAGAGGATAAGAAAGTACTAAATTATTAATTTATTATTCCCGCTTAGGACTCTACAACTATGAGTCCAATTGTATTGAGTTCCGATTTGTACTGCTTGTGTCATTTACCACAAATGTATGTAGACAGCTAATTTACAATAAGAGTTTTCGGTTATATAGGCTTGATGTAAAATTACAAGCGGATTTGTGGAACATTTATTTATTAGAAGAAAAACTTAACATTATAAAAATACTAACAGAAAACTAAAGCTGCACTAAAACGAGAGTCCCTGTGGCAATGTCCCCAAAATGCTGGCAGCATTTATTTGTTGGATTGCGAAAAATATTCTTTGGGCAAAGTAGGTGCCAGCCTTTGAATTAGCTTACTAGGTTTAGAAAGAGAGAACGAAGGGACCCCATAATCCAAATGGATTCCTGTATCTAATTGACGGCAATATCAGTATACATTGATAAAAATTATACATAAATACTTATAATCAGACTGAATTAAAAACGCCCTCATTTTGTTTTTGAAGTGCGTTAAAACTAAATTATCTGAATGTCTATTTTTGACGTACCTTGAAGTTGGCAGCAATAGCTGCTATATTGATAGGACGACGTTACAATAAAAACGATATAATCTGGACATCTTTAAGGCAAGAGTGAACAGACATCTTCTAGGCAAACCCGTACCATCCTAGACCTCATCGTCACCTTCCATCAGGTGCAATTGTGGTCAAGCGTTGGCCTATAGTTTAATAATATATATATCAAAATCTTTGTACAAATAGATACTACCCACCATTTTCCGTAATGCCACTGAATACCCAGTCCCCGCAAACGTGAGCTCACCGAGCTCTTTATAGTACCTTATCAAGTCGCTCGGCCATAACTCAACCTCACGTAATCGCCCAAAGGGCAAAGGATTACAGTACCCGCAAATCCCTATGGTGGGCCGTGGTCTGTTGTCGTTGCTGCTCCTTAATAGACCTTCAAAGAAGGGCCTGTTCTAATTAAAAGGGGCGATTGGTGAGGTCATTAGTGCTGGTTCGGGAGATGTGATGGAATTGTAATTTGTTCTTTGACTTACAACGTTTGGTTTATTGAAAGTTAACTATTTATCTCCATTGATACGTATAGAACACATGATTGGAATCTCTTGTTAATGTTGCATCGCCTGTGCAAGGAGTCTCGCTTTTCCATATCAATTTACATAATATAAATAAATGGGAGAACAGAGAAAGACCAAAGTAAAGCAACTAAACTTAAAAGTGAAATGTGTGTGCGTGTGTATGTGTGTGTGTGTATGTGGCTGGGTGGGTATGTATGCATTTGTGACTTTAAGTAACAAGTAGATTTTCAACTTCTTGATAATTCATCATCAACCAAGTAGTCAAACTTGAAGGAGTTGCAGAATTGTCATTTCATTGCTTTAAGATCAAACTGAGATACCTACTGATGTAGGCAATCGCTTACTATCAAGTGATTCATTTTCCTTCTATCATCATAGAAAAACAAACGTTTTTGTTGTGAATTTCAAACTATGGTAGCTCAGTTTCTATATTTGGCACCAAATATAAGAATGATAGCTCAGGATTGGCGGGCTCGGCGCAAAAGTACTTATAATGTTTCCCCGGGGCTACACAATATGACACTCTACTGACATGAGAAGATAAAAAAGTAAAAGAAAAGTATCATCCTTTTTCTTGTCCCACTGCAGGGCACAAGCCTCCATGATAGAAATCAAGTCATCAATCGTTATTGTACGATACAAATTAATGTTTATTTCCTTAGATAATGAACTATCTTTTAAGCAAAAATATGCTTGTGTTAGGTAACTCCCCTCTTCCATAGCATGGTTGCAATTTAACGCATAGTCTTTGACCAGAAATTTTTCTTTTAAACACCTCATTTATTGATCTGACTCCGTACTGTCCGTACTAAGAAGCTCAAGCACTTGTGTTACAGATATCAGACAACAGACGAAACACAAATATAAAACTTAATTACATATAGGTAACACCCAGACACTGAACAAACGCTGTTCATCACACGACTATTTGTCCAGGGTGGAGATCAAATCCACAACCTTTGGCGCATGAGGCAGGGTCACTACCCAATGCGACAACCGGTCAGTAATGGTTCAATGTGAATTTTTTTCACGAATTTCTATAACTACTGCTAGCTACTAATATTTTTAAAAGTCAAGTAGGTTAAAGATTAAAAAGATACTGATGCAGTATTTAAAAAT
Source organism: Cnaphalocrocis medinalis (assembly GCA_014851415.1). Taxonomy (NCBI): domain Eukaryota; kingdom Metazoa; phylum Arthropoda; class Insecta; order Lepidoptera; family Crambidae; genus Cnaphalocrocis; species Cnaphalocrocis medinalis. The sequence continues at coordinate 10,037,219 of CM026291.1, read as the reverse complement.
TACACATGATTGATATTTAAACTACAACCTATAAAATCAATAGTTACTATTGAACGTCCGCCGTCCGCGGCCACTCCATACAAATTCAATGCCTTTCAATTCCTCGCACGGAACCCATTCCCTGATTCAACCTCACGCCAGCCTTTCTATAAAATGTCTAATAATGTTGTAACTTCAACATACTCACACTCACGCGACTTTGCACCGTGTCCCCCCGACATAAAACTGAAAATGACTTACATGCATTTGCGGGAGTACATCTATCATTTTCTTTGACGTGTGAAAAGTCGGACGGTCTATTTAAGTTATTTTACAGTGGGAATAGGTGGGTATGAAAAAGTGTGGGTGTGTTTTATGTTCTCACACAGATGTAAGTGAGAGATTGATCGTCGTATCGAAAAATGTGTAAGAGCAAATCGAATACGAAAGAAAGAACATACTTGGCATCATTTTGGAACCATCACCAACAACTGGCATCATTTTATCCGCGAAAGTGCCAAGTTTCGACATGAATGGGCCGGCTCTACCGAAGTGATACTGACTTCCTCACAGAAGACCGGCGTAAAGCAGCGCCTGCTTCACGCTGTGTTTTATCGAGTGAGTGAGGGTACCGGAGGCCCAATTGGGGGAAAGGGGTTTAAAGGTTGGTAGCGCACTTGTGAATTTACTTGTGTTGCACGTGTGTATGGGTGGTGGCAATCGCTTGCCATCAGGTGATCCGTCTGCCACCTATCACATAAAAAAATCTAGTGAAGTCACCCCCCATAGTGAAAAAATAGCAAGTTTGTATCCGCCATATAGATGGTACAAAGTCTAAAAAGAGTAACTCGACTTGAGCCTTGTGTGTCTATTTGGGTACCTACAAACTGTTTTATTTTAGTTTATTATTGTTTTATATGATGTTTTTGCGGAAGCTCTCAAACTCTTCTATCTGGTAAAATATTACAAACAAATCGCCAATTCCGCACAAACCATTACCGGCTAAAATATTTATTTTATCTCGGTCGCTCACACAAATCCAATTTTATATGTTGCGTCAACCATAAAATTGAACAATTTTTCGAGCAATCACCAAACGTAAAGCATTAAAGGGTTAAATTAACTTTTGCTATTACAATAACGCATCACATTTCCACGTTAGGGGGAATGCAGACGAACGACAATATAGTACGACAATTTTGGCGTTAAAATAACTGACAGAGGGCATTATTCTACAATTCCTCTTTAAGATGTATCAAAACATTTTTGCATGTAACATTTGCTAAAAAATCAGCATTTTTTCAACTTCCATTCAACGTCACTGCTATAGGACTTGTCGTGAGTTAAAAATTACATTCAACATAATCATCACTCTGTATTTTGATCCCACGACAGGGTATAAGCCTCCTCCTATTCTCGCCATTTGAAACGGTCCTATAACAGCTTCATCCAGGTTTATCCAGCCACTCTATATATGTCATCAGCACATCTTGCTACAACCACAACCGTATCGGCGACTGTCTGCAACTATTTCGGCGTCCATCACTTTTTTTTGACGCTGCAGATTGCATTCATATTTATACAACCTCGTGGCGGAGCAGGTAGGTTATTTCATGTTCTCCCCCAACAGACACCGGAGATCTACCGACTAATACCCCAATAAAGTGATGCTCCCTCATCGCAAGTGGAGAAGAGAGTTGAGTACGAATCGAAGATGATATGAGTAAGAAAACATTTACGGTCGGCGATAGATACAGATGGCGACCTTCACATTCATTCTAACTATCTGCCGTCGCATGCGGTCGCTAGTCTGTAACCTCCCTATAAACAATGTAAAGGGGCGATAAACGTTCCAATATCCATGGAACGAATCCCGGAGACAAATCGGGGCTCCGATAAAGCGCTCAATATCGGCACAAATAAACCGGAACGTCGGATCCAGTTTTATGGAACTTGCATGGCTGAGGGCAGGATTATCTAAGTCGCAGACTTGTAAAAGGCCTGTTATTGCCGTTGCATCATTTCGGGAAGAAATGTTGGTGGGCTCAAACGACGTAAGGCATTACGGAGATTTGTCTTCTTTTTACGCTGGTGGCAAACAAAAAATGCTCGGTATACGAAGGGCGGATATTTTTGTCTTGTCTTTATACCTACTTACCTTCCGGAACTTTAAGCTTTAAGCCAAGCTTTGGCAAGAAAGGACTGGTTCGACTGGTATGACCGACCGGTGTGAAGCAATACCTGCGCGGTTTTTGCCGAATAAGTGAGGGAAAAGGGGGTAGAGGTTTTCAATGCCCTTGTGAGTTGTAGTCTACTGATATTGCGGGTGTCTATGGGCGGCGGCAATCCCTTATCATCAGGTGATGATTATAGGGCTCACATAACAACAGCGCCATGACCTACAGGAAGGCACCTACACCTTCCATAAGTTATGGCTTTAGCTGAGTGAGCTAATTTTTGTGACGTTCCACATGACAAATTTTTATTTTGTTCGGCTAACAGCAATTTGTATTTTTCTTCGTTTTTTTTTGCAACCTATGTTATTACTTTTTTAGTTTTAATGTTGAGTAATAATATGTCGTAAATCGTAAAAGTTAAAGTGTCATAGCACCCTCAAATAAAAATATATAAAAATCAAAAAGCAAGTAATCACTAGGCTTGGTAGGCAAGATTTATGATATTCGGCAACCCACGTCGATAGAAGACAAAGGGCCCGGCTTTATCGGAATGGATGGCGGGGAAACTGGCTGGTACAGCTGGAAAAATTTACACTGGGACTGAATTTTTTTAAATCTTTATGGTTAAACTTGCGATGAGAAATTTAAACGCAAAAAGAAGATATAATAAGATAAGAAATTATTTATTAACGTCGTAACGCCCAGACAGCAGACACAATGGAAAATCAATTGTTTTATGCCTTTGAAAAGGCTTATGGGCCTTACGACGTTAAGCACCAAACATAACAAATATTACAAAACAAAAAAAAATAGAAAATAAATCTGCGCATCAGCCACGGAATTGAATCCCCGCGGCGCTGGTATTCTGCAGAGAAGGTAGCTTCCATACACACAAAGAAGGCTAGTATATTTGTATTTCTTTTTTCTCGCGTACCCCATCATGGGGTATCATTAAATAGTTTAAATACTCGTAGATCTTTTAAAAATACTAAAGCTTTGCGGTGGTCGGCCAGCGGCATTTGTCTTTTTAACCATTTCGACACCACGGTAAACATAAAGGTTACATCTGTCATGGACAACTGTGGAACCCTACATTATGCGTGGCCCGACACACCCTTGGAAAGTACTTTCAACATCTTATAATATATCAGGATGTTATTCCCAGTTCCTGTATAAGCTATCGCTTTGTAGGTCGGGGTGCGCCTAAACTATGTTCCAAGTTTCGTAAAGTCTAGTAATTACAATGTTGCGACTCCTGTCTGGCCTCCGCAACCCTTACACAGAATAACCAGACAAATTGGATCATGATTATATTGTATAAAACCATTATTCAACAATTTAGGGCAGCCACAATTATGTTAAACTATCCAAGACGTTCTGGTTGCTCACGATGTTTTCTTTCGCTGGCAAAATAAAAAAATCCAAAATAAATGTATAAATTAATGAATAATCCAGAGGGTCATGATCTCGGGGTCCTGCGTCTGATTCTCGAATCAAGCAAAAAGTGTTTCGAATTTGTAATCATAGTCCGTGTTTGTGATCACCAATACGCATTATTATTAAAAGCCCGTCGTGCCCCACTGCTGGGCGAAGGCCTCCCTACCCCTCCTCCACATTTCACGATCCTGGGCGACTACGGTCCAGTTGGCGCAATAGGCGTCGAGCTCATCCCGCCATCGCCTCCTCGGTCTACCTCGTGGCCGCCGTCGCATTAGGCAAGCGTGGTGATTAAGCCTAATCCAATCATAGTAGTGATGGCGATGAGGTCTTTGCCTGGCAATGGGACAGTATTATGTATGCAGATACTTTACCTGCTCGCTACATTACTCCTACAGAGGGATTCAAAAGTAGATTTCTATTGCGTACCTCCAATCTGTAGGAATTATTTACCGGCTGAAGTGTTACCTGAGCCTTATGATTTGGGAATTTTCAACAGAAGAGTGAATAGGCTGTTACTAGTACAGACATGCTTCACCTTCGGCCACATCATCACCTACCATCAGGTGAGATTGCGGTCTCGCTATACTAATAAAAAGAAAGAGCACGTTCTTATTTACTGAGATACCATTGCTACTTATTTGGCGCAAGCGCAATTAACGCGCTAGCCTAGACTACTCGTTAACCCGTCACGGCTGGATACACCCGAGGTGGCAACAAATTGATTGCCAATGCCGTCCCTTTGACACCGTCTCAGCTCCACCGTAATTGCTTTATTTTTAAAGATTCAAGACAAAAAGCTTTGTTGATTTTTTTGCCGGTTAACTTCGTCCTCGAATCGGGTTCGGAGAAAATACAATTATTAGAGCCTGGCAGATTTGTTCGGGCTGTAATAGAATTTAATCTCAAAACGATTGGTAAAAAGAACTTCTGTGGATCAATAGATAGGTACGGTTCTTTTTTACAAAACAAAGCAAAAGATATAAAATAAAATACTCTGTAGGTAATAAAACCGAAAGTCTCTAGCAGTAGCAGAAGTCGCTTAAAAGGACCTACTACCGACTGATCATATAACATCTAGATTAGATAGAGGCCCACTTTCTCTTTGTTTTGTGACCCGGTTTCTTTATTGAGTAGGTCCAAACTTTATTCAATAGATGGCGCTGGGTATCGATTGGATTGCGCTAGTGTTTCATGGTTTCGGTTTGCTTATTACTTGGCGTTGTTTTTAGGAATACCTTCTTTATAAATAGTAAAGATATTGGTCCTCTATTTCAGTCCTTGTCTTTTTCATGACAAACACAACTGCTTTATCACATGTGTCTGACAGACAGATCTCTGACAAAATGGAACTCATTATTTTGGACGTGACATATTCAAACGCGAATCAACCCGCGCGTAAAACACGTCATCCGAACCAAGCCTTAGATGAGGCTACAAAAATACATCATCTGAACCAAGCCTTAGATGAGGCTACAAAAAATGTTCCCGTAAAACCTACTGCCAGCACTTTGCACGGAGACGTCGTAGTGACGTCACTCGTCGTTCTCGAATGATTGATGCTTGCCGGGGCTGAGGGTGCGACACATACTTATTAAAATGGTAATGTACATGTAAATGGAGACGAGTGTACGTCGCTTGTTTCATGCCGTTTTAATAGCAAGGGTCAGTTTTGAAGCGTAGAAATAAAAATAGGTTGGAATTTATTATCGCCTGCAGTAATTTATAAAATGTGCAGTTCAACAAAAGAACTGAGAAGAAGTTCAAGTATATTGTTTCCTAATAGGCAAAATGCATATTTTTTTATACCATAGGTGGTAGACGGATCATCAAATGATAACCAATGGCCACTGCCTATAGAACCATTTGAGAGCCACACCTCGGCATGAATGGACTGGCTCGACCCACTAGTCCGCCGGTCTTCTGTGAGGCCATGGTACACTTACCGGCACAGAAGACCGAAGACCGGTGAGAAGCAGTGCCTACGCGTGCGTGTTTTATCGAGTGAGGGTACTTGAGGACCAGTTGGGGGGAAATGGGGTTAAAAGTTGCACGCACTTTTGACTCTACCGGTGTTACGTCTATGGGCAATCGCTTAACATCGGGTGATCGTCTGCTCGTCTGCCACCTTTCACATGAAAAAGATACTCGTATCACATAGTGGAGACCACCACCACCACCTACCTTTTGACTTTACTTTTTACCTATCCAAAAACATCACTGGCGCTGCTTTACGCTGGTCCTCTAAGGCTACACTCCACTCGAGCCCATTTATACAGAAGCGTCGCACTTTCACAGTCAAAATATATGTATATAGTCTATTAGCATCTTCAAAGTTTATTACCACGAGTTTGTATGTAAACCTAATCGTAAAACAAAGGCGCTATACCCGACCTTCGAAAATCCCTAGATATTATTCCTGTCTGAATTCTGGCAAATTAAGCAAACACTCTGTGAATGCCAACGAGGTTGCCAAACGTCTCTGATCCCATCAACAATGTTTACACGCTGGCCCAACATACGAGTAAAGGATGTGTGTGTGTGTTTGGCCCCAGTGGTGCGGGCGGAGAATGGAATAGTAAGTATACAAAATGACTTATAGGCCAGTCATAGACATTACAGTTTGTATCAGTTCCCAACAAGCTGGATTTTTATGATTGAGGAAAATTTTTTATTTATACAACCTACAAGTTGTCATAATATAGGAATGCATTCTACTGCACAAGCTCTTTTATTTGATATCTATATTACGAGAGTCAAATGAAAATATTAAATTCATCATTTTGTGGTGGCGGCCATCTTAGGTTGGCGGCCATCTAATTTAGCTAAGAACACTCCCGATGATTATAAGTGTAAAACAAAAAAAAACAAAGTCCATATCGGTTCATCCGTGTTGGATAGTCGACTATCGCTAGATTTTTGGTGGTGACAGATGAGACGAGCAGATGGATCACCTGATGGTAAGCGACTGCCGTCGCCCATAGACACCTGCAACACCCAGTAGTCACAAGTGCGTTGCCAACCTTTCCCCAATAATTGGGCCTCCGGTATCCACACTCACTCGACAAAACACAGCGCAGGAGCTGCTTTACGCCGGTCTTCTATGAGACCTAGTATCACTCTGGTCGACTGTAATTAAATAATCAACTAAATGTCGCAAAATACACGACGTATTTTAATACTAGCCAACATTCATAGCGAAAAGTTTGTTGTCCTACATGTCCGGTATATCGTATCGTATCTCTTATGAACGTCTACCTCAGTCATTAAAAGTTAAGGAGAGGAATTTGTCTACCGGCTGAAGTGCTTCCTGAATACTATGATTTGAAATTGAATAGAAGAGGGAATAGGCTGTTACTAGTTACTGCAGACATGTTCCACCCTCGGCCACAATATCACGTACTATCATCATCATCTGTGATCTAAAACATAAATACTCCGAAACATGCTCAGATTAATGTAAGCAATCAACTTAGTACGGAATGAGGTCAATGTATTAAATAAAGGATGAATTTGTTATTAGTACAGTAAGTTTTCATATATTTGCCATCTTTCAATATACCCATTCATAACGGCCGTCCAAAGAGCCTACAAGTATTTGTAACTACCTTCATAATTTGCCAGCAAAGTGCCGAGTAATTAGGACAGCAGCTCAACTCACTACCCGCCGCCCACGCGAAAGCCCGTGGTCCTAGATGATCCGCGTTGCGATGCGACATGCGAAAATATCAAGTATTAGATTTTGAGATACGCTACTTTTAGAACGGATTCAGCACTGAATCGTTTTACCTATACCCATCTTTCACGTAAAAGACTATCCTATCAAAAACATAAATGTGAAATGATAACCAAGGTGAAAAATATTTGGAGAGTTCATCGTCAAAAAAATATATCTAATAGGTGCCAAGATCAATGGTGCGAACTACTTGGTTAATTTTCATATACGATATATAATTCGTGAATTGAGAGCCTTTCTTCAATTAATATAGGGTTTATTTTTAGTCGCCAGGCCTTTTATTCTACGAAGCACAAAACATAATTATGTTTGATTGAATGTGTAAGAATATTGTAGACCACATGTAGACTAAGGGCGAGGTTTTCTCGGAGAGAACGTGATTTCGTAATAAAACGGCATAATTTTTGTGTTTATATTTTGCTTTGTATTGCTTAGTTTTCGCATTGCTCATATAGGACAACGGATGTGCTTCATGTGTGTAAATCGAGCCTACATATTTGGGCTAAGTATTAGTAAGAGTTAATGTATTTGTTATTTTTACCCCCGACGCCAAAAATAAGTTTTACGTGTAGTCTGTCTGTAGCATCGTAGCTCTCAGGCGGTTGAACTGATTCGGTTTCTTTTTTATTAAAAGCAGAAATAGTCGGGAGTATTTCGTAGCTATGTTTGATGCTTTAACCAATACCATAAAAATTATAGATTACATAATATTTTGACTTAATTCACTCAATTATGCCTAATCTAATCTGACGCACGTAATTTAGTGTTAAGTTCTGACATGTCCAATAAACATACTGGCGCCTTGAGATCTGTAAGTTGCATGTAACTATGTATAATTAAATAAATAAATAATTGATGTCATTAAGATGGCGCTAGGAGTCCATTACATCGCGCAAGTGTTTCGCGTTTTTCCGTTTACCCATAAGCGTTGTCAGTGTTTATAGAATTTAGCTCTATATAAATAGTATAGTTGATACCTACGAGTATGTACATAAACCTAACACGTACATAGAAGATCAAGTTTTCATTAAATATTTAAACTAATATAACAAGCTACGCCAAATCAGATGGTCATTAAAATTTAAACTAATATCATAAACTACGCTGAATTACCGTGGGAGAGCCACGCTTTGGCATGAATGGACCGGCTAAGCCGGAGTGATACCACGGCCTTACAGAATACCGGTGTGAAGCAACGCCTGCGTTGTGTTTCGTCGAGTGAGTGAGGGTACTGGAGGCCCGATTGGGGGAAAGGGGGTTAAAGGTTGGCAGCACATTTGCAACTCTACTCTTGTTGCAGGTGTCTATGGGCGACGGCAATAACTACCATCAGGTGATCCATCTGCTTGTCTGCCACCGATCACATAAAAAAATCCAGAAGGGTAATTCTCATGCACTCGACATTGATGTCGAATTTAGAGACTGCATACATTCGTCCATACAAATTTCTCTTTCGACAACAATGTCGAGTGCACGAGAATTGCCATCCAGGATCCCTACATACTAAAGTATTCATACATATTATCTACAAACCTTTCAGAGTTCTATCTCTCACTGTCATTCTCCAAATTCACTCGAGTGTGTAAGTAATTCGGAGGTTGACTGTACTGAAGCTTACGCCATTTTCTTTTGTTTGACTTCGGTGTCAAGTGAGCGCAACTAATCAAAGGAATTATTTGTACTTTGATGTATACCGAGGTCTGAACAGGGGTGAACGATGTCGAATGTCAAATAAAAGACGAAGTGTTGCACGTTATTGAGGATGTTCAAGATCTTTTAAGAATTTACGATAAAGATCCTTTTACATCACAAAGTAATAATTAGAAACTGAACGTTGGTGGGTTGGTTTGTTCTTACAAGCTACGGGTGTATATTCCATTAATCTAGGTATATTTCGGCATGAATAACAGAAGCAGGCTAACAGGCTACATGCAGCATTTAGTCAGTTACTTTTGACTACCTTTTTCCCTGGATTGGGCCTCCTTTAATCTCACTCCCTTGGCGAAACATCTCCCTGGTCCTTTTCTTTCTGCCAATTCAGCCAATTATGCCGAAACATGGCCAGGCTGGCCTTAAATTCAAAGCGTAAAGTTTTTATCCACTCAGCTTTAAATATTTATAAGCCCATCTTAACATCCTACAAAAAACCTAACGATGCAACCCCTTTCAAACAGAGCTGCTTAAACAAAATAAAGTTAACAGCAAAAAATATCATAACAGTTCGCAGCGCCATTACAACTCTAAGCCGAGTCTTCAGGCCCGGAACCCAAGCAAATTGAAATAAACGGGCCTTTTCATCCCAGACGTAATCGAGGTAGTTAAGAAAAACTCCCTCTGTGCATATGGCAAGGCTTCCTTCTTGGAACTTTGAGGTTTTTTCCTGCTTGCAGGCGATGAATGCAAACTGTTTACATAATGCTGGCTGTTATTTTTATCCAGCTACATTATTTACAATTACAATGAAAAATACCATCCTGCATTTAAAAGTATTTAAAACGAATTATTAATATTTTATAACTGAATGTGGGAAGTATTTATAATGAATTATTAATATTCTATAACTGTTAGGGCCTCGTTCCCCACCTCCGAGTAAAGTGTCAAGTAATTTACTTGAGAAAATTGGCCCCTGGTCCGCTGTCTAGTTTAATTTAATTTTTTTTTCCATACAAATACCAGGGGCCAATTTTCTCTGAACCCACTATAATTGACAAGTAAATTACTTGACACCTTACTCGGAGGTGGTGAACGAGGCCCTAAGTATATAATTTATTGTGAAATTAATCCAGGTCAATGTTCATTATGAAAACCAAAATACTAGCACGATGTATTCCACTCCAGCGCCATCTATACGATTTGAAACTAATTTCCCAAAACGAAGTAAGATCAAGGCCATTAGTAATATAATAGAAATTGCAGACTATGTCTAAACATTGAACGTTTTACCTCAAAATAGAGGCAATCAAGAGTAACAAAAGATGAAGCAATGATTATTCAAATTGTTATCTGTCCGTTTGTTTAAGCTGATCTTGGAAACTACTGAATGGATTCGCCAGTTGCTGTGTCCTGCTTGCTCTGGCAAGTGAATAGAGACAGTTTTCTGTTGGCCTGGCTAAGGAAGAAATTAGTTCTTCTTAATCCAACCAAGTAAAATCTCATGAAAGAAACCCAAACTAATACTCCAAACTCCCATCTAAAAAACACTCCAACCAGCACAGCGTTCAACTTTGTAATCCCATCGCAGCGTCTAGTAGAAAATATTTCCCAGAAAGCGAAAAGACTCATTACAAGCCCAAGTGCTCAGTTGGCTAGCTCTGCAAAACCTTAAAGCAAATTGAATTAAACGAGCTTTTCATCTTGCCCGCCATAATCGTATCAGTTAAGAAAAACTCAGTCTATGCATGTGATAAAGTGTTTCTCAGCCAACGCTAAAAAATTCAATCTGAAATCACCGTGCCCAGTAGACGTCGCTAAATTTTATTTAACAGCCCAAGCTTAAAGGAATTTCGGCCTGTCGTCTTGTTTATCCAAGATAAAGGCTGGTGCAAGTCATGGGAGCTAACCATGTGGCCGGAAAGCCAAATATATTTTAGGAAAAGGACTAGGATTTTGACCAGTTAATAAACAAATAGAGAAAACGATGATAGCTATGAAATTACATAACTAGATGCGGGCAGCACAGGAATGATCTTTGTGGAGAACATTGGGGGAGCCCTATGTTCAGCAGTGGATATCATTTGACTGAAACGATGATGATGATGAAAGATCACAGCCATAATATTCGTACAGACCGAACTAAATTACAGAAATGGTTATTAAAAATATTTGTTTCTCATGTTTAAAAATAAGCGTTTAAAAGTCTTTTTTTTTAGTTTAACAGTAAATAAATAATAACGTGTATTTCAATTACTGTAACGTATTCTACACTAGTTTCCATTCCCAGCTCCTCATGTAACGCGTTCCTTTCTCGCCTCACCATCCTTACTTCAACCACCCTCATTGTATTAAGCCATAAATTAATTTCTCCTTCGTCCCAACCGGGACTCTATAATGAGAAGCCAGCAATATTTACACATATTTCTTACAAGGCGAAGCCCAAAGCGCAAAGATTCGCCAGATCCACGAAGAAATTCATGCAGATCTCTTTAATCCTATTTTACAACGGACCCCTAGTTCATTTACAAACGGAGGAGATAAGCCTCGGTTCAGATTTTCGGCCTCCTTTTTTCTGTTTTCTTTGGTAACGATGCCTGATATTATCTGTTATTTCATTGATTCCTCGCAATTGGGCGTACGCTCGAGTCTTATTACTCTGGGGCCGCTAATGATATCGCCTTTTCTCTTAACGTCTTTGTCTGCTTTGGAAATATTGCTTTTTTAGGACAGGCCTGTTGATCTTGAGCCAAAGTCAAGTAGCTATTGTTAAAATGAAGGGACAACTTTAAGTTGGATAAATCTTTTGTTTGTGTTATTTTCATGACACTCTCAGCTGTAGCATATTTTTTGTCAGTCACAAGCCTGGTGAATGAGAAATGTAGTTTACCATTGTTTTTTTACCTTATCAGGCTTTCTAATATTTAATTTCTGCTGAGTAACACTATATCCATGAAATGGTTGTAAAAAGTGTTAATTTGTTGGATCCATAACAATATCCCATTAAATGTTGTATTGTAAGTCATCTACATAATTTTTCCCTAATTCAAAATGTTTCCGTATACATAGTTTTTTAAAATGCATGGCAGTATTTCATTTTATTAGCGATCTAATTTTGTCTTGAACTTCAAAGTTGAGTATAAGTAATAAGAATGCAATAGAAATAATAACATGGTGATAAGAACAAGTTTGTTTTCATCACGAGTGGTCTTCTATGAAATTGAAATCAAATAAATTGCTCAATATTTGTATCCATTCTATACACTTCACGTAATAGTTTAGCAATTGCATAGGTATATTTTAGCATAAGCATGAGTCTGGTGGCGTATCCTTATGAAATTTGTGTTACAAAAGTGATAACACTTGCGAGCGCTGGACAGTCATTGGTCAAATGAAATATGTTTTTAAAACGTCAACGTTAACCAGTAAGCCAGTAGCTAAGTGCTATAATTTACTTATAGTTTAACATCCTCGCGTTTTGTCCTGTTTATATCAAGTATTTGACATTGGTCAAATTAATAAGTAAAAGTAAATAACAAATATGATATTGATTATTAAACGCTTTTTCAAATTCAAAAGTCATTTTCACTCAAATTACAATTTCCAGTACAAAGTTAAATAATTTTCGTATTACGATAGAAAACACTGATGTCAATAATTTATTATTTTCGTTTCCTTTAAGAGCAGTGCCATTAATGCCCGTTGAGTGCTTCCCTTTTGAGAATTCGCCATTTGCAAAGAGAATTTTCTAGAAACTCAATATTTTAGATGTCTTAATTTTTTCAACATTGACGTCACAAATTTTCATAAAAAGTGGCAACCGTTTAAATGAGCAAAAACATCAAAGCTTTAAAATTTTAATAACAATTGAAAATAATTATTAATGTATACGATACATGTATTAGAAATAAATTTGTTGGGGGGTTTGTTTTCGAACCACTTCGAAATACCGTTTTCGCAAAAAATGTGGACTTAAAGGGACTATTTTAAGAATTCCTTTTTACTGAATCACGGGAAAATGGCAAATGGATGAGCATAAGCTAAAGCGATTTCAAGTAAAAGCTATACAGCTATTACCTTTGAATAACATTTTAGATCATTAAATGTTTTTGGTACAAAGAAGGTGAACATCAAATCGAGAACGTGACGCGTCAAATATATGATTTAGCTTGATTTGACGAAGACATTTGGGTCATTTTTCGAGACATCATTACCGTGGCATTCTAAATCCAAATTCCTCTGAAATGGAAATCAGACTCTTTAAATATCACAGTTTAAATAGAACAGCCTTAGCTCCTATAACCGAGCAATCGGAAAGTTTTCAGTTTCGGATGTCAATTTTCCTATATGTCAGGCGAGCAGAAGGATTATCTGATGGTAAGCAATGGCGGCCGCTCATAGACACATGCAAAAGGTAGAGTCGCAAGTGCGCTGCCAACTTTTAACCCCCTTTTCCCCCAATTGGGCCTCCGGTGCCATCACTCACTCGACGAAACACAGCGCAGGTGCTGCTTCGAGCCGGTATTCTGTGAGGCCGTGGTATCACTCCAGTTGAGCCAGCCCCTTCATGCCGAAGCGTGGCTCCCCCACGCAACAAAAAGGTTTTGTTAAATATAACCTAACTTTTTCAAGTTAACTTGCCAGACATGTAGTTGTCAGTCTAGCAGATATAGGTTTGAAGACTGCCACAGTATGGGAACATTTTTATGGGAACAACCCATTTGTTAATCGACTTTCAAAATGGCTGATTTACTTAAAAGGTGTAATTCAGCCCCCCCAAATTTCCAATTCTCACTATTCATGTCCAAAGGTCATATTGTTGTAGGGATTTTATAAAACGTCGACTGACTCGTAGCTATAGTACTAGGTGTAGTGCTGTCGAACCATTGAAAGATTTAGTATCGATAGTTTTTATTCAAACCGAAAAACTATAGCGAGTTTTGTTGGTTTGAGTTGTTTGTCAATTAAGACCATCGTTAGTTTCGATACTATCTCTGTATGTCCTAATTAGTGGTGGTCGACTTTGACATTTATTTCTTTAGTATAAGTATTTTTAGAAATTGGTAAACTACTTATAGTCCGCGATACTTTATTTATAAAAATGGATATTTTGACATTCATGAGTGTTCTGTGGACCTAACTTAAATAAAGAACTTTTATTTTGCTATCGATAGTATCAATATGACGTAAACTATTTGTAAATAATCGATTATCTTGAGTAAGGATAAGTACACTCACCTGTAATGGAGGCCCAATTTGGGGGAAAGGTTGGCAGCGCACTTATGACTCTACTGGTGTTGCAAGTGTATAGGCGGCAGCAATCGCTTAGCATCAGGTGATCTATCTGCCCATCTGCGGTGAGGTGATGTCTATAACATAAAAAAAAATCTATCGATAGTAGACTAACCAACACTACATAGTACTAACCCGGAAACTGGTAGTGGAAAGCACCATTATCGCGGGCCTTTTTGTCCCTATCCCTTTTTTGCGCGTTCCGTGTAAGACAGATAGCGAATGGGTAATAATTGGTCCCAAAACCTTTTTTGTCGGGAGCTTCGGAGTTTAATGCGAATTTGGTCCTTTAACCCGGAGATTTCATTTTGCGGGTCATTAGTTTGTTGGCGGTCACGTGTATTATGTGCGGCCATTTTTATTTGATGGGAATGTGTTGGACGATTATTATGGTTGCTCATTAATTGCTCTTTGTAATT
>CM026291.1:9728874-10022429 GCA_014851415.1 Cnaphalocrocis medinalis | reverse complement strand
CGTCCTGCAGTGTTTAAGAGTAGATTATTGTGTAATTTGGGGGGTCGCGTTTTGGTTACTGCTTATACGGATGTTATTAGGCGTTATTGCGTCATCAAGACAGACAAGGACGGAGTTCGGATGTTCTTTTTACGGCCTTCAAACATGGCCGTGTTTATTGGTAGTACACATTAAGCTGAATTGTGCTCGGATAATGGGGACGAGTTCATTGCTATTGTGTTGCTCTTGAATGTTTGCAACAAGAGACGTATTAAGAGGGTACCTACGGATGTCGTCTGCCCAATTAATTAAAGGCTGCCATTCCAAGCTATTACAGTTGGGGTAAATAAAATATATTTTAAAAATAAACAATAAAAACAACAAATTTTCTTACGTATTGATAGGCAATTATGTCAAGGCGTTAACTGGAAGTCACGACCAAAGTACTTTAAGCTCTGACAAAGCAGCATTTAGGCACATCGAGGTACTCGTATGTCCTCGTGACGCAAATTTTATGCTAGGGGTGACAAAGGAGTAAACCAGTTACCTTGTGGTAATCACCGCTATTCTTAAGATCAGATGAGTCAACATACATACTTATCCGAAAAGGCAGTCAAGTAGGTCCTCAAAAACTATGTCTATATAATATTCTAAGTTATTGTTTTTAGATTTAGCCGCGGCAGTATTTCCTGATGGCAATGACTTAGGGATTTTCAAGAGAAGAGCGTACTTTATCTTAAAGGGCCGGCAACGCATCAGCAACCACTCTGATCTCGCAGATGTTCATGGGCGGCGGTGATTACTCACCAGCAGGTGATCCGCTTGCTCGTTTGTATATAAAGAAAAAGTTAGTGCTATAAATACGCACAAAAATTCGAAATAAAAGAAAATGTTCATTACGAGTATTCACAAAGCGTTGCCTCGGTCGAGTGCCCACTTAACTCCGAAGCCGTCGAAATAATTGAGTGATTCTTTTAACACGCTTTCAGCGGCACATCATTTTCCCTTCGTCGATAACTTTGCTCACAAACAGGTAGACGGCAAGATTGTTTGTAAATCAAATTACTCCAAATGGGCTGTTTAAAAAGTTACAAACTCAATAAAATTAGGAGATGGAGCGAGAAATTCGCAGTTAAGTGCTGTACCAACAGACAAGTTTAAATTATGTTTTACAAAAGTGCCGGTTAGTGTTCGTCGGCGCTGGTCGTAACGAGTTTGCGAACATTGCGGGTACTGAAGTAACTTTAATCAATTTTGACTTAATGGTTGAGGCCTGATTTTTCAATCGACAGATAACAGTTAAATCCCTATTGTCGATGAAGTAGATATTTGTGGTGAGTCTGGGTGTTTGTGATAAAAATAAGAAATAATTATTATTTGACACTAACAACACAATAATACAACTCATACATTGGACCTGACATCGTATTAAGCAGCTTAAGCACATTGACCTGACTCCGTACTAAGCAGCTTAAACAATTGTGTAACATCTGTAACACACAACATACTTAACATAAAAGAAAAAAAATCACAAGTGTCGAATCGGATCCTACTCAGCATTAAGCTATAGCCTAAGCCATCTTCATTGTTCATGGTTTCCAAAGAACAACAATAAACTTTAATTTGGGACCAAGGAAATGTATGTGATCCGAAATCAATAAATAAATTCATACAACATTGACCTGATTCCGTACAAAGTAACACTTGTGTTACGAAATTCAAACAATAGAGTTATTACAAATAATACTTAGGCCCGATTTGCCCAAACTTCATTTGAGGATAAATCTGTGGTATAACGCTGCGATTCGTATGGAATAACAGCCTTATACCGTAGATTTACTGTTGATTAAAGATAAGTCGAACCGCACCTTAATCAATTACCAATTACATTACCCAGATACTGATTTAACGGAAGTACTTATCACTGACTACAAGAATATTGGGTGGGGATCTACACACGACCGTAGGCGCACGAGGCAGGGTCACTACCGAATGCGCCATCGAGTTTCATTGATTCAAAATCATTTATTTCGTCCCTATAACGAGATGACCTTTATTGTCCCGACGATTCTCTTCGAGTATTGGAAGTGACTCGTAAAAGGATTTCTTATTTACTCACCCAGTAGTGTTGCGCAAAATCGATTTGAGTCTTGCAATAACTGTTTAATTACTGCAAGACTTATACATGCACAGCACAGGTACGTTTCTTATCAAGACTAGGGAGCTTTTAAATAAAAAACTCCCTATGAATGTCGTCAAACTATCCATTTCTTTTTTAGTTCAGTATAACAGTACTATGTGTGTTATACATAACACTCAGACACTGATAAAACAAAAGTAGTCAACACACGGATGTTCGTCCAGGATGGGGATCGAATCCTCGCCTATTGGCGTGTGAAGCTCTAATTCTTCACACAATCTAATAATCTCCTTTTCGAGCTTCTTCTTTCCCCTTACTCACTGATATTCACACCTATCCTTCTTTAAGTTCCATTGTTCTCATATTTTTTAATTTGACGCCAATATGGGGCAAGCCAAGACTAGGCAAGATCATGCAGCACTTTATGTATAAGGTCGCACCACAGCCAGTTGCCAACCGAAAGAATACATTTATAAGTCTTGTTTCAGTCTTGGATTACCCAACACTAGCACACACTGAGTCGGGCTTGGAATAAATCACTCCCGGGGGGTCGGGGGACTTCAAATTACCCTCCACTATCCACTATTACCAGCACTCCTTTAAACCGATTACTGCGGATAAGGAAACATTAATGATGCCGTTTGCTTAATACAAAAACCGGGAAAATGTAAGTCTCTTATACGGGTTCTGAGCAGGGCTGGCTTTAGGCATACTGGGGCCCTTGAGCGCATACAGGGCCCTTGTTTATTTTACTTAGGGCTGAGCATATTCTGGCTATTCTACTCATGCTTTTTTTTTCAAGTTTTATGATATACTTGTGGCCCGCCCTCACTTTGTTTCGAGACCCGGGATTCCTTTTGTAGTAGTTCCAAACTGTACCCAATAGATTGCGCTGTGAGTGGATTTCATCACGCCAGTTTTTCGAGTTTTCGGTTTACCTATAAGGCTTGTGGTTGTCTTTAGAAATTGCTTCTTTATAATATAGTATAGAAGATGAGGGCAGATGTGTTAAAATGATTTTTCAAATCTATGTTCGTATTTCTATCATTCGCTCGATGGTGAGAGAAAGCATCGTGAAAAAACCTGCACGTTTCGGATAGTTTCTGAACATGTAATCATGATTCCGTTAGTCTGGTTTCCGTGTAAAGGGTTGAAAGGTCAGACGGCAGTCGCTTCATTGCAATGCAATTTATCTGACTCCCCAAACCCAGAGTCTAAGCATATCCCGGGCTCCACGGCGATATCTTTGGTCGCGATTGGGAATCACATGTTAGAATGAGAGAGATAGGGGTCAGACGACCAGACGACAGTGAATGGCAAGACCAACCAAGATGGAGGCTTTAGTTCATATTTTTGATTAGAAAATTAACGGCATTACAGAATCGAAATTTTGCGAGTAAGTTGAAATGTATTGAAAATAGAATGTGTCGCTAATTACAGGGTACACTACATACGGTTAATTAGTTCAGCGATATTTATATAACTTTTTCACTATTATTAAGAAACACATTCTTATTTAGATTTGACCGAGGTACGGTGCTTCACATCGTTATTAATAAATAAAGTAGTGCTTAGGACACAACAATTTTATGAGAAATAAGATTGTTTTTTTTTTCAATACTACAAGATATGCAGAGTTTCTGAGGAAAAAGTTTTTGCAAAAAACTCGAATAATATTTTTTGAGTCAATCCTAAAACCATTCGCTTAACAATATTATTCCTTGATACCTGAAAATAAGAACTAATTTGCGATGGGTCGTAGAAATTGCTCATTTCGCTTTAGTTTCAATAAGAACATCTATTTTTCTTCCCGTTTCTTTCTTGTCTTCATATTTTTCTGTAGTGCACTCGAAGTAAAGAAAATAATGAGGGAATCTTTCAATGGAGTTTGAAATAAAACTCATACTTTTCAAACTTTTGTTCTTTTTGAAATTGATGCAAAAATATTACCAGTTCCTAAAATTGAAAAATATGCTTCGCGTTATTATTCTATTGTAAAATCATAAAAATACTTATAAAATAACTAGCTTTCGCCCGCAGCTTCACTCGCACCCCCCACTTCCCTTAAATGGGGGTTAGAACGAGGCAAAAAGTAGCCTATATTACTCTCCATACCTTCAACCATGTCCATTTAAAAATCACGTCAATTCGTCGCTGCGTTATACCATGAAAGATAGACAAACATACAGACAGTCAGACAGACTTTCCCATTTATAATATCAAGTATGAATATTAAGTCTTATTATACTATAAAATTAACGTTTAAATAAGGCCCTTATCTGCCCGTAAATATCTGCTGTAAAAAACTCATAAACGTTTTCACGAGTAGATAAGACAGGAGTCATTATAAGGCTTAACGCTTCGCAAAGATATAAAACGTCTATTTAAAGCGCGATGAGTGATTACCTAGCGGGCCGGCCCAGCCTCGCGTCCGAGCGATTCATCACAAAGCTGCTTAGAGGGTTTTATTGGGCCTAATGAGCCCTACTAGCTAATTACGACGAACAAAATTATGGACGGGATGTACGAATATACCAACTTTTATAGCAGTGTAAGAAGGGAATTAATTTACTTATTGCAAGTTTACCTACGGCCAAGTTGTGAATATCTGTTGTTTTTGAAATAATGATGTTTTGTTTAGAATCAATGGAATCAAAACGAAACTGCGACATAGTCGTAGAAATGTAAGAATTAGTTTATTTTTTAATTGGACGAAACATGGGTGATATATAGGTTACAAACATTTTTATTTCTATGACCACGTCTTTAGCCAACCCTTCTGAAAAACTTTTTAACATTTTTTCAACGACCATGATATCATCATCATCATATCAGTCCACATCCACCCACTGCTGAGTATATGCCTCTTCTCTATATCGCCACTGTCTACGGTCCCGCCAGCCTCATCCATTATTTTCACTACCATTCATAATATCGTCAGACCAACGGGCAGGTGGTCTACTCACAGGACGTCATCCTAATCTTGGCTGCCATTCGGTAAGTTTTATAGTCCACCTATCATCCTTGCGCCTTGCCAGGTGTCCTGCCTCCACTTCAGCTCACACACTCGCGTACCAACATAGACTACCCTATCTATTACGTCAACCTTATCTAAATTTGATATAAGTAATTTGTGTGTAATAATATTCTGACCTTTGTGTAACCTAGGGAGCTCACTTCAGTAAGCTAATAACACGGTGACATGGCTTTCTTGCCTTCAGATCGGTTTCATGTATGTAATCTAGGCGCCCACGTAGAAAGCGGCGTTTATGCCTTGATGAACTGATTAGGGATGATCTTTACAACCATATTTATTAATTGTTATCGATACTTTTCAGATATTTTATCGTGGGAGAGCCACGCTTCCGGCGGTGATGCCACAGCCTCACAGAAGACGGGCGTGAAGCAGCGCCTGCGCTGTGTTTCGTCGAGTGGCAGCGCACTTGTGACTCTACTGATGTTGCAGGTGTCTGTGGGCGGCGGCAGTCGCTTACCAACAGGTGATCCGTCTTCTCGGCTGATGATCACCTGATGGTTCTGAATCATAAACATATAATATATGATTAGATAGATATTAATATAGCACCCAGACATTGAACAAATACCTACTAATGGCCGTAGACTAGACTGAAAAGCGGTCCGTTCTCTATCGTCTTTTAAGTGTTACCGTCACTCAAGTGAGGGAATTAGCTAAACAAAGCAGGTGCTACTTTACGCCAGTTTTCTATGCCATGGTAACACGTCAGTTAGGCTGGTTTATTCATGATGTAGCGTGGCGACAGTTTTGTAGTTAAACCTGTATCGATATCGATATAATTCCAATGTAGCCCACCCCTACCTCTCTGCCTCGACGCCTCAAGTCAATTACTTCAATCAATCACGTTAAAATAACTACCACCCGGTACTTCAGCCAAAGCCCGCTAAACATGGAACTAACTTGTGGAACTAAGCCTATACTTTAATTGGCAGACTCAATGGCGGCGTCTCGATTTGGGTCAATTTAACTTTTATACAGTAAAGCGTAGATTATGCTACTTGTAGATTAACACAACCACGAGTTGTTTCGTCATTGCCAATGACCGCGATCACTAGTAGATCAATCGCATCATTAACAGAATCACTAGTAGCTGAATTGGCGCCTCGGACTGCGAATACTAGTTTTTTAGTCGACGCCACTGACCGCGGCTACTAGTAACTCAATTGGTGCCATCAACGCGATCACTAGTGGCGCAGTTGGCGCCACTGACCGCGAATGGATTGCATCAGCCTAATGCAACGTGTTCCACTACAGACCCACCACAGAATCCTCAGAGAGCTATGAAAGGCAAATACATAACGTGCTTAATAGTTGTTGACGGCACAAAATAATAACACATTTTGTGTTGACGGCCTCTATTGCGTGAACATTAAACTGTTACATAAAATGTTTCCCCAATCGATGGACTACAAATTTTCCGTCAACCGGTTGCCAGGACAACACTTGAGTGTTCAAACACCAAGAGCTTCTAAATAGCAATTAAGTAAAACAAGTCCATCCCCCGTCGTGGCCTGATTTTTGTAAGCCGTAAAAAGTGGCAAGCGGCAAAATTGGCCGTTTCTTGCAGCCAAGGTTGCCTGGAAATCCATGGGAAATTCATTTTGCCCGCCGGAGAGGAAATCAAATCACCCGTGCTCAGGGCTGCGAGCTGAGGCTTTAGACACGGACGAGGGTGGAAAAATTGTATGAAACCTCAGGTTGGAGATGTTTTATTGTGGGAAGATATCGCTCCGGTTTTGCTCGGCTGAATGGCTTAGACACCTAATGGAAAATGTATTATAATGTAAATTAACTAGTGGTTAAGGTGAGGTACTTTGTTTCGCTATTTAACTTAGATCAGTACCTAAACGGTTTGTATGGACTTAAATTAATTAAGGAAATGGGGAGTTCAAAAGTTTGACAGAGCACTTTTGATTCCATTGACCATTTATAGAAGATGACTTAGATTTTCTCCTGGATTTTTTTTTAATATGATAGGTAGCAGACAAGCAGGCGGATCACCTGATGGTAAGCAATTGCCTCCGCTCATGGACACTTGCAACACCAGTGGAGTTACAAGTGCGCTGCCAACCTTTTACCCCCTTCCCCCCCGGGTAGGCCTCCGGTACCCTCTCAATTCTAAGCTAGATCGAAACTTTTTTAAACTAGTCGTACGTCAACCCTGCGGAGTGAACGCCCCAGCGGGCCCGGATAGCGGCCATCGCAGGATTTCGTTGCGAGATGCTGCACTCCCGCTGTTCCTGGTACCTACAGCTGGAGAATAATTGCATGGTGAAGGTTACTTGCAGTGGAAGATTCAGGTTAAATATGTAGAGTAGTCCAGTCAAGATATCTTTAGGGAAAGTAACTCTCAAAAAATTGAGAATATCATACTTGAGTGCAGTCCCGAAGTGGAAAATTTTACGAATTTCAAAAACTATGGTTACTTATTAATTTACATTAAAGTTTTTTTGAAAAATATGAAATGTATAGTTTTGTATACTTTTATCGAGAAAAGTCCACATTACGTGCTGTGGCAACGGTAAAATAAGATAGCATTTAGATTTTAGTTTGTTTGAGATTTTGTTCTTTTGTTTAGTGTTAAACTTGTGGGTTCTAATAAAGAAATTCATATTTGCTGAAGACAATAATAAAAATCAACTGGCGGCACTAATTTCGTCGGGTCCTCACCTAAAGTACATTATCTAGGTACTTAAGAAAATATCGTACAGATATTACTAAAATAAAACCCAATAATTTTCATAATTGGCTCCAATACCAACAGGACAAACAACTTTTAGCAAAATGGTAAGTTCCAAATTAGGCACTCAAGGGAACTGCCGACACAACTCTTTCGAAGTGGAAGCTGCTCTTATCTATTGTTTAACTCTTTGCAATCAATTGTTATTCAAATCATTTGAAGTCTGTTGAACATTCAATCGTACTTGGTTACAATTAAAACGCTTTCGAGTTGGCAGATGAAATTTTGACGGCTCCCTTCCAATTCTGATAAGCGTTAAAATTTATATTTTGTTCAATAAATTTAATGATACAGTTTTTTAAAATTTACTTAGTCGAAAACGAAATGAGGAACCCATGTATGGAAAAAACCAACTACTGTGATTTTTATGAGCAGTACATACTCAACCCAACCTGGTCAGCATTTATTGGCGACTTTATTTTTATGTCAGACGAGCAGACAAATCACCTGATGGTACGCGTTTGCCGCCTCCCATAGACACCTGCAATACCAGTAGAGTCACAAGTTCTCCCCAATTGGCCCTGCATTACCCTCACTCACTCGACGAAATACAGCGCAGGCGCTGCTTTCCGCCGGTCCACTATTCTTTGAGGCCGTGGTATCACTCTGCTCAAACCGGCGAATTCATGCCGAAGCATGGCTCTTCTACACAGAAAATTCGTTCTATGTTGACAGTCGAAATCAGAGTTCGAATTATAGTTTCAAGGTCGCCGGGTTATACGTATTGCTCTTAAATATTTGATTTTGCAATTATACAAGAGGACATCTGTATAGTCACCACAAAAGCGAACATCTAAACACGATAAGGCAATAAACAAAACTATTGCGTACGTCCTCAAATTCACCATTAGCAGCTGAATTTGTATACAAAAAGAGTCGTAGAAAGCCGTTATTTCTCGCAAGCGTAGATACACGCTTAGCATAAAACATACAAAATCGAGTATAGGCATAGGCGCCTTCAACCTTCAAATATTAAAGGAAGGTAAAGAAAGTCTATTCCAGTCCGTAACAATGCTCTTTATTGTTCCCTTCGCAAGGGTTGAAAGTTCCGCTGTGACGGGGGCAAATGAAAAACTGTGACAAATGGCTCGGTACTTGTTCTTGTACCCTCGTTGCCAGCACAATGGGGGACAGTGAAGCACATCCAGCCCCACTTGGCACTGAGAAGATTGTTAGTTTATGCGCTGAGGCGTCTCGTACCGACACTTGCTGATTGAGCCTACATTTTATTCACCTCACTCGAATGTGATTTTACTTCTGTTGTTGCTTGAGAGTTGTCGCCTGAGATAAAAAAATGTTCCTGATATTGAATATTTTTTTTATAAATCAATGTTTCCAGTATCCTCACTCAATTGACTGCTTTACGCAAGATTTAATTTTTAAATTAAACCGGATTTGCAATTTTAATTATTCAAGCATAAAATCCACACCATAAAACATATATACAATACATCTAGATCTAATTGTACGTCGTGAATAATAAATAAAATAGTATTAGAGGTATAAAATAAATTGTGATCACATCACGTACATGCGTTGTCTTGTTCCCATACTAAAGTTTTATCTTGTGCTGTGGAAACCAGATACAACTAAACCCAACACAAATATTTGTTTCATATACAAACATTTGTGAAGGTGCGAGAAACATGAACCCTTGCGTCACAACCGGCGCTCAAACCACTGCAATAAAAGTATAGTCGAAATAGAAAGTATAGTTTTTAATAAAATTACTCATTATCCTACTGTTAATTTCGTGTTTACTAGTATTCTAACAAAGAACAAATTGAGCTGTTGAGCTATTGCTATGGAGATGTGTCTACATAAACGTATTTACCTACTTTAATTTTAAATATGCTCCGTACAAGTTGGGTGCCATTGAGAAGTTGTAAAGTAAAAAGTAAGTAAATAGACGATGAATATTGAAATTTTGTTTGTTCCAAATGTTTATACAAAAGAAGCGAAAGTAATTTACAAGTTAAAACTGCGTCGTTAAGATGGAAGACAGATTTTTTCTAAGTGATTATTTTAATAACGCAATTTTCCTGAAGCTTGAAGGTTTCGTTTCTTTATTGAATTCTGAATCAATTTAATTTAATTTAATAAGATGAATTTTGATGTCAAATTTTTACTCGTTATGAAGAATTTGGATTGTGACGCTTTAGATTCAACGAAAAAAGGAACTGGCGAGATTCTTGTCGAATATTTTCATCAGAATCAACTTTCCAATTCTGGTGGTAGAAACGCACTATTTATTATTCTAGCACCTATAACTTATGTATTTACATATAAATTATAGGTATTTTTTATGTTATAGGTGGCAGACGAGCAGACAGATCACCTGATGGTAAGCGATTGCCACCGCACATAAACACCTGCAACACTAGTAGAGTCAAAAGTCCGCTGCCAACCTTTAACCCTCTTTCCCCACAGTTGGGCCTCCGGTACCCTCACTCGACAAAAGCGCAGGCTCTACGTTTTGTTGTATCAATTAATTAATTTATTATTTAGTATCATCAAACATCTTGTAAAGGCTAAGAAGTACCTTGTTCATTACCACCCAGACGGTATGGTCCGGGATATAGCGCACGGTGGAGGATGTAGCGTGAAGGAATTTCATTTGACGTGGCCGAATAGTCCGGAACGTAATGGAACAACCCGGGTACAGACCACTGAAGGCACGCATAATGTGCTATGTCGGTTTGAATCGATATATTTACGTCCAGATAATATACTCGTAATCTTCTCCTATAAGTGTATACTATTTAGGTTTTAATTGACCTATCAAGGCTTATAAAGTGTCGGTCTATATGAATACTGTCCCGCTGCAGGGCAAAGGACTCCATCGTAGAAATCAAGTCATTGCTACTATGATGGGATTAGGCTTAATGACAACGCTTGCCATGCGGATTGGTGATCACATACCGAAGTTTGTTCGAATAATTCGAAACATACTGTTGTTTTTTTGTAATTGAACCCAGGACTATGAGGTCACGGCCAAGTACTTAAACCACTAGACCAACGAGGCGTTTAAGGCTTATAGGTAAACCGAAACACATGCGCGATGGTATTTAATTCCAGCGACATCTATTGGTGATATCTATAGTAGACTTGGAACCAGACAATACTTTCGCATGAAAGAATATTACCTACCTATCTATACAAATAAAATACAATGTTGGTCACGAGGACAATACTATCGATATTTTATAAAGGCTGTCATAACTATTGATATGACGTCTACTATTGATTCGCAATATTTTTTAAAGCTTTCTGAGAATGAAAAAGACGAAACGCTTGCTGCGATGTATTCGACACCCAGCGCCATCTATTGGCAGAGATTGGAACCAATATCAATACTAAGTCCTGAAACGAAGTGAGGGGGGCCACTAGTTGTGCCATAATGAAATAAATAGGTAATAAAACCAAATGATAAGTCTAAGGTTCAAATAATGTCCTTGATGCCAAAGTGCTATAAATAAGACAAAATCCCGGCGCCATTCTACCTAAGTTCGGTGTTGCTGCGTGAGCCATCGTAGCCTTGTACCAGACTCGGTGTAATCTTCTCGTTTATAACCCACTAGTTCGAGAGTCGTACTTAGAACAGTTAATGTGAGGTATTAACATAATTAAAGCGAAGCAGCGCCAAAGTGGACGGGATCTTTGGTGGGAAACTGAAACATGGTCTCGTCTCACAGCGTTTGATTCCCGGTTGCGTTTTTTTTATGTGATAGTCGGCAGACGAGCGGACGGATCACCTGATGGCTTACCATCCTGGTACCTGGTGTCTATGGGCTGTAGCAATCGCTTACGATTGCTACAGCCCATAGACACCTGTAACACCATTAGAACCACCGCTGCCAACCTTTACCCCCCTTTTCCCCCAATTAGACCTCCGGTGCCCTAACTCACTCGACGAAACAAAGCGCATGCGCTGCTTCACGCCGGTCTTCTGTGAGGCCGCGGTATCACTCCTATACGCTTAGAAAATAAATGTAAACAATATTTTTGTTCAATAAAACTAAATTTGCGGCTGAAGAAAACGGGACAAAGCCTTTCAACGAGCCCCTTACTAATTTATTAGTCCACTTCCACTCGCAAAGGTTAATTCCTCCGCCGCGATGTGGTACTAGAGATCACCCCACTAGTGTTGTCGGTAGAGTGTTGGACTATCGACTTTGTCTACGCGATGGAAGGAATTAAATCACTAATGATCAACTAATAGGAGTTGGTCATAAAAAAGACGTAATTTATTGAATTAATTTACGAGTAATAAGCGCAAATACTTGTGACACCGATGTCGTTGTTAATAGAAAATATACCTTTTTATTACTAAGCGCAAATACTTGTGACACCGATGTCGTTGTTAATAGAAAATATACCTTTTTATCGTATCTTATTCTTAGTATGTATTGTGATTCTTTATGATTGGTATAGATAGCATCAATGTTCTTGTTAAACCTATTTCATTCTTTGAGAAATATAATTTACTGACTTGCTTTTGTTGTCTTTAATTAAGTATAAAAGTTATTATTATTTTAAAAGCTATTTTTCTTATATTAGCAATGCAGAACAAATAATTAGATAAAACGTGAAATAGTTTCAATTTATGGTGATGCAAATCGGTAGGTTAATAGGTACTGCACGTTGTGTCAACAACAATCTGTGAATAGTATTGTAATATTTTGTTGAGATTTCGATAGCCCGATATTTTATAGGATAATTAAAATCGATAGAAATACTACCTATAGTTTGACAACACTACCACAAGGATAATCTTCAAATGGTATGCGAAAACACGCCGGTCTCTTCCTAATTATTATAATGCCGAAAGAATCTAATTCTCTCATATTAGCGTGTGATTCCCGGTTGCATCCAAAGCTGTCGCATTGGAGCCCTGGATACTTAGACCATGATTCAGGATTTTGGAACCAAATTCCGAACCCTGACTGCCGTTTGACCTTCGCAACCCTTTCAGGGGAACCAGACCAACGGAATCATGACTACACCTTTCAGAAACTATTCGAAACGAGCAGGTTTTTTTATGTGATAGGTAGCAGACGAGCTAACGGATCCCTCGCTTAGTATCACCTAATAGTAAGCGAGTGCCGCCGCCCATCGACACCTGTAAACACCAGTAGAGTCACAAGTACGCTGCCAACCTTCAACCCCCCTCCCATCCCCGTCCCCGTCACCCTAACCGATACCTTCACTCACTCAACAAAACACAGCGCAGGCGCCGCTTCACGTCGGTCTTCTTCACAATTTTTGGCATGAATGGGCCGGCTCGACCGGAGTGATACCACTGCCTCACAGAAAACCGGCGTGAAGCAGCCCTTGTGCTGTGTTTCGCTGAGTGAGTGAGGGTACCGGAGGCCCACCCGGGGGAAGGGGATAAAAGGTTGGCAGCGCACTTGTAACTCCACTGGTGTTGCAAGTGTCCATGAGCGGCGGCAATTGCTTACCATCAGGTGATCCGCCTGCTCGTCTGCTACCTATCACATTAAAAAAAAATCTCTCACCACCAAGCAGTTGGTAGAAATACGCACACAGAAAAATCCAATGGTGCATGCTCGGATTCGAACCACGACCCCCAAATGGAAGGCTTTCTTATCCACTGAGCTACCATCGCTCACCCGCGCAAGGAATCTAAATCGTCCGCCATTTTTCAGGGGTTCATTAGTAGTAAGTGAGTTAGCCTTCGTTTTGAAGCCCCAGACTCATTCGGTTAGATTATTTGAATGAATTACCAACCAATCAAAGTATTTTAGTTCTCAAACGAATCGGTTGCCATTAAATTACAAAAGTTTTGATAAAGTAGAAGATATTCAATTTGTAATCATGATTAAAGTATTTTTTTGTTTGTTTTATACTAGCCGCCCTTACTTTGTTTAGGGATATTAGTTTTAAGCTGTGTGCCATAGATGGCATTGGGCGTCGATTACATTGCGCAAGTGTTTCGACTTTTCACCTATAAACCTTAACATTGTCTATTGATTTAACCTCTTGATAAGAAGTATAGATTAAATAAGTTTGAAAACTAAAACCCGGCTGCTAAAACGCGCGGTAGTAAGTCCGAATCAAGGACATAGCCTTTATTATAATATTGATTGCCGCTCTCAGATGATACAGATACGACACAGACTTGATTTTTTTTAAATCAACAGTTAAAAAAAAATATTGACACTTATTTTTAATAGGTACGCAAAAAAAACTTCCCATAATTAAGATGATGAACAATAATGTTAAATAATATGTCTCATGCGGCAGTATATAATAATAAAAAATAGGTGGCAGACGATGGAAACTTAAAACCCCATCGATGAATTTTTAAGTGCATTATTTACTAAAGGATTGACAGTTCTAATGTCAGACGCCCCACTAGCAATGTTACGGCTAGTGATGTTCTAGGCGATTGATTTTGTCCGGTCAACAATAAATAGTATAGATTTAATTATTACCTCTATAATACATGCGATTATACCCCTATAATATGTGAGAATGTACACATAAGGGCATCAACGTAGCAACATACAGCAATAGTGTTGGGCCGATCGAGCCGGGGCGATATTTATGGGCCGGACGAGCCCCGCTTATGAAATATGCCGACCGCACCGGCTGATTTATGCCGCGCTGGTGTGAAAAATTGCACGCACTTTAAACTAGTAGTTCCCTGCAGCGCTAGAGATTAGGTTTCGTCTTTTGGAGCTAAAGATTACGTTTTGTTCGACTAGTTGTGTTACTAACTGCCGCAAGAGACGTAATTTAACCTTTATGCTCATTATCTTCACATATATTTAATCTATTAAAATCTCACTATCTTAATAATCATGGATAGCTTGTCTTTAAAAAAAATTCAGTACATACATAATTTTATGCTTACCAATTACAATGAAAGTGTAACGCTGGACTCCACACTAGGATTCCCTGTGTGGTGTGTGTGTTTTAAAATAAAGGTTTTTCTTAAGTGACCAAGGTTTAATAACTGTCTCTGAGTGCAGCAGTAAGCTATTTGGCCATCCGGGACGTCCCCGTGGACGTGTAAGCGGAAGTGGTCCGCTTATGACCACGGCTGCTGCAACGTAGCCGGAAAATCAAGCAGTTAGTATAAAACAATGTAGGTACTTTACAAAATGATACCTATGTTGAAAAAAAATAAAGAATTTTAATATTTTAGACCTCCAAAATCTCCAATGAGAATCGATTGATTTCGGTGCATTCTATCTTGATTTGTAAAACTATGATAACCCAAAATCAGTTCGTTCGTTTGTTAATCCGTGAAGCTCATACAAGAAAAATGAAGCTTTCTTCCGAATAGGTTGCCAAATATAATAAATCATGCCATAATCCAGAAATACCTACTTTTTTGCTCCTACTACACTTATTAATATGTTCATACACGTTCGGTTCAGAGAACTAGAATTCCCTGTAGTCCTTATTATCCCATTTCGCAAGATATATGTACTTGCTTCATATACAGGGTGTATCTGGGAACATTACATCCCTTCAACTATGTGTAGAAGACGTGGTTAAAGGGATGTAAATGTTCCCAGACCATTCTGAATTCTAAACAATATTTGTTCTAGCACTTTTGAAATTTGTCCAAATGTCTTTCGACTCCCTTTACCAAGTAAACAAGTTAAAAACGTCAAATTTCCAAAAGTCGTGCACTACGTCTACCATAGTCGATCAGTAGACTATTTTTTTTACATTATGACGGACAAATAAGAAAATGGCTTGCCTGATGGTAAGAGATAACCGCCGCACATAGACACGAAACAACCGAGGCATCACATGCGTCATCCACTTTTACGGAAGCTTTTTTCTTGAAGGTCTCCAGGGGGACAACTCTCGCATTCTACATTGAAGTAAAATTAGGGATGTCCTACATTACCGTATCAATATCTTACTCACTTTCGAAGGTCACAATTGGTCGTATCTATTCGGGAACACCACCGGTGGCTGGTTTCACAGTATTACGGTTCACGTTAAGAAATGACGTAAGAAACGCACTGTAGGTAGTGGGAATAAATCCATCCAAGTCGGCTATTAGAACAGAGTATTCACACACATATTGACCATAAGTATGATGTAGTTACTTAATTATTCTGCTTAATATTTCCCTCATTCAATAACACATATTTTATCGACCTTTCCCTGCGTATTATTCCTGCGGATAAAACAAACTAATGGAAGGGAACGTTTAATCTACCGACTATTAATTAGATCACACCCGTCACTTAGGGATTACTAATGCCACCGCGCCGCGTATTTGCATTTCAATGAAGATCTAGTATTGGAGGTAGTGGGGACAAGGCTTGAGTCGAAAATCTTTGGAATTACAGTTAACTAAGAAACCAGCAAGAAACTCAGTGGTTTTTTAGCCTAAGTTATCCTCGGCTGTTGTAATGCAGCCGGAAACTTCAAGCTGAATGCATAGTTACATAACCTATTGAGCATTAAAAATTAACGTCGCGTTAATTTCCGTTTTAATAGTAATAGTAGTACTACTGAATAGATTTTTTACTACCAATCAGGAAAACTTTAAACAGGAGCATTTTTTTTCTATGTCACTCGAGTCTAAAACTGATCTGCAAGAATTGGCAGCAAGAGATTGGCGACAAGCTGCATAAGACCGAGACAAATGGCGACATTCCATATCGGAGGCCAAGACTAATTTTGGGTTATCGAGCCAGCGGAGTAAGTGAGTAAGCAAGTCACTCGAGTTAGTCTCAAGTCACAGTCACTAGTCGGCGGTGATTGTATGCATAAAGCCGTTAATAACTCAATACTCGGCGACGGCATTGGTAATGGCCTGACAAATGTCGGCGTCTTTAGATGCCCGGCTACATTATACTGAGGTGCTTAAGCTTTTGAAACAGACGGAATGCTAATTTAGGCACCTTGGATATCCTACACAAAAGCCGTTATTCACAAGAAAAGTTGTGTATTAATAAGAAGCTGCCAAGTGCAAGTCAGGGTCCGCAGCAAGTTTTTTTTTCAGTTTATTAAATGACAGGTAATTTCCGGTCCACGATTTATGACGTATTTTAAAAATCAACTTACGATATTTCGTTCAAACAAATTTTCAGTGGAAGTTTTCATCGTATATTTTTAAATTGTTTTATCATTTTCTTATTTTAGAAATTAAAGCAGAGGGAACACACATTTGACTCCTTTTGAAGTGTCTCTTATGCAAACTTTTCTTTAAATATTTTAAACTTTAATATAATATTTGAGGACCTATCAATCGTAAATACAGCTTTTGAAAAAACAAAATTACAGTTCTATGAATAGTGAGATTCAAACTACTACCTCCCGTTCAAATGGCGCCCGAAATACCCACTCAACTACGACCGCTCTATCTGCTCCTATCGATACACTATCATAGCATATCTAACTAAAACAGCTATCTAAAGTTATCCCTCAGGTGTCTACGTGGCAGCGAGCAGTACCGTAATGAAAGCCCAATGAATTACTGCCGGCCAAGTTGCCCCTCGGCGTGATATATCGCGCCACGCTGAATGCTATCGACGTCTTGGATTACTGCGGCTAATTGTGAGCCGATATTAAATAGAGCGTTTTGC
This sequence comes from Cnaphalocrocis medinalis, assembly GCA_014851415.1. Taxonomy (NCBI): domain Eukaryota; kingdom Metazoa; phylum Arthropoda; class Insecta; order Lepidoptera; family Crambidae; genus Cnaphalocrocis; species Cnaphalocrocis medinalis. Next base: position 10,004,949 of record CM026291.1, on the reverse strand, counting down.
CTGAGATTTGTGATTTACGACGTTTTGTCTTTTGTTTGCCGAAGAATGCGGCGGTGCGGAAATGGAGTTAGTTCTTTTTTATTCGGATTATTAGCATATTGACCCATTTGCCCTGTTAAACAAACAGTTTTAGTACCGTTCCGTGATCTTAGGTTCTGGGTTCAATTCTCTGGTCGAGAAAAATGTGTTTCGAACATTTTTTCGAACATTAATTGGGTTTGTGATCACCAGTCCACATTAGGCAAGCGTGGCGATTGCCTAATCCCGTCATAGTAGCGATGACTTGATTTCTATGATGAAGGCCTTTGCTCAGTAGTGGAACAGTATATAGGCTGATACAAAGTTAATATACACGTAATTTTTTTTTATGTGATATGTGGCAGACGAGCAGATTACCTGATGATACTTACAATAAAGTAAATACTTAAAATAAAGTAAAAACTGGTACCGATTTTACTGCTAAGGTCACTATCCGAAAAACTGATACAAATTTTGGCCGCCGTGGTTGTGGAGTGTTTTAACCCTTAACCAGGCAACTAGACATATTTTTTTTCATTGGTTTTCAACCTTATCATAACTGCATAAAGTTCAAAATCTGGTGGTCTCATATGGTACATAGCCTGGTTAATGGTTAACCCACAGCCACTGAGCTACCGAGGACTTTGAAACTATGAATGCTCTAACTATTCAAGTATCTGAGGTAATATCCGCAACATAATTATGTCTCGTATACTCGCATTTGAAAGGTTTGCAAGAGAACACAGGGAGACGTTATTCGCAAACTTAGATTGGTTGAAGTCAAAAGTGGAATTCATATCGACAGCTTAATCTAGAACCTTCTCTTCCAACTTCGCGAGCAAGCGCTACCTACTTAATGGCAAAGACCATGATTCAGTTAATGATTTCTAGGAATAGTTGATACTTAGGGCCTGTTTCACAATATACGGATAAGTTATACTTAAACTTTTATTTATTTAAAAAAAATATTGCACAAAAATATCGTACAATAGGCGAACTTAATGCATTCCTCTACCAGTCAACCTTTAGGTCAAGCAGAAAAGACAAAGGTGCGGCGAAAGGAGGAGTAAGTTTTGATACAATCCACAGATTATAGAAATGGCTAATATATATTTTTATATTATTATAGTCATAATAATATAAAAAATATATAATATTATGATATTATGCCATCTATTTAATTGCTATAAACACTGTTGTTGCGTTTTACTACTGTCAATCATTATGAACAACATTAATTTCTCTAGGACTTTTGGGAATTCACATAAAAATAATTCAACTTTTTATACAAAGTTGGTCACGTGACTTGATCATTTTGCATGCGGAGTCAAAGACATTTTTAAAGAATTTCCAAAAGTCGTAGATCAAAGTTATTCAGAACGGTTGGTATATGACGTGGTTAAAGGGATGTAAATGTTCACAGATACACCCAGTATATATTTCTCAGTGGCTCAAAACGTGTTATCTACTGAGCTACTAGCTAGCTAGTATTAGCTTGTCTGGCTCAATGTCTCCGCAAAACAACACTCGCACTGGCCAGCATCAGCCAGCCATAACGGGCGGCATCGCGCCGTTTGCGGCGGAAGCGGGATATCTTGAGCCAGGCGGCAATGTTTGCGGCGGGAGGCCGTTGCGGCGGGAGGCCGATGCGGCGGGATCTCTGCGTTTGCGGCGGAACAGTTGTTTGAGTTGTGAATGCAGTGCTAGTGAGATGGGAATGTAGATGTACTGATAAGCTTGATATAGGTACTTTAAGTAGTTAGTTATTTTTTTATGATATAGAGCAGACGAACAGAAGATCACCTGATAGTAGGCGATCACCGCCGACCATGGGTGTCAATGCGTGTTTATGCAACACCAGAGGAGTCACAAACAAAAGGAGAAATAACATCAACCATTTACTTAATTTACAATCTCTTTTACAGTCTAGCATTTCTTTCTTTTCGAAAATTTTAATTTTAATTGTAACCCTTACATACATAAATAGTTCATTAATAATATTAAAAATAACCGTTGCAGCGCTCGTTAAATGAATATTTGTAGGCATCTATAAACAGAGCACGTTTGTATGAAAATTATATGGAGGCCCATTATTCATCATTTCAGGCTCATTGTATGTATTTCTTATTAATGGAATTTATTGAATTGGTTTTTTTCACCCTATTGAATAATGCACCCGAAGGTTTTCCAATATTTAACTTACAAGACTTCTTTAGGCCAGAAACTTATTATGCTAAAGCTCCGCCTAGTCCGATCCATAACTGCTTAGTTTATACATTTAAGATATTAAAGAGGTACGTAGGTAGGCGTAGGTATTCCCTTTTAAAAGGCTGGCAGCGTAATTGTGAGTCCACTGGTGTTTTTTATGAGATAGGTGGCAGACGAGCAGGTAGGTCACCTGATGGTAAGCTATTGCCAGCGCTCATAAACACCTGCAGCATTAGTAGTCACAAGTACGCTGCCGACCTTTAACCCCCTTTCCCCCCAATGTACCCTCACTCACTCGTCAAACACAGCGCAAGCGCTGCTTCACAGAAGACCGTCTTGGAGTCTGTGGTATCAGTCCGGTCGAGCCAGCCCATACTAACCGTGAGAGAGCCACGCGCACGTATCCATGGCCTTGCTATCAAGCCATTCATATGCGTGTCTGCTCACAAAAAAGAAATATAAAAGCAGTCCAGGGTAAAGAAACGAGAGTGTAGTGTAATATTAAAAGATTTCCACTTCACTGCTTCTCGACAGCATCGATAAAACTATCAATGCTGCGACCAGTCGCTTCACTGAATTTTTAACCAGCACTTCATTTATGCGCCCTTAGTGCTAAAAGAAACAAAACTGGCACTATCGAGCCAGATGAAATTTCATTTGCTCGCGCCGTTCGACGGTCTTTCTTTCAATAAGAGCAATGAACGAGTATTGCGATTGCAGTTCGATGGACAGTGGGAAGGTTTTTTGTTCCAATGACGTAAAAACCGGTTCATATAATGCGAGATGCTGCATACCCAGTAGGCAGTTGCTGGACTTGTAATGTGAGTTACCTTCTAACTCGTACATCCAAGTTTCTCGTGTGAGGTCCAAATATTGAAATTTACTCCAGTGAAGCTATGGCTAATTAAACCTTATTGTAATTTAAATAAAAATTTTGACCTTTATTTTAAATGACATAAAGACTATCCATAATTACGATAATGTGTATAAAGGTTAAATTACGTCTTTGCCGCCGCATGTATACTTAACTGTCTTATATTGTTTTCAAGGAAATGAATTGACTCTGGCAAGTCAAGCCAAGATACATGATTGGTTGGATTTTTAAATAAATAAGATTATCATGTAGCTATTACTGTTAATTTAATTAATGATACACTCGTAGGTAGATCTATTTTAAAGTAATAAAAACAATAAAGTTGTTGAATTTTTGATAAGATAAATAAATCGCGTAATTGTAACAACACAGACGTACAAATATGCAAGTTACTACACGTGTAATAATATAAATTTAGCTAACATTAAAGAAGATATCGAATCTAAACCATTAATTAAACATGATGGATCTTATAGCTATAGTTCGAGAAAGCATAATTAAACCTTAAATGTGAATTATATAGTCATAACTACACATTTTGGAACTAGCCCAAGAGTTTATCAAAGTAAAACTAAAGCACTAAGGCAATAAAGTAGTATATCCATCACTTTAGTAAGTTAACACTTCGCATAAAATAATAATGGAAGGCATTGATTGATGGTTCCTAGTTCATAAATTAAAAGGCGAGATTTAGGTCGTTGTGAGCGCCGAAGGTCGGTAACCTTGTGAAAGAACTTAAGGTAAGATGTAAGGCACAAACAAAGACGAGTATTCTTGTGCCTAATCGTATACTTTCAAGCTCGAACCGTGCTAGTACAATACCACAATACCAAAAGAGTACTAAACCTTAGTACAATAGTACCTATTAGTACCATGAACTTAAACTGTGCACATGTTTTTATTGCTGAAATAAGTAGACGATTAAGCACATGTTTTAATGATACTTCTATTACTGAAACTTCAAAAGAAGATATATAAATCAAAAAAGGACGAAACAACTTGATTAGTTACACAGCTCGGGGTGATTTACTGTCTCGCTTGTTCACATACAATGTGGTATCACGCCTATTCTTTCGTGATAATGCTTCAGCGCTTTAGTACTCCCGTATCTCGCGTACTAATAAGTACCTACATTATATTAGTGCATTAACTAATACTAGCTATTTATTAGTGTCAGATGATTTTAAGGTGACTTTTAATTAAATACAGTGAGGGATACAGGAATCTCTTAAAGAAGCACATCGTACGGGTACAATACAAGACTTTAAAGTTAAGTTTTACTTTAACAACCAATTCAACAACCTGTTCAGTTACGTAGAGACATCGGGTTGCTCAGTGTCTTTTTTCCGCCTAAGAAGAGCAGTTCTCCCTTAACCACCCTCCTTTTTCCTTCACAGGACTACTAAGTGCCGAGCAACGCTGTCACCTCGTACGGTAGAAAACACACATACCTAACATTTCGGACTATAAAGTTCAGCAACTCATATTATCTTTGTCGCTGCCATTCAAAAATGGACCTCTTACATGTGCACGGAGGAACCATTCTAATATAAACTCCTTCAAACGAAGCGTGAAGAAGCATCTAAGCGAGTATGGCAGTACCAACGGATGTGACGTCGTGCCGTCGAGTCTATAATTACCTCTCCTTTTGCTAACTATTAGACTAAGGTGAGCCAATATACTGTGCCACTATAAAAAATATATTTACAATCTGCTTATTATTGCCTCTAAATCCACCTTCGTCATACAAAAACTTACCACAACGTAACAAATAACCTTTCCTATTCCAGAGCGGCTGCCGAAAAACGGGGAAAATTTCCATTCTTTCATGTTCTCCGCGAGACAGATGAATATATATTGAATGAGAAAGGATAAAGCTTGCTTTGATGTGCCCGCTCGAATTGCGGTAACGTGCTACACTCGTACATTCATAACTTGCCAAGTTTGCGAGAAACTAATTTTAAGAAAATATCCCCTTTAGGGTAGAGTAGGCTTTCGTACGTGGCATAAAATTATATTGCTCCATTGTTCGCGGTTATCTACCTCGTCCTGATAAATAATGTAATAGGCGAGCGTAAGAAGCACCGAGCGTTTATTCGAATCTTAGTGGTATAATTTGTTACTTTCCATTCTCATAAATGGCGGTGTCTCCAGACAAAATTGTTTAATACGCTTGTGTTGCCACTGTTGCCAGTGATGACGAGTGATCAGATTTTCCGATTACTAGTGATAACATATAAAACCAAAACGTAGCTGTTTATAATGACAGACGGCTCGGTCACGTTAAAAGCAACGGAATCTCCTTGCGTGATCAGATCAGAAATGATATCATCCGCAGGAGAACTTATGAGCTATGTTGGTGACAACATAGCTCACAAGTTTACTAGCCTCAAGTGGCAATGGGCAGGGCACATTGCAAAGAGAACAGACGGCCGTTGGGGCGGAGTGTTTTCGATAGAGGCCGCTTTCCCTACGTCAGGGATTTGCCGTAGGGGCCAAGATTTTAAGCCTACGACAAATATAAATACAGAAATAGCTCAATAAAACCAAATGTGTCGCTTACTTCAATTAGCCTTGGAACCATTGACATCTAGTTATACATATTGGACAGATGAAGTTGAGAAAGATTTGTGCGGACTCCAAGCTGAATTCTGGCAGGACGTGGCGCAGGACCGACCTAGATGGTGGCTCTTATTAATCAGAGGCCAAGACTCACTTCGGGTCGCTGCGCCAGCCTAATAAATTAGATATTATGTTACATTGATACTAGTAGCTCTAATACAAGTGATTAATTACTTCATTAGGTTCTGTTATGTAATATTTGCCGACATAATTTCAGGATCCAAGCCTGCGAAAAAGTACTAAACAAATCACACACAGTCCAGTTTGTCCTTCGACGTCGCCCAGCCATAACCTCGCACAAACTATCATCGTCCCTCGGCGTTAATCCCATTTTATTTTTGGGGCTGCCTAATATTTTTTCGTTTCCAGTTCGCTTCCCTTTGGCCATCGGGAAACTCGCGGTCTGTTGGGCCCTACTTCGTAACTCGACCAATTGACCCGACGCAGTCCCTCTGTGTCAAGATGTATTTGGGTTTGAATCTGGTCCAGTATTTATAGTATAGCCGTAGGGTTAATTCTTGGGACAAAAATGTTTGAGACAAAGCTGTGTTGGTTTTATAGCCTTGAATGGTCAATTTATGATCCAGTCATGACCTACTAAACAGAGCGAAAATAAAGTCGTAACAAAGAATGTTAAAGGAACTGAGTTTCCATACAGTTCATTATCTACGGGGCCATAACACCGCAAGTGAAATTTGGTGTCTTCATTATTTTCAAAATATCATTGACATTTTAGGAACGAATAAATTTTTCCTTGCCTATTTGTGATAAACAAGTCATAAAAAAGAAATCATCAGAATAATAGGTAGCTTTTTACCTTGGTAAAATTTATTCATTTATAATTGAAAACGATCTTTAATAGGGTATTGACTAATCTCGATTTAGCAAACTATCGATATTTCATTTAGATCTTGTACTACTAGGTACCCCCAAATGAAGCAATACATTTTATGACTAGCGGCCGCCCGCGACTTCACGTCGTCGTCCACGTAGAAAAGTAATTTTTACCCCCCTTTTACCCTTAAACCCCTTTTGCAATAAAAAATTGCTATTCTGTCTCAGGGTCTAGATCATCTGTATACCAAGTTTCATTCAAATCCATTCAGTAGTTTTTACGTGAAAGAGTAACAAACATCCATACATCCGACATCCATACTTACAAACTTTCGCCTTTATAATAGTAGTAGAATCAGTAGTTTTTTTACGTGAAAGAGTAACAAACATCCATACATCCATACTTACAACTTTCGCCTTTATAATAGCCCTTTCAAACCTGATTTTTTGTTTTTGGAATTTTCATGAACCGATTTTTTTCCTGTTATAGTAGGTACTACTGAGTATGGAAATATTGAAAAGCTGACATGTTTTCATTATTTTCCGAGAAAATTCATGTTTTTTTTTATGTCCTCAAAAGTGGACATTCGGCCTAAGTATAATATCAATGTATGTAGGGACTTTATAAAAATAAACAATAGATGACCATTTTATAATGTTTTTATTATGAAAAATAAAACAAATGTTACAAAATTAAATTCCACTTCTTGAAAACAAAAAATAAATCTTCTAAAATAACTAAAACATGATAAATCTCCTAAAGAAAACAAATTATAAAGAGTAGGAATTTTAGGTATGGAAACTTAGGAAACAATTTTTATCTTTGGTTAGACATAAGTGCACTTTGCATTTTATGCACTTGATGCGGGATTTTCCTTTGCATCCCGGGAATTTGCAGCGCGTTCCTGATCCAACGTCATGCGCTGGTAAGTGACCAACACCATCTCGAGCTATTTCAGTTGGCGGACGCAGTTCTCCCGGTCTTCTTGGAACAATTACTGGTAAAGGACTGCTGCAACTACTTGGTCGACCCCTTTTTGGAGCAGAGAACTTATTCCGGAGAACTAAACTTTGTGCTAGGTGTGTGCGAAACTGAAGAAGTGTTAGCCGTTTTGCTTTAGGTATTCCGAGCAGTTCGTTATCTGTCTCATATTCACGATAGGCTTGAACGACTGCCAGATCTGAAGCATGAAAAATCATCCGCAAAGTCCACTTCTTCGACTTTATGAAAGTCCTATAATAGCTCATTAGCTGATCTAGTAGATCAACTCCTCCCATTGCGTGATTATACTTTTTGACTATTTCAGGCCTCTCAACTTCTATAAATCTTTTTTCAGCCTTTGACCATCTATTCACCATATCTTTTTCTCCTATACCAATAAAGTTGGATGCTAAGTTAGCTGGCTTGTTATCTAACCATTTGACCATAGTAACATCCCCTCCTCCTCTCCTCTAAATCTTCGGTGTCAAGTTCAAAATCAAAAGCTGACATACCTTCACCTTCACGTTCATCAAAGGAGCCAGGTGGGTTGTACTCTCTTTGGTTGTGTGTTATCAGATCAGCACCCAATCGAACATGACTCGTACATGGGATATTACTATTATTTCCTACTTCCTCATCATCCGAAGACAAGTCCAAGTCTGACAGGTGTCCATCTTCCAAAAGTTTCAAAGCGTCTCTCGAGATCATGATTTTTGGTCATAAATATGCCTGTAAAAAACATTTTTATTTGGATTCAAATATCGTAACTTCGCATTTATAATATTAGTAAGATAACACATTTATCAATTATAACGCTTTTTGAAAATAAGTATAAATTTGGATAGGTAGATATTCACTAATATCTATGAATGTTTGGAAAAAAACTGCAACCAAAATCTAATCAAATACAGGCGGATTTACTTAAGTGTGCAGTTATTATGTTAGTACATAAATATAAAGATTCAATAACGATTTGAGTAATGATCAGATGAAACATCTAGATACTGTTTCATATAATTAGCAGTTTATAAAAACAATCTTTAATGTTTTTTTTTATAATTACGATATTTTTTATAACTCCACCAGCAGGCTGAGTTATGATTTAATAAATCAGTAAATACTTGTAATTATAGGGCAAAAATAAATAGTCATTTCGTATGTACAAAAATCACGTTGAATATAAAATTAAACACACTTTGCGCACGAAATAGAGTCCATTATTAACAGTAATCATTGTGAGTAAAAAAGTCCAATTATCAAATCCAGGCTTATCTTAATTACTAGCTACGTAGCCAAAATAAAAACTAACATAACTTAGCGTTCCGATAAAAAGGAGGCAGCCCTAAAGGAAAGCCGCGGCCATTTTGTATGCCTTCCTAATTTAAATATTCTGATCAAAGGCCTGAGTTCAAAAGTGCGTGTTTGTTTTGCGAGAGCGTAAATTTGCATCGGCCCAGTGTTACCTAAAATAACCCGCGTGCATTAAAGGGGACATCCATGTATTTATTTTTGTTGGCACTCGAAAAAGTTTTCTAAATTCGAATTGCAGATGTGGACGGAAGTAACAATAAATGAAATGGTGAAGTAACCAAAAAGTCAGCGTTCATAAATTGACCGCGCGGATTTAAATATATTTTCCGTAGAATAGAATGTTATTCATTCGTAACGAGTATATTACTGAAGTATAGTGTTGACTTACAATTGAAGAGTCAAGTAACTTTTGATTTGAGTCCTAAACATCAAATCGTAACTAGGTATAGAACTCGATTCTCTAAGAGACACAGAGGGTTATCACTGACTGGTGACTGTTGCTTCATGTCGGTCTTCTGTGAGGATGTGGTATAACTTCGGTTGAGCCGGCTCGGTCATGCCAAATCGTGGCTCTCTCACGGAATGAATATTCGGTTCTAAAATATTTCCAATAGCGCACTATAGATCGTACTGTCCGAACTTGTCAGTGGATGACTCTCACACAGTCCGACAGAGCAATTTGCCTACATTCCTCTATTTTCTTTCTATTTTGTTATTATCGTACACTTGATTGACGGTTAAAGGCTTACGGGTAAGCCACGACGATAGGGATGCGACATCTTTAGCAAAACTATCGATATTTCATTAAGATCTTGTAGGTAACCCAAATGAAGCAATAAATATTTATGACTAGCGGCCCGCCACTTCTTCCGCGTAGAAAAGTAAATTTTTACCCCCCTTTTTTTTCTTTTAACCCCTTACAACCCCTTTTTTGCAATAAAAAGTAGCCTATGTTCTTTCTCAGGGTCTAGATCATCTGTATACCAAATTTCATTTAAATCCGTTCAGTAATTTTGGCGTGAAAGAGTAACAGACAGACAGAGTTTCTTTCGCATTTATAATATTAGTTAGGAAGTTAGGATTATGTATCAAATAGTTAACTTGATGAGTCAGCACTGAAGCAGAAGGATCATCGATGATCTTTACAACTAGGTACATATTTTCATACCATTAGTTCGTCATTGAGGGAAAATATCCTGAGGAAATCGGAGCGTTTCGAATAGTTTCTGAGACGTGTAGCCATGATTCAATTAGTCTGGGTTCCCTGTTTTAAAATTTCATAGGTTAAACAGCAGTCGCATCATTTTAATAACCGGACTCCCCAAATGCTAAATCCTCCAAAGAGCTCCAAACAGCTTTTGATGTTATCCACCGGGAATTACGCGCTAAAATGAATGACATTATTGAGATGTTGATTAGAAAAGACTTATGGTTATGAGAAGGACGGATCCGCCACGGGTTTGGTAAGTGACCCCATAGCTAATTGAATATTAACCAGCCTGCAGGGTGTTCTCATCACAATGTCTCGGGATGCGTCGGTAACCCTAGTGAATCACTCTTTTGGACGCTTTTATTCGATGATTCTCGATGTACCACTTACATCCCTATCCGATCCGACCAATCCAATTCGTTTGCGAAAGTCGCTTCTATTAATCCCGAGTCGGAACACCACTCGCCGTTTCTTGTTCCATCGGCTTATCAGCTTTCGCCAGCGTTCCTGTTCTGGAACGTTCCTACGTCACATTTGCGTAACTTTCATTCTTTATGACTTTACGCAGACTTGTGCGGCGTATTCGTTTAACCATACATACTCGTATATTGGTGCGTAATGTTATAATATCATCTTCATATGGGCCTCGTTTTTATCCTACAATCTTATTTTTCAGATTTGCAGTGAAAATACTTGTTAAACTGTAACTGTCACATTCACTCAAATACTCAATACAACGCTACAGTGCGTTAGCGTTTTGTATTGTCTATCGCTGTGAAATGATACTGTGTGTGTGAGAGGAGACATATTGTCAGGAAAATGGACCTTGGGTTCCCAAGCGACAGCTTTGGATGCAACCAGAAATGACATGTTTGTATGATAACTTAACGTTTTTTTTGTAAATGCCTACGGTTATAAAAACTACGCTAGTCACATCTGTAGACAAAGTTTTTATATTTTTCATTTTGAAATCATTACTTTTGTATATTCAGTTGGTATAGTGATATGCCTTATTAGGTAAGAAGTCACATTTTTGAGGTCTAACGTGATTTTCTAGAATTGTATTTCTAATCTATTTTTTTTATAAATAAATTATGTATTGAGTCTAATTTCTAATTGTACACCTTTAAATTGCATCAGCAGATGCGACTTGTTTCACTACCCGCCACAGTATCCCTGGTCTAAAGTTAGTCTTACTTTAAAACTGATGCTGTCAGCTTTATAAAAGTGAGATCAAATTTAACCGTGACTAACTTAAATCTGCGTTTTTTTTTTAATAAGTCGGTAAAGTTATGCGTATTTCATTAACGCGTTGTATACATACATTTCGTTGTGTGTACTCATTCCAACATAATGAAGTTAGATTCAAACGTCACTCACGGAATTGGAGCCCGTCGTCCCTTGTTCCATCGGTTATTTGACGCCGACTCCCGCTGAGAAGTGAATTGTTCGCACCCGAACTAGTTATACGATACAACTTTACTGACAAATCTATCTTAATGCTCGGTAAGGTATTAAGGTCGTATTTGAATCTGGAACACAGTGGGTTTATGATATTCTAGCTGTCCTGGTACTTTAAAAGAGTCAATTCAACAGTTAGACTAGTTATTGGGTTGTTCTTCTTTTTAACCTACGTGAAACTAAAGTCCCGGACCGAAGTGAGGTCGGGCCACTAGTATCTTAATACATTTGATCGTAGTAGTATTATATGATGCTCTAATCTATTAGCTATTTGATTGCAAAGTTATAATATTATAATCCATTAAAAGCGAAAATGGCTATCCAACGAGGGAATGCTGCCAAAGCGTTATGGGGATATTGCCACAGGGGCCTATTCTATTTTAATTTTCTTTTTGGTACTTTTTAGCTTTAGTTACCAGTTATTGCTCTTTTTGCGTTGTGATATTTTGTTCAATAAAGTTTTTTATTCAGTAAAAGAGAAAAAAACATACTTCGTCACAAACTTGCGTATTTATACGTTAATAATACATAGTATTGATTAGCATACGGTTGTAAATCATATTACGCAACACAGACGAACACAACGGATATATTTTGAGAACTGTACCGGCATTAATATCGAGCGGGCAGTACATCCTTATTACCGAGAGATTTGTGAACATCCCGAACATTGGAATTGTTCCAAACATTGAAGTTGTGACCATCACCGATCACGGCTTTGCCTGAACCTATGCTCGTGCAAATGCATTCAGTATGATATGGTATACTCTATAACATACTGAATACTGAAAGTGTAAAGTACGAGTATATTATATCAGTGAACATTTACATTCCGTTTAACCATGTCTTCTAACCAACGAAACGAAACCATTCGGAATAACGTTTTTATGACAACTTTTGCAAATAGGCATAAAAACAACATAGGTATAAGAATTTAACTTTTCTTACCAATTCGATGATCAGTTCATTAATAATGACTCATTTTGTGTTTTTAAACTTTCGCGATAAATATAAAAATACTTGATATAAACGGGACTAAACGCGAGATTTTATAAATATATTTACTTACATAAAATATCATATAATATACTTAAGAAAAGTAGGACATAGGTACGTTGCTCAGTAAGTGAGTAGAAGACGTAGTTCTGTGTAGTAGCGTAATCGTATCGTGAGAACGATACTTTAACATTACGAATTCTTTGAACCGTTCGTGCTATGTCCTCAGGTTAAAATACAGGACAGAGAAACGACACAGATTCTAGGAAGATAAGAAATGGATATAGTAATTTGCTTTAACATTAAGGTGAAAGTCGTATGAAAAATATTCATAATATATTCATACCACCTCTCATACATTTACCTGGTTCCGTACATACTAAGTAGCTCTAAGTAGCGCTACTTACACAAGCGCTTGTTGTATTACGCATACCCGGCATCAGAGGAATTACAAATGTAATACGTAGATACAATATTACACTGTAAACCTTGACTAACAAATGTTCACCAGAATGTTTGAGATGATTTGGGAATCAAACCCACGACCTTTGACCTATGAGACGGATTGCGCCAAATGCACCATCTGGCCAGTCAAATCGGGCCACTCACTTGTGTTTGCTCACACACTTGTGCTCTGTAATACTTAGAATACGTGGTTAATCGATGCGATCGGCCACCGTTAGACAAATCGAATCGGTCAGATAATCTTATTGTTTTTATTTCATGTTATACACTCAAGTCAATCATGATTAATTAAGTAAAAAATTCAAATTTCAGATGTTTTAAGAGCAATATTCACTATAACGTAACTTTCAGCATAATAAATTAATAAATTTACGCAACATCTCATTGACCTGACTCCGTAAAAATTAGTTTAAACTAGTGCTTAACTCGGTAACACAAGTTTGTTACATATATCAGTACGAACTTTAGCGTAATAGGTATGGTCACACCAACGTCATCAAGTCAGTACAATATTTCATGTATGGAGGTCTCCACACTAAATCTTATGGAAACAAATTTGTCAACACAATATCTTGTAGGTCACGTAGCGTCGGTAGTGCCAACATAACGCCTATTAGTCCTAAATACATAGATAGTTCCTCAAGGCACGAGGCTACTCCGGCCCTTTCGTAATAAACTGCCACCAGCTAGTTATTGGACGAGCGATAAAATGGCCGCTGACAGCCAGAAACTCAATTCCCTCGGATAAGGCTGAATATTAATGCGATTCCGGTTAAGCCTTTACGAGTGACGCTGACAGATACGGTTATAATTTGGAATGTTATAGAAGCTGGAGATACACGACAGACAATTTTTTGAGTTGTCTTCGGCAGAATCCAGTGTCTATCTATACAATAAAAACTCATACATTTTACGGCTTGAACATCTTGCCGTAAATTTTCAATGGGAAATGCCGTATAGTTTTGGTTCCCCTGGGAGTGTTCAAATATGTATATAATACACACAATTATGTTAGTTTTTCTAAGTGTAAAATTTATGGCCTTTCCATCAGAGTTTCGTTTTTTACATTTGAAGGTCGGAACCCCATTTATATAATTTAAATTAAAAAAAAAACAAATAAAAATATTTTTTACTTAAAAAGTAAATAAGTACTTGAGATAAAATAAAAAAAATGTTGTCATTATTTTACTTTTTCTAAGAAAAATAGCTCGCAAAAGAGTACCTTTCGCGCAGCGGTAACTCCCGGCATACGCTTAGATACCTATCCCGCCTAGTGATTGATATAATCAGTACTAAACGCGACGATATTTAAAAACAAGCACAGATAGTAAATAATACTTGTTTAAATATCATCGCAATTCATCCCGATTTTATCAATTAGGTACGTATATGGTACAACGCGAAAAGTTTAATATTGTATAGGGTATTTGTGAAGGTAGTCGGATAATCATACAACTTTACGAAGTATTGACGTAGATGAAAGATGTCTCTCGTAAGAAAAAAATAATAATACGAGTGTGACAAATTATCTTATCACAATTTGATAATTTAATACCTACTAAGTACTAGGTGAAACTAAACTTTGTATACGCAAATCTATATGCAAATTTGGCTTCACCTATAGTATAGCTACGTTGAATTACTTACTAGCATTATTAGTTAGGAATGTATGGAAACATTACACAAAATTATCATAATTATGTAGGTACTCATTACAAAAATTCATAGTGTCATCTCAAATTTTCACATAAAACAAGGACCGCTAAAGATAATATTGTATTACGTTTTTAATAAAAACCTCGCTCATTACGAGCAGTGAAATTCGAGTTTCTTTGTTCACTCCGTAATCCTTACTTAATTAATTCGACGGGGAATAAAAGTTTGTACGTTGGAGACCAAATAATGCCTTCCGGTCTCCCGGGATACGCGAGTCCTCCGTCTAATTTGTCCTCAACTTCGTCTGTTCACAAATTTCTTCTAAAGTGGCCGTCTTTCAATTCAACACGCCTCGCAAATAACATTAAAGTTTCTCCACGCTGACCAATTCGGGGAACTTCGCCTTCTTATCCATTTGAATAATTGTTTTAATGCCTACGGCTCCCGACAAAGTTCCCGATAGTAATTCTCCAAAGACAATGCCGGCAAGGCATTTGACCCGCATAAATTGTGATGCTGGATATTTCGCACAATGTTCCCTGAAAGTTGATTTGGCAAACACGCAAAAGTTTCTTCAATAAACATTTCTTCGATCCACTGTACTGTACGGCTCTTATCAATCATTTGCAAAGTGGCGAAAAGTTAGAAACAAGAAAGTACTTACAATTTCGTTGGGATCCGACGAAAGCACAACCTCACGTGTCACTTCACTTATTGTTCCCAATAATCAACTTATCCACTTCAGATGACACTCATTTGTTTTATTAATTTTAGGTTACCGTTCCTTGTCTTAACTTAAACAGCACTTAGCACAGAACCAGATAGATCCTTCACAACACTCACGTAGTCACAGTATTTGTAATCGCGCGGCAAAAGCTGCCGATCTCGTGGGGTTGGATGGCGCCCAACGTGTAGCGGGCGGTCGCGCGACGCGGACGTGCGCTGCGTGCGCTGGCCGGCCAGATACTGCCGCTGCGCACGCC
Source organism: Cnaphalocrocis medinalis (assembly GCA_014851415.1). Classification (NCBI taxonomy): domain Eukaryota; kingdom Metazoa; phylum Arthropoda; class Insecta; order Lepidoptera; family Crambidae; genus Cnaphalocrocis; species Cnaphalocrocis medinalis. The sequence continues at coordinate 9,989,329 of CM026291.1, read as the reverse complement.
TGAACCCGGCCATCCCCCCTCCCCGCGCGACCTACCCACTGCAATTCGGCAGACAAAAAAATCACATCAAAAAGAAACCTTTCCCTGTCACTGAGCTTCAATGGACGTCCACCCCCAAGACTTAAGTGCTAGTCTTCCAGTTATTAGTTATCGACGCCATTGTCGGGCCTAATGACGCTGTTAGACTGAGTTATGCTCGAGTCGTGTACTTTACGCTTCGGAACGCTGTTAATTTATAACGTTTCTGAATCGAATGCTTATGTAAATTCAGTTTCGTTCAAAGTTGAGGGCCGCGAAGTTAGGCGGGCACAGAATTTTTTCGCGTTCCCGTCTACCTACACTCGAACATCAAACGGGCCGTGCTCAAAGCGTTTCTGCTTATATTCATATATTATTTTCCTCCTCGCGCTGTTTACCTAACTTATTACCATGTATTCTTTTATTTACTTTTCAACTTGTAATCGTTACAAGGGCCTCATTTTTTGAATACACGTTTCCATTTTTGTTCTGTTCATTTATAAGAAACGACAAATATATTACAGGTTAAATTATATAAAGAAACGCTTGTACGTTGGTTTTTTCATACAAAATGATTTATTTTCATAAAAGAACACGGGTTTGGGTGTCTGGTACAGAGAAAAGAAATTGTACCTACTCATTTTATGAAGGTGAAATAATAAAAGGACAATTTTTGATATACATAGTTAATGTGTGTTTGGAGTTAACGTACCTGTATATTATTTTAGTGCTATGTTTTCACATTATCTTTATAATATTTAAAGTTAGGAAGAAAAAGGTGCGATAGTGGTCTACTTGCTGGAACAGCGGCACAAAACTACTGTTAACTATTTTGTCAAATTATCAAACAAAACCTTCACTGATAAAAAAAAATCTCTTAATGTTTATCTAACAACGGTTTGGATGCAACAGTACTTCGCGACGGCTACCGCCTTTAGAACCTTCAAGATAAGATACCCTTTCTGAAAGGCCTGCAACGCATCAGCGACCTCTCTGATCTCGTAGGTGTTCATTGGCGGTGGTGTTTGCTTACCATCAGGTGACCCAATTGCTCATTTGTCAAACCTTTACTTATGCTACAAGGGCATCCTAATCATCTTGTACATTAAAATTGGACTCAAATATTTTATAGCACAAACGTTATTGTTTTTATAGAGGACTAGTTCATTTTAGTTTTGGGGCCGCGGGTCCTTTCTGTAGTAGTTCCAGATTGTACCCAATAGATGGTTTAATTATCTATGAAATTATAAAAACAATATATCTATGAAACTACTTCTTTATTAATAGTATAGAAGATACGTAAATAGAACGGCCCTGTCAGGATCATGACAAACTGAGTGAAGGCCATTTACGTTGGACGTCACAGCATACGAAATATTAGATACTGCCCGGCGAATTTGTACTCTAAATATGTATATATTTAAGGTACCTATTTATAGTTTCTATTGTTTTAGGCCTTTTAAAAGGCTTTTGGGTCTTAACGTTAAATGAAATTCTACCGTCGTCAGTTTGTCAAGTTGTTTCAGACGGAGAAGAAAATCGATGAAGACTGTTTCCAAGGCGAAAGATGATTGGATTTACTTAGATTTATCCTCATATCAAACCTCACTTTATTTTCAGAGGTAAAAGTATATGGAGCATAAGTGTGTCGAGTTAGCAGTCCCTGGAGGGTCCCGGTTGACAGGGATGTGCGTACGAAGCTGCGTTTCAAATAAAAAGCCGGCAGGTATGAGCCACACTCGCGCAAGGAGGGCACCGTACACACTTGACGGCCTCGATGGCGCAGTGGCTAAGGTGTTCACCTAAAGCGCGAAAGGTCCCGGGTTCGATTCCTGGTCAAGTCAACATACATTTTCTAAGTATTTTTGGATCTGGGTGTTCTGGGATGACGCCCCCAGTTAATTATCGTCACTTGGTACTCATAGTACAGGGATTGCCCTAGTTTGAGACCAGGTTGATTTGTGTGATTGTCTAGCGTACCTATTTATTTATTTATTATGTAGATTACAATAATAATAAATACATCATACAAGAAAAAAACTAGTAAAGCCTGAATTGACATGGGAACTACCTTCGGGCGCAGAGAATTTTACATATTATCTGCGTAGTTTTCATATAGACGTGCTCATTTCATAAAACATTTTATTGCAACATGTTTTAGTGATACCTCAGCCTCACAAGATACCAGCGTATGCGCTGTGTTTCATCGAGTGAGTGAGGGTACTGGAGGCCTAATTGAGGAGAAAGGAGGTTTAATGTTGGCAGCGCACTTGTGACTATTGGTGTTGCAAGTGTCAAGGGTGGCGGAAATCGCTTACCATCAGGTCTAATCGTCATCCATCTCCGCTCGTCTACCAACTCACATAAAAAAATAAACATAATCATAAAGTTTATAACTAGTTCCTTCCATCGTAACAAATGGTTTTATTCACGTACAGTTAATATAGCAACAATTCTAAAGCCAGACGATTATCATAATAGTTGCCACATTTAGGCTTATTCTGTTTTCATTAGCACCTCGTACAGTCGGCTCGGAAAAACTCCGGCGCCGGGGGCTAATTGAATAAGTTGCGGGCGGGATTGTCCGCCGTGACCGGAATGCGGCTGATTGTACCAGGTATATGTGAAGCTGTCAGTTGCAGACACTAGTTGGTTGTGAAGGTATTTGGTATCGGAAAAACTATATTGACATAAGTATTATTCTTTGTGCAATTCACGTGAGGAAAAGTATCAGCCTATAAACTGTCCCAATCCAGGGCAAAAGGCTTCTATCATAAAAATCACTACTTACGATGGGATCAGGCTTCCGCTTAATCACCACAGCTTGCTTATTGCAAATTGATGGTGACGGACGATAGTAACTTTTAGGTATTTTTTTTATTAAACTACTTATAGACCAACCCTTGACCACAATCGCACCTGATAGAAAGTGACGATGAGGTCTAGGATGACACGCGTTTTCCTGGAAGATGCCTGTTCACTCATTACTAGAGTCATTACAAGAGGTAGACATCATGCGTCAAAAAAAATCACAATATAAAAACTGATTATTTTGATACAAATTAGTTCCGTTCAAGTTCCCCCGCCAGTCTTGTTATGGGCAATTCCCGTGCACTCGATATTGTAGTCGAATTAGATTTTGTATGGACAAATGTATGAAATCTCTAAATTTCACTTCAATATCGATTGTCCGAGAATTGCCTACCTGTTCTACGCGCTAAAGGATATGGAATATTTTATGTAAACTTTGAGACTACCTTACTCGGCACACCTTATTAAATTATTCTTATTCCACTACTTTATGGTTCATTAGTGTGTGAACTGTTTAATGTTGGGTTTTAGTGCTGTCGTAAATTACGTTCGTTTAAAATAACCCCTTAATGGCTGAATTTATCCGCTTGAGGGTTTGGGAACGGGATATAGGAATTTTATTTACAAGTTAATTTTTGCTTATTTAGTTGAAATTGTAAAGGGATGGGTAATAGTTACCCAGTACCATAGGGTGATACCTCTCTGATATAATCCATACCACAAGAAAATCGAAATAGCAAAATTTTAAATTTAATAGTGCGATTATAATATACACAAACAATTTAGTTTTGTTTAAGGGTTTGACTAATGCAGTATTTCCCGATGGCTACAACGTCTAAATCGAGTCCTTCAAGACAAAAGTGTACTTCTTTCTATAAGGCCAGGTGATTCGATCATTCTCATTGAAGTCGAATGAAAAATTTGTTTGGACGAATGTGTGAAATCTCTAAATTCGACTTCAATGTTAAGAGCACCCCCTCAGATGATTACTGACATCATGTGACTAGCTTGCTCGTTTTCCCCCTGTAACTAGGAAAAATCCATCAAAATCAACACCTCTTTGTTGTGTCTTCGTTTAAAAATTCCCTTAAGTAGGTATATACTATAACGTGTTCGTTCCACAAAACTAAGAGACTAAAGGATGAGGGCGGTTGTTGGCACAAAAACGGCCAGTACCAGCCCGTAGTTACATAATTGAATAAGTTGTGGGTAGGATTGTACTGCGTGACCGGAATGCGCGGCTCACTGTACCTCGTCTTGTGTTACTATGTTGTGGTTCTATGTAAATTGGATTGACAAAATAGGTACTTATTTATTTGATCCGCAGTTTACAGGATCGATATCAATTTCACAATATTGGCGACAAAACTTTGACGACGGAATGTACGGTTTAAGCGCCGGTTGAGACGCAAGAGTCGCGGGTTTGATTCCCGCACCAACACAATTTGTTGATGAAACAAATGTTTGTGTTGGGTCTGGATGTTTGTGGTTTCTTCGTTGTTACTGGTTTCCATAGTAAAAAGGTTTACTTGATTTGGACCAGGTCATTGTATGTGATGTTGTCTCAATTTATTTTTATATTTATTTAACTATTAAACCGACTTCAAAAAAAAAGAAGGAGGTTCTCAATTTGTCTGTATGCGAAGGTCAGACGGCAGTTGTTTTATGTATTTTCCAGACATCTTTAACCCTGAACCATGGTCCAAGTCAACCCCGGGATCAGGTGTGACAGCTATGGACGCAACCGGAATTACACGCCGAGATGAAATAAGACTGTTCTCTCAGCCACAGGTGAAGGTCAAGGTCCCTTGAGGTCAAACGAGTCACCAGCTTCGAGTCCAGGCAATACCCGATTATGCTAATTACTGCTCGTCCGACCTTCGGCGGAGCGGAATAATTTGAAACGACGGGTTACAAAACGTACCATCTCTAAACATTGGAGAAATCAATAAAAAAAAGTTAGGTTTCAAGCCTATTTATAGTACCAGGGCAAAGGCCTCCATCATAGAAATCCAGTCATCGCTAAGATTACGGGATAAGGCTTATCTCTACGTTGATGATGAGAAAAGCGATCTTTTTTATGTGATAGGTGGCAGACGAGCAGACGGATCACCTGACGGTAAACGGTTGCCGCCGCCTATAGACACCTACAACACCAGTAGGGTTACAAGTGCGCTTCCCACCTATTGCCCTAACTCCTTTTCCCCCTAATTGGGCCTCCGGTAGTACTACTATACTCCCTCGACTAAACACAGCTTAGGCGCTGTTTTATGTTGGTCTTTTGTAAGGTCGTGGTATCACCCCGGTCAAGTCCGGCCCATTCCTGCCGGAGCGTGGCTCTCCCACAGTTAAAAATGTGATGAGAAAAGCGAACTTTCGTTCGATAAAATTGTATCGAAATTTCCAGTTGCTGAAAGCGCCAAGCTAAAATCAAGCCAACATGAATACAAGCGCGAACAAACATCTCAACACGAGTTGGCAATAATGCGAGCACATCGCTGCAGATACGAGCCGCCACTGCACGCGGATTCCGCGCAGCGCACCAACTCTGGAATGCAACAAATGCAGCGCAACAACTTCGAAGTGCACCAGATGTCGTGCACCAACTTTGAAACACACCTAAATACGCAATATTTGGTGCTTACACCAGTTCAATCTTGTCTTTTTTTATGTGATAGATAGTGGCAGATGAGCAGACGGATCACCTGATGGTAAAAGGTTCCCGCCGCCCATAGATACTTGCAACATCAGTGGAGTCAAAAGCGCGCTGCCAACCTTTTACCTTTCCTCCCAAATGGAACTTCTTGTAACCTCACTCACTTGGCGTAATACGAGTATATAGCACAAGCGCTTGACGCCGGTATTCTGTGAACCCGTGGTATCACTCTGGAGCAACCGAGCCATTCATGCCGAAGCCTGGCTCTCCCATGTAGTATTTACTAACCACCTACTCATATTCTAAATGAAACTCTTTCGACTCACCTTTTAGCGAAGTTTTCTTTACTAGGCAGCTCATCAGCACATCCAGATCTGAAGAAAAAAGTTTTCGTTTTTGAAACCAGAAAAAAAACTTGAGTTTTTCCGCTCGGCAGTGTAATAGTCTAGCTACTGTACAAATGAGATCGTCAACTTTAAAGCTTCTATGGATATCAAAATTATGATGCTTTGTAATCTTATATTATTTTATTATTGTTGCTGGTGCGCTTCGTTTGGTGCGCTCAAAAGTTGATGCGTCCGTGGAATACCACCGCTCAAGAAACCCCGCTACACTAATATTTCACACGAGAGCCGAGGAACCTCACTTATCTTCGATTCCTGCTTTTTCTACAACCACCACCACATTTCAAAGTGAACCTTATACCTGTTCAAAATAAGAGTTACTTCCTTTTGTTAAACCGAAAGCCAACTTCCTATCGCGGTTACACCAACCGAAATTGAACTTTACAAATAAAGTTGGAAGATTTATAATGCAATGCAATCCCAATGTTATCAATTCGCACCTACACAATTCGGTATCGACTCTTTTCGCACGCCTTTGTTCCTAATGTTCATTACGTATTCTCTCCACTTATATTGAGGTTAGATATAAATTTTATAGGTTTCACAGTGAGTTGTGTTGTGTGGATTTGTGTCGATAGCTCTAAGTGTTGTGGGTCCATTGAATACTTCATGCGGCGCTTACGCGTTGATTCGGGCCAATTATTCATGAGCTAGTTCGCGCGTTCGCGCCTTTGACTCGGGGCTCTGCGTACTCCGGTCGGGGCGGAGACAATTATACGTTTGTTTTGAAGGGTTCACGCATTGAGTTACGGCAAATTGTAATTATCCTCTCAATTTTCACTCGGTACATAACTCCACATGAGTGATTATGTTCAACCTTCAAAGTGCTCCAATTTCGTGGATTACAAACGGAGATTTTTGCTTTGGATAAAACATGTTTAATTTGGTGATAGGAGTTTTGTTGTAATTATCTTAATTAATGCCTTACTCTTGGCTTCACATCGAGGCCTATAGAGCTGAGGAAAATACTACAAGGGCAAGCTGACCTAAAAGCAGCTTAAATCTACCTTCGAAAATACTGAAGTGTTTGTCTTAAAAAAAGAAATTGACGATATTTTAATAATTACCGTTTTCTTCAAAGGTAGGTTACGTACGAGAACCCTATAATAATAAATATATGACTTAATTGTTTAATGAATAAGATTGTTTCTTCAGTTACACATTATCATGCATTACGTACATGCAAAATTCGAACTAATTACTTTGAATGGTTAAATGAGTGTAGTATCTATGTAGATTTAGATGTACTTAGAGAGCTTACTATTGCGTGATAAATCTGTTCTTTTGAATCAAAAAGCTACCTATCTTATCTACGTTTTCATTCGTGTAATATAATTTTGCAATTTTCCCAAATTTTAATTTAATAAACGCGAAACTTTCCATAAACAGACGTTGATAAATGAGGCGCGCTATTAACTTTGTTTTATTACAGAAATCTGATATTTCGGTGATCCTTTTTGTTTTAAATGTTATATTTTAATAGAAAGAAAAGAGTTTATAGAATAGTAATAAAATTAACTTCTAGTTTAATCTGTCGTAGTAGTTACGAGGATTCTGTGAATAAAGACCTTAAAGCCACATAATTTAGTTATCGTTTTCAACAGCTGGTTGGTAAATGTGTTTGAAAAGTTTTTTCATTAAAGTAGAAAATGTGGCTCAGAAGTTTAGGATAATTGAATTGAAAATAGTAATAAGGGAATAGTAGTTGTCACATATCTACATACATACGATAGCGAAAACTAGATTCAAATTGGATCAGGCGCTTCTGAATTAATTGTCAATTAATATTCGTAAAGTAATTTATTTTAACGCACATAAGCAAACATCAAGGTACTTACTACAATCTCTTATATTACAAGTCAGTTTAGAAAACTACATTGTCTAAATTTTCTGGGGTCTGGGTGTTTTGGGTTGACGCCCCCAGTTACTCATAGTACAGGGGTTGCCCTAGTGATTATCTAGCGCATTTATTTATTTTCTCAATAGATATTGAACTGTTGTGTGTACTGTTTACAAAAGTAATCATCGATTGAAGAAATTTGATTTAAGAACATTGCGTTTTTCTCCATAATGTATGCCGTTCAAATAAACTGATACAAAATTATGGTAGCCTAGCTTAGCTAGTAGACAAAACATAGTCTAACGGGAAAATTAATCATGATTCAAATGTGTTTTGGGCTCCAAAGCGACTTTGGCCGCAACCGGTAATGAAACGCTGGAATGATGTGTTGCCATGGATCAAAACCAAATCTCCTTTTTAAAGTCGATTATAATGAAAGAACCTTGATTTCCTTCATAAAGGAAGCATATACTAGAACAAACTTTGTGTAACTTTTAATTGGGCTATAATACACAAACGGTCGGACTTAATGCTACCCTGAAAATGGTCCACCTTGATATACTCAGCTTTAAACCCTCGGCGCAAAAAGGGTCTTAAGTTTAGGGTTTTGTGTGAGTGTGGCATGACCGGTCTATGTGGAGAGCATTGAGGGAGGCCTATGTCCAGCGGTGGACGTTTATTGGGTAAAATGATGAAGAAGGATGTGTGTGTCTGTGCGTATGTGTGTGTTTGTATTTGTTACTAATGACTCGCTCTCACTTCGTTTCAGGACTTTATTAGTTCCAAATTGTACCAAAAGGTAGCGCTGGGAGTCGATTACAGCGCGCCACTGTTACTCCTTTTTGTTTAACCTATAAGCCTTGTCGTTGCTTATAGAATTTACCTTCATATAAATAGTATACTATTTATATAAAGTAGTTAGTAAGCCCCGTAGCAGGGCGAGGTCTGCCCTCGCAATGCAACAGTAATGATTGCATAATAAAGATATTGATCGCATCACAAGTTTTAATTGCCTTGTTATTGTCCGTCGGTACAGAACTGTTGCAACTCAGCCGCTTTGGCTTCTTCGTTTCAGACTAGCGTTTTCATATTTTGATTTCACATAGAACCAATTTGTTCTTTAAACCGTTTTGTCAGTCGTACAGGCGTATACACACTTCTTAGCTCGTATCATTATAAGAAAAACGTTATTGTGGAAACGTCATAGCAATAAGGTTCTCAGGCCGAAAAATGAAGCGAAAATTTTCTTGTTCCGTACTTTTTAGTAGTCAGGTTTTATTTATAAAACTTTATTTTCATTTATTCTACTCTAGAGTTATGTGAATTAGTGTTAGATATAATAATTATGCCTAGATGGCGCTGTAGACAAAATTAACGTTACGTCTCGTAGCCGATTACCGATGGTCAAGCGGCTTCCAACGACCCTTCATTTGTTCAATTATGATACCTAACTAACTACCTAGTTTCTAGGTGAAGTGTTTGCAAGCAAGTCTGTGGGTAACAGTTAATAATGTTTACATATTTGAAAATGTGCAAATAATGCTCTTTCATTTGATCCCAGATAATCCCACCACGAAACATTTTAGTTCCACTTTAACTTTAACCAGCGGGTGACCAAGAGGATTTGAATGACACCTCAATTGATTATGATAACTAGATTAGAAGTATGAGGGACCCACATTCAAATAGGTCTAAATCAGAATCCTCTTTTTTTGCAACGCCGTAGTCGGGTAATAACTGTAAAAAGATTATAATAAATGAGTAAACAATGTACCTAATGTAATGGTAATTTTGTGATTTACTGTTATTTAAATGGTTAAAATGTTTGTTAATCGCTAAAATTATTTTGTTAATAAGCCCTTTCTCTTTTGCCTGGGATACAGGGCTTTTCCTAGATTCATGCAACAACTCAAATTTGCTCACTTAGTTTAATAAATAGATTGTAAGTTTTTTGATGTTCTTATGATTTTTCAGTAAAGTTTATGTATTCCCTTGTTTAATCCCCTGTTACCCTGTCCCCTTTAGGATAAGAATAGCTGAAACATTGGTAGAAGAAAATTGTTACTGTAATTTAAAATTGTCCTACTACTTCACTAGCGTTCGCTTGTAACGCAGCCGAAACGTCAAGCAGTAAGTGCTAGAATGTACTTATTTAATTTCGTCGCGTTTAGTCCATTTATGTAAAGTATTCGAAAATGACGTGCCAATAAGTTAATTTTGACCCCAAGTACTAATTAAGGGTTACCCAACACGATAAGAAGACTTGATTTAAACCAACCTTGGTTCAAACCTTTATTGACGCCGAAACATCGCGCCCAGAATGTTCCAGTAAGAGTAAAGACTGCGTTAAGTAAAATAAATTACTGGGTACAACGTCGAAGCAATTTGTTGGGCTACAAATTACGGTAACGCACGCGTACCCGGGATATATGAGTATTACTATAGTGTATAGATACTGTAGCGATGGTAGCAGAAGTACCTCTGCTGAAAGTTCTAGGTTCAAATCTGAGTTAACTTACTCCTCACAGATCAACATAGGTATGTATCGGCCTTCAATACAAAAGCCAATCAGACGAAAAAGTGATGTAAAGTTTTTTTTATGAGCTAGGTGAAAGACAAGTAGACGGATCACCTAATGGTAGTTGGTTGCCGCCGCCCATAGACTTTTGCAACTCCAGTGGAGTCATAAGTGCGTTGACAACCTTTAACCCCTTTTCCCCCAGTTGGGCCAAAGATTTTAAATATTGATATGGTCACTGTAATAATAATAATATGTTGTTTGTACATTTAATAATTACCTAACAATATAAAACAGAAGGTCCCTTAACTGGGGACCGAATAAATTAATAACCGACTTGGTCTTACATGGATCTCACAACTTTTTACGGTAGAACAACCGAGTTGGAAGACTTAGTTTTTTTGACAAAGTTTATAATATAATATACCTATATATAGGTGCGTGCAATAGATTTGCCTTCATTCTGGTGCTGCGTTTGTTCTTGAGCAGCAGTGATCTCAGTTGACCCGTTTGCTGAAATATTTTTCTGTCACCCGCTGTCTCTCTTTTGTATGAATTTTTAATATCTCTTAAAAATATTCAGATATGAATGTCTACAAAGTAAAAAATATGTTAAAAATTTAATTTCGCTTATCGTAACTTCATAGCGCGCTCGCGAAATAATTGATGACTCGACAAATTACAGACACGTAATGACAGGGCCAACATCCCAGATCACAAAGCAGAAACAAATGTCTGGAGGTCACCGGGCCAGTGCCAGCCAGTGCCACGCTCATTACCATATGATGAATGATGTTCCAAACTTGTGAGATAACCCTTTGATGTGAGCTTGATAAATCTTATATTTTTATCCTCCTACACAAAATCATAAAAGGGGTGTTAGTTTGACGCCTGTTAGGCCGTCTTTGCATGACCTCGTAGAATCTGAAAGGATAAAGCTATTCTAGTAATTATTTTTTTATCTAGACACGCGGGAGCGTGTCAAGCCAAGGTAAAAAAAAAAAATTGGCGACTAAGCGAACAAGGGTAATATTACACGAACCATTTAGAGCGACTTTCGACCCCTTCATAACTCGAAAACTATTGCACACAGACGTGTGAAATTTGGCATGTGGAATGAGATGAGCAAGATAACTATATGCTCCAAATTTCATGAACATACCTTTAATAGTTATTTAGATATTGATGTCCAAAAATCGTCATTTTTATCAACTATAGATAGACGAAAATTATTTCCTAGTTCCAGATGACCTAGAAAGTTGAAATTTGGCATACAGATAGGTAGTTACATGAATATTGTGGGAAAAATCTGAAAGTACGACATTTTTATATATTTATTATAAAATTTCTATAAATTGTTTCTATGAGAGTAACCATCCTTGTTATAATGACCAATTTCGACTCAGCCAGACGTGACCGGTTGGCCGAGTGGCATACACTACTTTCTCGAAATCACCAAAACGCGGGTTCAAACCCGAACGAAAAATTTGTGTGAATTTTTTTTTCCTTATTTGGGAAGCTATTTAGTTTGTAATAATAGTAAAATATTCTAAAAATGATAATAAATATAAGTAAAATTAAATATGGCACCAAATTGCCAATTGCAATTTGGATCTCGCCTAGAACAAAACCATACAAAAAAATGTTAAGATGTAACTTCCCAAGATTTTTATTTAACATTCATTTTCATTTCCTGTGCTGTGTTTCGCCGACCGGAGGCCCATCGGGGGGGAAGGGGATAAAAGGTTAGCAGCGCACTTGTGACTCCACTGGTGTTGCATGTGTCCATGGGCGGCGGCAATTGTTTACCATCAGGTGATCCGCCTGCTCGTCTGCTACCTATCACATAAAAAAAAATAACAAAAAAATAATAATTGTGGGAGAGCCATGCTTCGGTATGAATGGGCCGGCTCGACCGGAGTGATACCACTGCCTCACAGAAAACCGGCGTGAAGCAGCTCCTGTGCTGTGTTTCGCCGAGTGAGTGAGGGTACCGGAGGCCCATCGGGGGGGAAGGGGATAAAAGGTTAGCAGCGCACTTGTGTCTCTTCTGGTGTTGCATGTGTCCATGGGCGGCGGCAATTGTTTACCATCAGGTGATCCGCCTGCTCGTCTGCTACCTATCACATAAAAAAAAAATAACAAAAAAATAATAATTGTGGGAGAGCCATGCTCGGCATGAATGGGCCGGCTCGACCGGAGTGATACCACTGCATCACCGAAAACCGGCGTGAAGCAGCTCCTGTGCTGTGTTTCGCCGAGTGAGTGAGGGTACCGGAGGCCCATCGGGGGGGAAGGGGATAAAAGGTTAGCAGCGCACTTGTGACTCCACTGGTGTTGCATGTGTCCATGGGCGGCGGCAATTGCTTACCATCAGGTGATCCGCCTGCTCGTCTGCTACCTATCACATAAAAAAAAAAACAATAATTACAATGACGATTAGTCAAAATTATAATAGTAATTCATTTCCTAGTCTATATAGTATGAAAATATTAGTTACACATTAAACCAATAGATGGCGCTGGGTGTCAAGTATATCACGCACGCATTTCGATTTTTCGTTTACTTATAAGGCCAGCGACCTTCCCATACAAAATAATCTTACCGATACCTTAGTATTGCGGAATTTATGTCCGTATTGCTATTTTCACGTCGCCCTAGTTGCCTGTGAGATTGAATTGAGAAATTGAGGCTTACGTAGGAAAATGGCTCATACTACTACGGTAAATTTACTGGTGGGTGAAGTGCTTTCTTTGCACCGAATAGTTAAAATGCCCCCCGATGGATGTTGTCTTTTTCATTCTACTATGGCATATTCTTTGTTTGGGTACAATAATATGCAACGAACGAACATATTGCGCAAGTCTATATAAAGTACGTATGTAGACACTGGAAGGAACTACAACTCTACAGTGATGGGTGAAGAGCTTACTTAAAGTTAACACCAAATAATTAAAATGCCGCCTATTCCATAGGCGGCTGTCTATTCCATTTCAGTTCCTTGTTTAGGTACAAAAATATTATGCTACAAACTTTAAAAATATTGCGCATATCGGTAGTAGAGTAGGTACTTATACGTCCGTAACAAGTTCCTAACCTGTCTGAGTCTTACTCTTCTAACAATAATACAATTAGGAAGGAGTATCGAAGGAGCATGCTATGTTTAACAACATAATTCATATTATGAAGCTGCTTCGGAATTAAATGCTGCTGAAGATTTACACAGTAAAAAATCGAAGTGTGCTTGCTATCAATATGGCGTTCCTCATGGTTTATTCGGTGAAGGAAGAAATCCTATAAAGCGTGTAAAAAGGCATGTGATGGGATGGGGATGGGAAAACCCAGGGTTTTTCGACAGCCCTAAAACGATAAGTATGGGATTAAATTCCCTTTGTATACAAAATCGTCGATATTGCACTAGTTTAAAAATTATTTGCTACTCATTCTTGTACATACTTACAAAAAGTAATGATATCCCATCAAAAACATAAATGTGAACTGTGCTAGCCAAGGTAAAAAGAGTGTTGTTTATCGAGTTCAGCGTCAAAAGAAATGATATCTAAATAGGTGCCAAGGTAAATGGTGAGACCTACTTGGCTAATTGTCATTTACGAATTATATTAATGCGCTTGGATGCCAAATTGTGATCTATAAATAATACGTAAATGAAAATTAGCCGAGTAGGTCTCACCATTGACCTTGGCACCTATTTAGATATCATTTCTTTTGACGCTGAACTCGATAAACAACACTCTTTTTACCTTGGCTAGCACAGTTCACATTTATGTTTTTGATGGGATTTTTTTTACAGAATGCCAGCGCAGTCCACGCGACTCGTGACAAAACAATTGAATGGTAACCGCACGTGATAAAAAAGTGTCTCTTTTGTTTTGTATTCCTCTTTTGTGTAGTTGTGATGTGTAATTAGTGTTTGGGTTATTCTCATCCAACTCATAAAACTGTCCTCACCGTGGCAGTGTTTCAACCCATGTACCTCCAAATTTACATCAGAGTCTTAAAAATTACCCAACATAAATAACATGTTTACAGAACTTTGAACCAACCATGAACTGAATGAAACATGTGAATGTTAGCAGGATTGTTTTGTAATGGTGAAACCCTTGTGAAAATTTTAGCTACGTCAGTGATCATAATGCTACGTCAGTGATCATAATTTGATTTTTTATACAACAGAAAAGCTCATTTTCTTAATTGTATGTAACAATAAATATTATTTTCTAGTAATTGATATTTGGTGGGTAATATTCATTTCGACACCTATTTGCCAAAGCTCTTACAATTTAGCACTTAGTATTTGTATGGAAAATTTTTACTTTTTCTAAATCTTCTTTAGCGTCGCAGGAAAAGTGTATTAAATTACAATTTTAATATTATTTTGTTATTTTAAATATAATTTTTCAAAACATAACTTTATATTTGCGATACACAACTTTGTTTTTTTTTAAACCAGTCTCCAAAAATACATTAAAAGCCCTTTTTGACATTAGTGACCCTATTATAACTCAAAAACTAGACGTGATATGAAAAATCTAATAACAGATTCATTATCAGTGACTGCAATTTGGTAAAAAAAAGACCCAATGACTTTTCGGCAATTTCTTTGTTGACCAGTGATATCTTTTTCTTAGTCCACACCTCTAAAAACACAAGTGTGCGCTGTTAACTTTTTCCTTCCTTCTTATTCGTAGATTCCAAATGTAATCTCAACTTAGACAAATTATGATGATCAAATCCAACCAAAATGTACTTAGCACATTAAGCGCACGTGAGGTGTAAACCCAGTGAATGAGGAGTCTAAGCCTAGATTAAGCTGCAGGACCCGGCACCGCCAGGGATTAACCATCCGTTATTAAATAACTTGCTCCGTCCGACACTCTTGAGAGTTGGTATCCTTTGGAGCTGAAGTTTCGGAGGTGGCGCTTTGAGTTATGCTGGGTTTCAGTTTATAAAGTTAGTTGCACTAATAAGTTTGGTACAAAATCTAAATAAAATTAAAGCGATGGCATCTCAGTAGATAAGAACGTATGCATTCTGAACAGAGTCATGTCGAGCATGCACCACTACATTTTTTAAATCTATGTGCCTATTTTTAGCATTTTCTAAAACGTCGCAAAAAGATCGATAACATCTTAATATTGACTATTTGTATAACAGTAATTCTTCACATGTACACTCGATCATACTTATAATGCCCTTATATTACAAAACGTGGCCTGAAGTTAGCCTTCTATTCAAACTGATCCTGTCACTTTTATAAGAGTGCCAGCATCATTCTTAAACTATAGCTGATATTAGTCTCAATTTTTAAAAAGAGGGAGGATATATTATCTCGAATTTTTTAGACTAAATCAAACACGATGGCCCTAGTCTTAAATTTAAAATTCCAGTTTAAATTAGTAATTGAACCGGCAGTAGAACACCTGCAAGTCAGGGCGGTGCATCGCGCATTATGGAGCAACTTAAATCCGATTCAGCTTATTCGGCAGCTCGGTAAGACAGCGGGATTAGCCGGGTCCGGCGCCACCGACGCGCGCCACTGGACGTGGCATGCGTTGTATAAGGTGGCAGACGAGCCGACGGATCACCTGATGGTTAGCGATTACCGCCGCTCATGGACACCTTTGCAGGTGTCCATGACCGGCGGTGTTGCCACAGTGGTGTCACAAGTACGCTGCTTACCTTGCTGCTTGCGTTTTCGTAGGATGGCAGCAGATTTGTGACTCTACTGGTGTTGCAGGTGTCTATGAGCGGCGGCAATCGCTTACCATCGGGTGATCCCTCTGCTCGTCTGCTACCTATCACAAAAAAGCTCCACTCGCAAAAAAAAAGATATTCACTATAGATTAGGGTCGAAAATAAATAACTGTCATTATTTATTTATTTATTTATTTATTTCATGGAAAACAAACAGCATTTACATTTCACAAATAGTACAGATAAGATGGAATACATATGCTTTAAGCAGTTTTCGCTAATAGAAAAGTTATACAATTCCAAAATGTTGTTTAAATGTTTGTAGGTGTAATGTACAAACCAGTAAAAGAAATAAAAAAAAATCATTGTTTATATAATTATTTGTTTAAACTTATAATAACAGCTGTCGAGATCAACTTTCAAACGTTTTCAGTCATTGATTACTCAATGTTTTCTGAGATAAATCGATGATGAAGGTAGATTAATAATTATATTTAGTTACTTAACTTTAAACTAAAAACAATTATTTCCTTAACACACAAAAAAATCGGCTGTTGATATGCATCCAACAAATCGTTGTACGGAAAAAGTACAGAAAAACCATGCTACAAATGGAATTCATACAAAAATAAACGTGTAACTGCCGATTCCATTCTCTGTATGCCCTCCGCTGTTATTAAACAAGTTGGCTGGAGCGAGTTCGGACTTTATAAGTTTCCATTTATTTATAGCAGTTTTATACAGCTCCGCCGGAATGCGAATGTCCGCAACCATATTACGTTCGGTACTTGATACACTGCCGCTACGAGAGATGATAGCTTAGCTATGATGCGTCAGGAAAGTCTAGAAAACAGATTTTTGGGGAACTATCGGAGTTCCCATATATAAGCTTATGTACCGTTATTCGAAGCCTACAAAAATATTTGGAGAGTAGCGTATCCGTTTCCGTTGAGCGTGTCCGGCCCTAGTACCTGCGAAATACTACGTCACTTCCGTTCCCCACTGTCGCCTCCCTCCAATTTCACCAGGCGGGCGAGCGCGCAGCGCGCGCTAGACTCATTGGCGTTTCAATTTTCGTAGCGTTCGGACGTTCCAAAAAATCGCTGGTGGATTTTTTGGTAAGTACCTATTAAGCTTTTTTAAGTGAAGTTAACGGTGTTACCGTTCGATATTTGTATAAGTTTTTATAATTACGTCACTATAATTGTAGTTGAAAATGGAGGACCTCGAATTGTCAAGCACTTCATCTGAGGATGAGGGCGCGCAGATCATGCCGCCTGCCCAACCCGAACCGCAGCAGGCGCCCAATCCGCGCCCAAAAAGAAAATCACCGGAGGCAGAAGCTGCGGATCGTCCTCCTAAGCGGCGCCGTAGATACAGTGAGGCAATACAGTTTCTATCAGAGCAGGTTAGTGGCATTATGGATGTTTTATCGGGTAATTACCACAATTTCCAACCGATTGCCCAATCCAGCCCGTACAGTGAGGGCTTAGATGCGGAAGTGAGTCGTGAATTGTATTCCGAGCCAGAGGCCGGACCATCGACCTCTGGCATGACGAGAGCTCGCGCAGAGCCCTCTCGTTTTGAACTCCCTATCAATACAGTGCTTAAGGAGCCTACTATGCCTAAGACATCTGAGGATCTGCTGAAAACACTACAACATGTTCAGCATTTCGATTCTGAGAACTGGTCAAATGTCAGATATGTAGACGTACAAAAACATTATTGTTCTTATCCTGGTTACACCGACCTTGAAACTAATGACGAACTTAAACCGTATGATAAATATAATAATCTCAGTCTTTGTGAGCGTGGCTTTGCTGCCATTACCCAGGCATTAGTTAGACAAAATCAGGCTGCCCAGAGTGGCTTCGAGGCCCTCGTATCTTGGTCTAGAACGGCGGAATTATCTCCGCAGTCAATTCAAGAAAAAATATCCGAATTATTTGTCCAAGGTGACTTTCAGAAAATATCTAGCGATGCTTTACAAATTGCATGCGGCCACCGAGCCGATTTAATACAACAAAGACGTGACAGCATCCTAAGATCCGTCAAGGATAAGTATTTAAAGGCAACCATTAGAAAAATTCCCCCATCTAACGAATGTTTATTTAAAAAAGACTCCCTTTCGGCAGTAATAGATAAAAACTGGCGGTGTAGCCAAAATTATGTGGCCGCTCAGAGCGCCAACACAAAACAAACCTGCTACGCAAGCAGGGGGCTCTTCTCAGCCAAACCTTACATTTAAAGGACTTGCGCAAAGCCCTTATGATTTCTCCAGAGCTCAACAGGTAGATAGGCACAGACCTTTTCTTGCCCAATTTAGCTCGGCAGTACCATCATTCCCTGCGCAAGGGAATTATCGCCCCCAAAGGCCCAGTGCCCTCCAAAATAAGCGTCCGCGAGGAAACCGTGGTCAAACACAAGATGGGCAAAGCTATCCCAGCGGAAGCAGGACCCAAGGCAAATCCAACGTTCCGCGCAGGGGCTACCAGCCCAAAGGGAGGTTCTGACTCAATCACATTTCGGGCGGGTCGTCTCGCAGAGTATACGATGCACTGGAGATCACTAAAGGCCCCTCCAGTTCTTTTAAAAATTATCCAAGGATTCAGAATTCCATTCCTTTGCAAGCCCCCGTTACACTTACCAGACATGACCCGTTACCAGACTCCATCATCCAAAGAAATGCAAACAGCGATCTCAGAGATGATAGAGACGGGCGTCCTAGAACCTGTAAACACAAGCCCGAGCTTCATCTCACCAATGTTTTTGACCCCAAAGAGCGACGGTTCTTTACGTCCAATTTTCAACCTCAGGAATCTGAATTTGTTTAGTCCACGTGACCAAGTTTCCGGCTGATAAATATGCACAGAGTTCCAGACTTCATTCAAGCCAGGGACTGGCTAGCAAAAATAGATTTGTCAAATGCCTACTTTCATCTTCCGATAGCCAAAGCCCACCGGTGCTTTCTACGTTTGGTATTCAAAGAAACCCTTCTCCAAATGACCTGCCTTCCCTTTGGCCTCGCATGCGCTCCAAAGGTATTTGCATCCCTTACCAACTGGGTGGCACAGATCCTCAGGGATCAAGGAATGCGAGTCATTGTCTATTTGGACGATTTTCTGCTAGCAAACCAGGATCCGTACGTCCTGGGGAACCAGGCCCAACAGGCTTTGACAATTCTTCAACAACTAGGGTGGCAGGTGAACCTCAAAAAGTCCATTTTGACCCCTCAAACGCACATAGAATTCCTGGGAATAATGTGGAACTCACATATAAATCTAAAACATCTTCCCATAAAAAAGCAATCAAGCCTCCACCTAAAATTGAGCACTTTAATCACTCGAAAGACTGCCAACTTAAAAGAGATACAAAGTATAGTAGGATCAGTGAATTTTGCAAGCTTTGCCATTCCTCGAGGGCGCCTCAATCATCGTCATCTCCTAAAACATTCTCAACCCTATTACACTTGGATCACAGCCACCGCTATCCGATCCCAAAACGAGCATTGGACGAGCTTGTATGGTGGCTCAGCAATTTAACAAAGAGTTCCGTTGTGCATCATCCACCGGTAACACATTACCTGGTAACGGACGCCTCAGAACAAGCATGGGGAGCGCAGTTGGACAACCTCAAAATGGCTGGCCAATGGTCACCAGAGGAGTCGAACCTCCACTCGAACCAAAGAGAGATGATGGCCGTCCTTATATGCCTTAAAAGGTCACTGTCATGTCCTAGCCGGGTCTTCATTGATGATCCAGACCGACAACACTTCGGTGGTGTCTTATCTGAGACACGAGGGGGGAACGAAATCTCAAGCCCTAATGGACTTGACTTACAAAATCTTTCGTCTCCTAGACCATTACCACATACATATAGAGATTCATCATTTACCAGGCCGCTTCAATTGCGAAGCCGACAGACTCTCCCGCTTAACTCTCACTCCGGAATGGCACCTATTGCCAGAGATCACATGTGTGATATTTGCAAAATGGGGTGTACCGGAAATCGACTTATTTGCCTCCGCGAACAGTCATGTAGTCGCCAACTACGGGACCCTGGACATAAAAGACCACGTAGCCCAAGTCCACGATGCTTTCAGCCTAAAGTGGCACTACAAGCTGGCATGGCTATTTCCTCCCCCATTCCTAATTCCTCGGGTACTAGCTCACCTCAACTCCGCGACGGGAACCTATCTAATAGTGGCCCCACGCTGGCCGAAGGTCTTCTGGAGGCCCGATCTCAAAAACCGAGCAATGGCAGCCCCATTCGAAATTCGCCACCTAGATCGGGTACTAATAGATGTGTCAACCAATCTGCCTCCCCAAGACACACGCAATATGACCCTAGAAGTCTGGAAGTGTGGGGGTGGACAGAGAGCTTAAGCCTCTGGTCTCAAGAGCAAAAAGATTTTTTGAAATCTAGTTGGCGTGAGTCCTCATTAAAAACTTATAGGCCAGCTTGGCAAAGATGGTGTAGTTGGTCCCAAGAAAACTCTGTTAGTACAACACGACCCTCGGGCTCAGATTTATCAAGATTTCTTATCGACCTATCACTAAAACACGGTTTGTCCTACGGTACTATTCTTGTTTACAAATCTGCAATAGCTACCCTTTGCGACCCCAGCTTAGAAAGAAATTTAAGTTCCGACAACTTAGTAAAGCGAACTCTAAAAGCTATTTCTTTACAGAAACCACGACCTAGTTAAACCTCCTATTTGGGACATCGACAACTTATTACAGTGGTTGCAGAACAACAATCACGACGAAAATAGGCTTTATGAGTGTTCACAGAGAGCAGCCGCATTATTGCTCCTGTGTTCGGGACGCCGGGTTCACGATTTAACCCTTCTCGATATTAGCCCTGAGAATTGCATTGTTAGCGAGAACTCCATAATATTTTGGCCTAGGATATGGGTCTAAAACAGACTCTAATAGTAATATACAGTCTGGCTGGCGTTTACTGAAGAACACTGAAAATAGAGCCCTAGATCCTACTTTTTGGGTTTTGAAAGTAATTTCATTGTCAAATTCCAGACGAGAGCGGTGTAACAATAGCAGCTTGTTCCTCACTACCTGTGGTATACCTAGACCAGCCACAAGAGCCATTAATTGCTAACTGGATCAAGAAGATTTTACTGCAAGCCGGGATACAAGCTAGTGCTGGTAGCATTAGACCTGCTGTTGCATCGAAAAGTTGGGTTCAGAACAATAACATCGAGGATATATTAGCTCGCGGAAATTGGCGCTCAGGGAACACTTTCCGAAAATACTACTGTCGAGAAGTCAGGCAATCCACCTCTCAGCACAATGTTTCTAAGTTTTTTGCAGCCTATTCGTGACTAATAATAAAACTAAAATAATAATAATAAAGTAAAATTAAGCGTTTAATAAAAACAATCATAATAGTAAGAAAATAAGAATAAAATAAAGAATAAATTCAAAGTAATATTAATTGTGTTCAGAAATCACTCAAAGGATTGTAATTGAAACCACTGTCGCATTATTGAAATACTTAATTATGTAATTTCTTATTGTTTTTTATGTATAGGTAATCAAAATAATTGTGGTGATGGATGAAAATAAATATTACAACTGTAAAATATTTTTATTTCTTGTAGAATTTTACACGTATCACATACATAGGTTTAGAATATACACTAAATAATAACAATTAACGCACGAAATCATTGCACTGCACTTTTATAACCAAACACTTTTCACTTGT
Source organism: Cnaphalocrocis medinalis (assembly GCA_014851415.1). Lineage (NCBI taxonomy): Eukaryota > Metazoa > Arthropoda > Insecta > Lepidoptera > Crambidae > Cnaphalocrocis > Cnaphalocrocis medinalis. The sequence continues at coordinate 9,967,640 of CM026291.1, read as the reverse complement.
TAAAATCACATTGGCGTTTCAGAGCACCAGGCGATAACAAACAGGTCTCAAATATTTTTGTAGGCTTCGAATAACGGTACATAAGCTTAATAGCAGCGTTTTACCTTACAATAAAACGCTTATTAAGCGACTTACCTTATTCGAAGCCTACATTTTTCATTTCTGCCTGGCTTCTTCTCATTCGGGTACTGCGTAGTGCCCCATGCCCTAAGCACAGGTCACAAGTTGAGATATAAATTCACACCTAAATAAACACTAAACGTTATTTGACGTACCCTCATAACTGTCATAAAAATTTGAGATTATAATGAGTCTAGCGCGCGCTGCGCCCTCGCCCGCCTGGTGAAATTGGAGGGAGGCGACAGTGGGGAACGGAAGTGACGTAGTATTTCGCAGGTACTAGGGCCGGCACGCCTAACGGAAACGGATACGCTACTCTCCAAATATTTTTGTAGGCTTCGAATAAGGTAAGTCGCTTAATAAGCGTTTTATTGTAAGGTAAAACGCTGCTATTATAACCAACACCGCCATCGTTTATGTTATAGGGCATGGTAACCTCATTGGGTTAAACCGTATGACATAAGGGCTGCCCCTTGCAGATCGAATTAAATCAAAGCAATTTATTTTTGCTTGAAAGGTGGAACAAAAAGGTAAAGTTACGCCATCAATTAATTAGGGTGCGCCTTAACCTTTAACTTTTATACACCTCTGGATATCTCTCACCTATGTGCGTATTCTATAGTTCGCTCAGTGGTGACGGAAAACATCAGAAAGAAACAACGCAGACCTAGATTCTGTGGTATGTAACTAAACCAAAAAATATACATGTTAAGATAGGTACAAAAACAATCCTTTCCTTGGAGCTTAAGACCCTGCCTTATCCCATCATATCAGGGCTACATCTTAATTTTGATTAATATAGGAACTAACTTTATCTTGGGAAGAAACAAATTTGTGCATAGGCAGACGTATGTAAATGCTAAAGTTATTGCACACTTACAATGATAGTGACCTAACTAAAAAATCTTGTGACACTCGATTAATCTATACTACATATAATAAAAATGTAAAAAAGCTGTGTGTGTACATTGAAGATATTTATCTCAAAATAACTTAGGACGACTAAAAAACAGCAACAGAACATGAATCAATGATTTTTAAAATTTTTGTCTGTCTGTTTGTCTGTTTGTCTGTTTGTCTGTTTGTCTGTTTGTCTGTTTGTCTGTTTGTTCGCGCTAATCTCGGAAACTACTGAACCTATTCGAATGAAACTTTTTTTATTGTATAGCTGTAACATCAGGGCAACTTATAGGATATATTTTATTTCGAAGACCAAGCTCCTTGATGTAGAACCACAACAGCCCAGCTAAACTATAAGAGGTAGGTCAACGGCACCTTAACAAAAGTTGTTCAGATTGATGAGCAATTTATGATGCCATGAAAAAATCGAAGATCATGGAACACCTGGTGAAGAACTCTAAGAGCCCAGCTACACCATAACAAATATGGAATGAAATGGAATGCAAAATTGTCAAATGTGATGAGCATTTTTGGATGAGATCCGATATAGAAGGATATTTCGAACTTAAAGGGGATTCCAAGTTAAGTAATGGGACTACGTGATTCCTTGGCCCAATCTACTATTTAAATAATCTTTAAGTCAATAGTCATAAAGTTCACGCAAACGAAGTTGCGGGCGGCCACTAGTTCATAATAAAGACCCTGTTGACTCTATAGAGCACAATGTACAAACCCCTATAAAAAGTGACCTGTATCTAAGTGTAACAGGGAAATGATACGCCTGTTGTGTGAAAGACCCACAACTGGAATGGGTTAAGCACTTGTGACTCTGTTATTGACTTTTTTGTTTGTAGATATCTTTCTAAGGTATTTGTATGTTTTATAATGTAACCCATAGGTTACATTATACAAATACTTGATATAAACGGGACTAAAAGCGAGGATGTTTAACTATAAGTTTTTTTTATATACTAGAGGTGACAAACGAGCAAGCGGGTCACCTGTTGATGCACATGAACATCTGCGAGATCAGAGAGGTCGTTGATGCGTTGCCGGCATTTTAAGAAGGAGTGTGCTCGTTTCTTGAAGGTCCCTAAGTCATAGCCATTAGGAAATACTGCCGTAGCTAAACTATTCCACAAGACGAGGTTTTCGAAAGAAAATTCCTCGAGTAACGAACAGTGCTAGATTGCCAACCATTAAGATGGATTATTGCAATAACTGCTCGACGTTCATTCATTTATGTTCATTTGTAGGTTACATGCATCCTGCAAGCCTTATTCTAACTTCCCCTACAAAACGTTGACGAACACCTTACCAAAGTATATGTGAAGTATAATGAAAAGTTTTCACATGCAATTCCCGGCCATTATCTGACATTACGCCTTTGCATTCGCAGTGCTCTCTGGACGGAACACACGGAGTGGTATTCTTCCGAGCAATTACCGGTAGGATTCTGTGGTGGGTAGTGGAAGAAATCGTATCGGTTGATGTTTTTAAAAGTTTTTATTTAGAGGTTTTTAATGTATAAATTTGGTGTTTTTTTTTTGCAGTAAAGAACCGTAAATTGATATTATAATATCTTTTTAACACTGCTATTAGGTGTCGAGTGTAAAAATTAAAGCGATTGCCACCGCCAATCGACACCCGCAACACTAATGGAGCAAGTGCGCTGACAATCACCACCCCCTTTCCCCCAAGTGGGCGTTCAGTACTTTCACTCACTCGGGGAAACACAGCGCAGGCGCTGCTTCACACCGGTCTTCTGAGAGGTCGTGGTATTACTCCGGTTGAACTAGCCTAAGTCGAGACGTGGTTGAAATGTGTTTTCTGTAAGACAAGATTAAGGCGCATCGTCTTCGCTGGCTTGGCCACTTCGAGAGACTAGTCGAGGATCGTCTCGTGAAGAAAGCATACCAAAGCCGACCGATAGGCCGACGCCCAGTAGGCTGACCTATGTATCGCTGGAAAGACGTCGTCGAGAGTGATCTGCGAGAGCTTCAGGCCAAGGACTGGCAACAAGTAGTGCAAGATTGACCGAAGTGGTGTTCTCTTGTTTCGGAGGCCAAGACTCGTTTCGGATCGCTGAGCCAGTGGAGTAAGTAAGTAAGTAAGACACGGGCGTGGGTGAACATGGCTCCGTGTGTTTCGTCCCTCTCCGTCCCGTCAAAGGCAAAAAGTGGCGGCGTAAAAACGCGCTCGCTTTGTCCCTGCCTACTAATGAGCGCGTGAGGTATTGGTCCCTTTAATACCGGCCTTTGCAAAATAAATACAATGTTTTTATAGGTGCCAACGTAGGTTAACAATTTTTATTTAAGTTAGGAAGAAAAAAAATAGTTAAAAAAAAATATATGTAGTTCCAAGGTACCTAGTCTTTCTCATGATTACTCTGACACCTCTATTTGACGGCTTCGATGGCGCAGTGGCTAGGTGTTCGCCCGAAGCGGATACGATTCTTGGTCAAGCCATTTCAGGAAACTACATTTTCTAAGTTTTCTAGGGTCTGGGTGTTCTGGGTTGACGCGCCCAGTTAATTATCGTCATCTGGTATTCATAGTACAGGGGTTGTCCTTGTTTGAAACCAAGTCTGGCGCATTCATTTATTATAGTCAAATAACACAGCATGCTTGCTTGGCTCTCTTTTCTATTCAACTTAAGAAAGAGCATTTTTTACTTTGGACACAACAAAGGATATCTATCTTTAGTGTGAGCACCTCTCATTGACACACTCGGGCGTCAGGTCGTCAGGCCGCTAATCGAGGGGGGAGGAGGGGGGTGTTTACGGGGTGTCCCCGGTGTGTGCGCGATCGGTCATCATCTATCAGACGTCTTGAAGGACTGTTTTGTCGCTACACTTGCGTTACGCTTTCCTTTTGTTTTCTTTGGACAAGTATTGTTGTAAGGACAAAATCTTTTCATACACATAATGTCCTTCTAACCGATATTACTGTGGCTAACCTCAAGAATCAGCTATCGATAGACTTTTAGTGTGTCTATAATATAACAATAGAATTCCAATGTTAATGAGATCACGCGCAAAATCAATGGTCTAACGTGTTTTCCAAGGCAGAGGGGTACAAGATCACCAATTTTCAGGCATCAGGCTGACGCTGAGATTTCCTTAACAGAAAAAAATTGTATACCTACCTACAATTTTTTTACCTGACCCGGGGATCGAACCCGTTACCCTAAGGGCAGCCGTCGCTTTAAAGTTCGATCTTGTGGGGAACCAATGCGCTACCAAGCTGTCTCTTAAAGTAGTTTAACAATGTTAGTACGTTATTAAAGTAACACTGCCATTATTTGTCCAAATTGTAAAATGACCAAAATATCTGCCTGCTCAAGATAAATAATCGTCATAAGGCATTACATCTGAGATATCCCCTATATCCCGTCATTGCATAGAGACTCTGCCAGGACCATGACTAATTTACATTGGTCTAAAGATCTAATTAAACAAATTCAATCAATTTTGCAATCAAACACTAAACTCAAAGTTAAGAACTCGCGCTGAAGTTAGACCTTAGAAGAAGCAATCGTACAACAATAGAACCTAAAAACATAAATCGAGTTGCGTTTCCCAAGTAAACAATGTCCTATGTAGGTGCGAACATAAATTAGGACCAGAATCGAACCCGGCGCGTCGACAAGGAAACGGCTCGCGCGACACCGAGCGAGAAGCCATGGATAAGAGTTTAAGATACACTTGTATTTTGTCTGTAAAGTAAAAAGTAGAGTATCAGCATAGGCTGACAGTATAATACTGTTGCACTGCAGGACAGACGCGTCCATCATACAAATCAAGTCATCGCTACTATGATGGTATTAGGCTTAATCACCACGCTTGCCTAATGCGGATTGGTGATTACAAACCCGAGCTATGTCCGAAAAATTCGAAACATACTTTTGGTTTATTGTTATTAAGAACCCAGGACCCGATACTTAAACTACTATATCAAAGGAGTATTATGTCTGTAAATTTATTTAGAAAACCAAGCATTACAGATTGCATGCACAAATTTTCACTTGAAAATGAGTAAATTTTAATACCTAACACTAGGTTTCATCAAAAAATTATTTTTTGTAACACCTTTGTAATTACCACATTTATCACAAATAAATTATTCTATTCTTCTATATTCTATTCTATTCTTTCCCTTAATTTCACTATTAGCAAGTACCTAATTAGTTTTACTATTAGGCTGATAGGTAATCCGAAAAAGCGAAACACTTGCGTAATGAAATCAACGCTCAGCACCACATATACCTATTGGTTCAGCTTGAAATTAATGTTCCGAAGCAAAGTCGCCGCCAAATGCCGCGTCGACGCAACGCCCAATAACGCTACTGTGGGGTATTACCGCAAGACGACGCTCAAAAGACGCTAGTTTGGGGTCTCTCTGAGCGCATATTGAAAATTCGGAGGACCAGCGAGTATCAACCCGTTTCGTTACTCCGAGGAAGGGACGCGTGGACAAAAAATAAATTACCCGGTGTTCGACCGCTGATTTACGCTTACCCGCGCTTTTTGTGCCTGCGACCTGTACCCGGCCTATCCATTCCCGTAATCCAACCAGCCTATCGCGAAGCTACGGGCGGTCTGCTGTTTGCAATCGAATATTCCGGCAATATCAACTTTAATCTGCAGTGAAAAAAGTACACCAATGCAATGAAACAGATTTTACCAAATCTCTTAAAAATAAGTTTATACCTACGTCTCATAAAAAAAATCAACAAATCCGCTTACGTTATTTTGTCCCATTCATTTTATTTTTTCAGTTGTGGCTTAACATGTCCTAGATAAAAAATGGTTCCCAGATTTATCTACATAAAATAATATTTTTAAATTCGAGTAAGGATATAACAAAACGATCGCCTTGCTCGAAAAATACGCCTTATTTTAAAATATTTTCAAGAAAAAAAAGTAGGTAATCTATGGTACATCTAATGTAGTCTTTTACTCGTATGTATATAAAGAAAATCGGTACCTAGTGTAGCCTCTTTTCATATCAATGTATGTTAGTCTGGATTTATGGTTTTATTTTAAAAAGTTAATGTCACCTAAAGAGTAATGTCAGCATTGTCATTTTAATTTTTTCACTATGAGAATAATAAGATTTATTTTATAATTTGCAAACCAAGAAACTAACATCCTGGAGTAAAAGCATTAAATGTAGTTTCTTTGGTTTTACAGGTATGTAAAGGATTTATTTTGTTTTATGTAAGGTTTTGTTACGGAGATTAAGTTTTGTTCAAACCATTTGCTAAATCAATAAATCTTTGGTTTTACAGAGAAACGCAATGCTTTTATTTTGGTAGTTTGAGAATACAAGTATCATTATAAAACTACATTTACTTGCAAGTATTTCAAGATGGAGAAACTAAGGTTCGATTTCGAAGTGAAGCCATCGGCGGATGGTAAATCAAACATTATTTGCATCACCTCTATAGCAACGACTACTGGACAAATCTTTAGAATACCGATCGAATTTCAACCTGCGAATTTACATCCAGAAATCACAAATACTCCTAATTATGGAAAGGTTAAAAAGTCGTTAAGCAAGAGACATCAAACAAGGAGAGTGTGGATAGCTTTAACAGATGTTATTTCAAAGATTTACCTCGACGATGAAGGAAATGTGCAATTTAATGATATTTATTTAGAAGAGTTGCAAGAAAAGAAAGAAGCTGAACTTACACCTGCTGCCGGCGCAGATCAAACATTGAGCAAATTGTTGGAGAAATTACTTGAACAAAAAGGGAAAACTCTTGATTTAGGAAAAATTGCGAAGGAATTCGTAATTGATCGTTTCACTGGCAAGAATTCAAACGCTTGCCAGTGGATGAAGGATTTCAATAAAGAATGTGATCGTTTCCAACTGGTTGACGATAAGGAAAAAATTGAAATATTGAAAAATTTTTTAGATTGCCCTGGTATGGACTGGTACAGCTGCATGTTGATTAAAAATACGGTAGAATCCGATTGGAATAAGTGGGAAAAAAGTTTTTGTGAGACTTTTGCCAACAAAGGATGGTCCCCTTCTAGATATGCTCTTGCGTTTCGATATCGGCAAGGTTCCCTGCTTGATTACGCTTTAAAAAAAGAAAAACTGCTACTAGAAGTGAGAAAATCCATAGATACTGGATCACTTATAGACCTTATAGCATTTGGCTTACCCAACTATGTAACTGACAAAATTGACAGAGAAGTTTTACGAAGCACTGAGGATCTCTATAATGAAATAGGGAAGTTAGAACATTTAGTTGCGAAAAATAAGGATGAAAGCAAATACATAAAGTCAGAGAGTAAGATAAAAAAATATGAAGAAAAGCAACCATGTCAAATTTGTGTCAAAGAAAGAAAGGGGAAGCGTTTTCACTCTGAAGAAAGTTGTTGGTTTAAGGAGAACAGGCCAAGAACAGGGGTGAGAACTGTAAATAATTCTGAATTAGAAGTTGAATTGAATGAGAAGAATCCAAAAAACTAGAAGTGTCACCATTAATAAAAGTTAAGTTACTTTTAAATGATACTTTAGAAGTTACTGGGGTTTACGACTCCGGTTCAAATGTGTCATTGATCAATGCTAAATTATTGAAAATACAGAAAAAAGAGAATGAAAACATGCAGATAGTAAACTTAAAAACTATTAATGGTGAGAAGAAAACAAGGGGAATAGTTACATTGAAAATAAAAATCTATGATATAGAAGAAATCATGGATATTTTTATAGTAGAAAATGAAAATTTTAATTATGATTTTCTAATAGGTCTTGATTGTATTAAGAAGTTTAGGTTAACGCAAAATGAGGAATTGGTAATTATTCAATCCATAATTCCTAAAGAAGGTGAAAGACTGTCAAATGACGAAGAGCAAAAGTTGGATAGTTATTCAGAGAGCGAAACCTTAAATATAACTGATGTCAATATTCCTGATGTACTAGGTGGCAATTATGATGAAAAGCACGAAGTCGGATCTAAAGAAAAATATGAAATTAATTTTAACGAGCACTTGAACCCAAAACAATTTGAAATGACAATAAACCATTTAGACTTGTTTCAGCAAGCCGAGATAAACAAGTTAGTAGATAAATATAGATCTGTCTTTGCCAAGGATAAGTATGACATTGGCACGGTTCAAGAGTATGAAGCCCACATCGATTTGATGGTGGATAAATACTGTTGCAAACGCCCTTATCGTTGCAATTCTGAGGATAGAAAGGAAATAGAAAGTCAAATATCAAAACTGCTGGAGAAAAAATTAATTGAGGAATCTTATAGTCCATTTGCTGCTCCAGTAACGCTAGCCTATAAAAAAGAAGATGATAAGAAGACAAGGCTTTGTATAGATTTCCGAGAATTGAATCAAATTGTAGTCCCTCAATCTCAACCGTTTCCATTGATTGAAGATTTAATGACAAAGACGGTAAACTGCAAGTATTTTTCCACCTTAGATGTCAATTCAGCATTTTGGTCAATTCCATTAAAAATTCAAGATAGATACAAGACGGCATTTGTCACACAGGAAGGACATTTCCAGTGGACATGCCTCCCGTTTGGACTTAAGACCGCTTCAGCGATATTCCAAAGGATTTTGAGCAACATTATAAGAAAACACAGATTGTCCGATTTCGCAGTAAACTTTATCGATGACATTTTAATATTTTCTAGATCTTTCGAAGAACATATCGAACATTTGTCTAAATTATTGGAGGCAATACTCGCAGAGGGCTTTCGTTTGAAATTTTCTAAATGCATCTTTGCAAGAGATCATGCTAAGTATTTAGGGCACATAATAGAACATAATTCAGTCAGACCTCTAAAAGATTACTTAACGGCAATAAAGAATTTTCCCATACCAGAAACTAGGAAGAATATACGTCAGTTTCTAGGGAAGGTAAATTTTCATCATAAATTCATACCTCACAGTGCAATTATCCTTGATCCCTTACACAATTTATTGCGAAAGGATGTAAAATTCAATTGGTCACCAGAATGCCAGGAATCATTCGAGAAAATGAAAGAACTTCTATGTGCAGAACCAGTTCTGAAGATTTTTGATCCTAAGCTACCCGTACATATTTATACGGATGCAAGTATTAAGGGAGTGGGAGCTGTGTTGAAGCAAGAAGATGGAAATGGTACTGAAAAGCCAGTTGCTTATTTTTCGAAGAAATTAACTGAGTCTCAGAAAAAGAAGAAAGCCATTTTGATGTATCGCGCCTCCTTCATGAGGAATAGATCAGCTGTCTATGACAGCTGGGGCACGAGTCAACTGATTGTCTTGTCAATATGTTTGAGTAAATAAACAGGCCTTCAACAAGAGTTTATATTTATTTCATTGGCGACGAGGATGGGATACATCGGAAATTTAGCGATATTCGACCATAAAATAAACGATTGGGGTATATTTAAAGGTAAACTTAAGCAATATCTGAAAATTAATAATGTCGAAGAAAACAAAAGTGGAATCCTTTTGACACATATTTCGGACGAAACATATCGCTTAGTTTGTAATTTAGCGTACCCGAAGGATCTGGAGGCATTAAGCTATGAGGACTTGATGCAATTACTCAATGGCCATTTCAAGCAAAGGAAATGTTCGTTCGTGGATAAGGCAAATTTCTATGGTGCGAGCAGAACACCAGGCGAATCACTAGGTGATTGGGCGGCGCGGTTGAGAGGTCTTGCAAGCTATTGTGAATTTGGAATGGCTTTGGAGACGAATTTACTTGATCGTTTCGTCCTCGGTCTGAGCTCTGGCCCGGAACGCGATAAGCTTTTCGAGCAAAACCCGGCCACACTTACGTTAACCAAGGCTATCGAATTGGCAGAGCAAGCAGCGTGTGCTAAGGAGGCGCGATACATCATTCCTCCACCCTTGAAATAAATAAATACTTATAGTTGAAGGTCTGTTTATTTTACTCAATTAATGACAATCAAATCAGATCACTCGTGTGTCAGCTGTCATAGACAGCTGATCAATGCATCACCAAGGAGGCGCGATATATCATTAATGAAATAAATAATAAACTCTTGTTGAAGGCCTGTTTATTTACTCAAACAATTGACAAGACAATCAGTTGACTCGTGCCCTAGCTGTCATAGACAGCTGATCTATTCATCATGAAGGAGGCGCGATACATCATTCCTCCACCCTTAATTTGAAACCCTGGCGAAATAAAACAATAATTTACAAAAACAAATACATATATCAAAAATACTTTTTATAATCTACGCGCTCTCTGCGAGCCCTAAGGCGCCCTCTAGCGGGTGAGGATTGAGGCGCCTCACCTGGCGGCGACGCCACCGTGGATTGCTCCGCGGCAGCGGCGTCCGGCGGCTGCGTCACGCCCTCTAGGTTTAAACTACTTCCTCGCGCGCGATCGCCAGCCTCGCAGTCATCCCTCTCTCCCCCAACATTAACATTGTCATCCATAATGTGTTCCGGCACACAAGCCACATCATCAGCTGCTGGCAATTGCTCCGATGGCCCCGCCACGGGCTGTTCTTGGACAGTCGGTGCAACCGGCAGTCCTAATCGTGGATCAAATGATGCAACGGCAGAGTTGCCGCCGTTTGATGGGGAGACACGGGAGTGACATGGAATTTCACTACTATCTCTACTTTCGTTTGGAGTGCTATTATTTCCTGTGTATCTAATTATTTGATCCACATGGCGAATACAAATAACATTAAAATCGCTTAAAAAAATTTTGTACATTTTGTTGCCTATCCTTTCTCTAACAACACCCAATTGCCAAGTTTCTTTTCGCGCATTGTACCAACGAGTCCACACAACATCGCCTACTTCAAATTGCCTTTTAATCGGTACTGGCTCCGACGCGGGCCTTGCCTCGGACGGAATGATCAGATCAAGCCGGGAGCGCAAACATCTACCAAACATCAACTTCGCAGGTGTTTCCTTGGTGGTACAATGTACGGTGTTCCTATAGTTAAATAAGTAACCTAATAGCAATTCATCAATTTTACTCGCGGGTAAATTATCTTGAATGATACATTTTAACATTTTCTTACAAGTCCGTACAGAATTTTCGGCTTGCCCGTTACTGGGAGGGTGATATATGGGTGAAGTCATATATTTTATTCCGTTACTCATACAAAAAGTTCTAAATTCGTTAGAATTAATCTTAACATCATTATCGGACACCAAAACGTTGGGTATCCCAAATGTAGAAAAAACATACTTGAGCCTACATATAAGAGCCTTAGTGGATGTTCCACTATTCATATATAGACATTCCAACCACTTACTGTATGAGTCTACCACGACCAGATACACCCTCTGTCCTAAAGTCATGTAGTCAATATGCACCCGCTGCCAGGGCGCGGTGGCGGCGGGCCAGGGCGCGGGGGGGTCGCGCGGGGGCGCGGGCCGCACGCTGGCGCAGACCCGGCAGGACCCGACCCAGCGCTCGATGTCGCCGTCGATGCCCGGCCACCACATCCTGCTCCGAGCATTGCTTTTCGTTTTAGAGATACCTAAATGGGTATCGTGTAGTTCTCGCAACATGTTTTCCCTTAAGGATGTAGGAATGACCACCCTATGACCTCTTAACAGGCAGCCCCCCTCCAATTGCAGGTCTAGTTTACATAGAAAATACGGTAAAATAAATTTACATTGTATTTTCCGTGGCCAACCATATTGCATGTACTTACACACGGTAACTAAGATCTTGTCCTGTTCGGTAGCCCGAGCTATGTCCCGAATTGTTGTAGCTGGAGAGACTTCATCCAGAAATTTGAGCGCAAGCTCAGTATCTACATCGCCGCTGTCCGCTTGATCGTTACGATTACAAGCGATCGGGGCACGCGAGAAATAATCTGCAACCAAATTATTTTCGCTCGATACGTACTGCACTACATAGTTATATGCCGATAATATTATGGCATACCTCTGTAGCCTCAACGCAGTCGTCACAGGAATGCCACTATCTTTATTAAAAATTGATACCAACGGCCTATGATCAGTCTTTAACAAGAATGGTTCCTTACGGCCGTATAAGTATTGGTGAAAATGTTTAACACCAAAGATAATAGCTGTGGCCTCCTTCTGTATCTGGCTGTAGTTACGTTCGCTGACGGAGAGCGAGCGCGATGCGTACGCCAGCGGGCGCTCGTGGTTGTCGTCGCCGCGCTGCGAGAGCACGGCCCCGAGGCCCTGCGGCCCCGCGTCCACCGCCAGCACCAGCTGCGCCTCGGGCTCGAAGTGCGCCAGCACGCGCTCCGACCCCAGTTCGCGTCTTATCGCAGCTACACTGCGCTTTTGTGCCTCTCCCCACTTCCATGCTGCACCTTTACGGAGCAATTCGTGAACCGGGCCTAGAACCGAAGAAGCATTAGGGATAAATTTTCTGTAGTAATTAACGACGCCTAAGAATCTTTTCACTTCTGTGACATTTGTTGGTTCTGGAGCTTCCTTTATTGCTCGAACTTTATTCGGGCAGGTTTTTAACCCTTCCTTACTAATGACGTATCCTAAGTAAGTGATGCTCTCTTCAAAGAAAACACACTTCTCTCTATTTAATCGTAACCCTGCATCATTTAACCTGCGTAGAACTTCACTCAATCTCTGCAGGTGGCAGCTTCTATTGGGTCCTGTTATGCATACGTCATCCAACCATATACTAACGCCCTCTATGCCAGACAGAAGTGTCTCCATAGATTTTTGAAATATTGCTGGTGCGTTGGCTAAGCCATAGACCAACCTAGTATATTTGAAAAGGCCTTTGTGAGTATTGATCGCAGTTAGCTCTTGACATGACTCTTCTAGGACAAATTGATTATAGGCGTTTTTTAAATCAATTTTACTGTAATGTTCGCCTCCTCCTATGTTGGCAAATACCTCCTCTATACGAGGCATGGGGTATTTTTCAACTATTAAGTCTTTGTTTATTGTCACAGAGAAATCTCCTGCAATCTTAACATCGCCATTTTCTTTTAATACTGGCACTATAGGGGCCGCATAATTTGAATGATTAATGGGAATCAAGATACCTAAACCTACCAAACGGTTTATTTCATCCTCAATTCTCTTCTTTAGGGCAAAGGGCACTGGTCGAGGTTTAAAGTATTTAGGAACTGAATTTTCTTTAAGTTTTAAATGAACCTTGAACTTATTAAATGAACCCAAATCATTACCCCACAGATTAGGAAATTTATCCAATAAGGCACTTATCTGTGAGTCGTCAGATAATATCGAATTCAAATTATTCGATATTGTCAATTTAAATATGGACATGAAATCTCTGCCCAATAGAGGTGGCCCACCATTTTTGATCACAAAAATCTTAATTAATTTAGTTGTATTACTAAAAGTAGCCTGTATTGTGAAAAAACCAGAAGGGGAGATTTTATGCCCATTGTATAGACACATTTTAATATTACATTTTTGCATTTTATAGTTACTAAATTTTTCCTGGTACAACTGCTCTGATATTACACATTTACCTGAGCCTGAATCCAGTTCCATGGAGAGATTTTCATTTCCTAATTTTAAATCAACCATTATCGGCTTATCAGCATCATACCTTATATTATTAAAGTGTTGACACTCCTGACATGCCTCCTCCTCGACCTTGTTCTCGCCACATTCCGACTCCGCATCAACATGGTAAACGCCGAGACCTTTGCCTCTACATACTTTTTTAAGGTGCCCCTTGACACCGCATTTTTGGCACTTGTAGTTTTTGAAGCGACACCTTTCGCTAATATGATTTCCCAAGCCGCATATCGAGCAGCGACGAGTGTCCCGCCGCTCCGGATCGCGCCGCTCGCGCTCCGGCGTGTCACCGCCGTTGGCGCCGTATCCTTGCCTTCCTTGACCTTGGAATCTGGCACGATACATAGGCTGCTCTCCAACATCCGCTCCATTGGTGATCATTGTCTTTGCCTTCCTAGCACACGCTGCTTGCTCTGCCAATTCGATAGCCTTTGTTAACGTAAGTGTGGCCGGGTTTTGCTCGAAAAGCTTGTCGCGTTCCGGGCCAGAGCTCAGACCGAGGACGAAACGATCAAGTAAATTCGTCTCCAAAGCCATTCCAAATTCACAATAGCTTGCAAGACCTCTCAACCGCGCCGCCCAATCACCCAGTGATTCGCCTGGTGTTCTGCTCGCACCATAAAAATTGGCCTTATCCACGAACGAACATTTCCTTTGCTTGAAATGGCCATTGAGTAATTGCATCAAGTCCTCATAGCTTAATGCCTCCAGATCCTTCGGGTACGCTAAATTACAAATTAAGCGATATGTTTCGTCCGAAATATGCCCGGTGGCATCGCCGCCACGTGAGGCGCCTCCATCCTCACCCGCTCGAGGCCGCCTGAGGCCTCGCAGGGAGCGCGTAGATTATAACAATAATTTATAAAAGCTTCTACATAATGTACATTAAAAATATTTCTTATAATCTACGCGCTCCCTGCGAGCCTCAGGCGGCCTCGAGCGGGTGAGGATGGAGGCGCCTCACGTGCGGCGAAGCCACCGGGGATGGCTCCGCGGCGGCGGCGTCCGGCGCCTGCATCCCGCCTTCTAAATCTATACTACTACTTCTCGCGCGATCGCTACCCTCGCGGTCAACCCCTTCTCCCCCAACATTAACACTAACACCGCACCCATGTTCCGGAACATAAGCTACAAAGGGATGACTGCGAGGCTAGCGGTCGCGCGCGAGGAAGTAGTTTAAACCTAGAGGGCGTGACGCAGCCGCCGGACGCCGCTGCCGCGGAGCCATCCACGGTGGCGTCGCCGCCAGGTGAGGCGCCTCCATCCTCACCCGCTAGAGGGCGCCTTAGGCCTCGCAGAGAGCGCGTAGATTATAAGAAGTATTTTTGATATATGTATTTGTTTTGTAAATTATTGTTTTGTCTCGCCAGGGTTTCAAATTAAGGGTGGAGGAATGATGTATCGCGCCTCCTTCATGAGGAATAGATCAGCTGTCTATGACAGCTGGGGCACGAGTCAACTGATTGTCTTGTCAATATGTTTGAGTAAATAAACAGGCCTTCAACAAGAGTTTATATTTATTTCACATTTACTTAGAGTGTCTGGCAATAAAAGAAGCTGTGAAATATTGGCAGCATTGGCTTATGGGAAGAGAATTTGTGGTTTACTCAGACCATAAACCTTTGGAAAATATGAATATAAAGGCAAGAACAGATGAGGAACTTGGGGATTTGACGTATTATTTATCGCAATATAATTTTAAAATAAAATATAACCCAGGGAAATCAAATCAGGAGGCGGACTGTCTAAGCAGGAATCCAGTTCTAGATGTTAATGATAATGATGATGATTTTTTGAGAGTAGTTAATTTAATCAACCTACAGGATATTAAAGATGACCAAAGGAGAAATTTGTATGTACAGAGTGAAAGAAATAGTCTTATTTTCGAGAATGATATTTACTATAAAAATAATAAAAGGAGAAAAAAAATTATACTGTCAGAAGAACTTAGCAAAAATCTAATAGAACGTGTCCACAATACTTACTGTCATCTTGGCAGAACACAAATGAAAAATAAAATTTTACCCTTTTACACAGCCAAGAATATCATTAAGAATATAAATCAATTCTGTGATAAGTGTGAAGTGTGCATAAAGAACAAATCTAGGAGAGGATCGAGATATGGCTTAATGTCACATTTAGGTCCAGCAAAGCGTCCATTTGAGATCGTATCTATTGACACTATTGGCGGCTTTGGAGGATCACGGTCAACAAAGAAATACCTTCATCTTCTAGTTGATCATTTTAGCAGATATGCTTATATAATTACATCTAAAAATCAAAGCTCAAATGATTTCATTAAGCTTGTTAATAATGTAATAAAAAATTATAATATAGATATGATTCTAACGGACCAATATCCTGGAATAAATTCCAGAGATTTTAAGCTATTTCTTAACGATAATAATATTAAAATGATTTTCACTGCGGTAGATGCTCCCTTTTCTAACGGACTTAACGAAAGATTGAACCAGACTTTAGTTAATAAAATAAGATGTACACTGAATGAGAGTGACAAGAAGATCGCTTGGACAACTATTGCGCAAAGGTGTGTTGAAAAATATAATGAGACTGAACACACAATTACGAAGTTTGCTCCAAAATATCTGTTGGAAGGAGAAAATGTGAGCATTTTACCACCGGAATTAAACAGAAGATGTTCAGAAGAAGATCTGAAAAGAGATAGAAAACTAGCATTTGAAAACACAATAAAGTCACACAATTACAACAAGAAAATATATGATTCACACAGGAAAGAATATGAATTTAAAAAAGGAGACATGGTCTATGTAGAGAATGGAAATAAATTAAATAGAAGAAAAATGGATCAACTGAGAATTGGTCCATTCAAAATTATGAGGAAGATTTCAAATTCGATTTATGAAGTTGATGCTGGTCATAAAAAGACAGAATCGAATTTCTACCATATAGTCAAACTCTCTCCTGTGATAGCTGGTGAATAGACTAACAATTACATGCGATTATACATCTTTTCACATGTAATTGTTTCTTGTGGGGGGGAGATATAAAGAAAATCGGTACCTAGTGTAGCCTCTTTTCATATCAATGTATGTTAGTCTGGATTTATGGTTTTATTTTTAAAAAGTTAATGTCACCTAAAGAGTAATGTCAGCATTGTCATTTTAATTTTTCACTATGAGAATAATAAGATTTATTTTATAATTTGCAAACCAAGAAACTAACATCCTGGAGTAAAAGCATTAAATGTAGTTTCTTTGGTTTTACAGGTATGTAAAGGATTTATTTTGTTTTATGTAAGGTTTTGTTACGGAGATTAAGTTTTGTTCAAACCATTTGCTAAATCAATAAATCTTTGGTTTTACAGAGAAACGCAATGCTTTTATTTTGGTAGTTGGAGAATACAAGTATCATTATATGTATTAATACCAAATTATTAAAAATAGCGAGGGTACGAGCAATTATTGTTTTCGATAGTTCAATTCAAGCTTTTTCAAAATATCTAATTTACTTAAAGTAATTAGGCACCTTTAAATTTTCGTAATTTCCCTCGAGATTGGCTTTAGTACAAAGGAATATTTTTATTTTCTAATCCAATTTACTTTAGCGAGCCAAAAACCTACGAAATTTTACTTTATTCGCTAGAAAAACTAATTGGGCAGATTCCCATTGAGCCCGTGCCTACTCATTTGGCCGCTTTGTGCGCCCGCCGTGTAAAGAGATTATGCCCCGATACCCAATAATGCTTTATGTGATATACTTGCCAAACACTCCGAATTCAAACAAAATATTGTTAAAAATTCGAATACTCTTAAAAGAATTTGGTACCTAATCGAGATAGCTTGAATGACTTACTCCGTCAGGATTTTACTGCCAGTCGTGTTCCGCAGTGCTCGAACCTCTCGCATATGCCTGAGCGATGGAATGAGGTCCAACGGGGTGACTATCATCCCATGACTACACCGGGTTTGATCCCCGGGTTGGACCCAAATTAGTACCTTATTTTTCTGTTAAAAAATGACACTGATTTCATCCTGAAGTCTGGAAAATGGCGATCTTGTACCCCCGTGCCTCAAAAAGCACGTTGAGCTGTTGATGACACTTACGTATGTCTACGCACATACTTGTGCACTATAAATGTCCTGCGTCGATGTCTGATCGCTAAGATTGCCGTAGCCTAATATTGGTTTATCGGTTAGAGGATTTATTTATTTATCATTTATTAAGTTCTCCGACGATCGGAACTCTAGCAGCTACCTCGGTCAACGTTTAAGAGCGGTTTACATTTCAACAAGTACAGTAGCTAGTTAACTAATAAGTGGTACCTAAGTAGCGTCCAAACGTAGGCGTGTGAGTCATAAGTGGCCGTCCCGAGATAAACTGAAAATAATATGTACCTATCCATGGCAAGTCATTTGTTTGAGACGTCAGCCATAATAAAGTAAATTTTAAATGAATAAAGAAATCGAAACCGCTTTCCTTTGCCGTCTGGTTGAAGTATTATTATTTTTAATAGATTCCTAGAACCGAGAAAATTGGCGGCCCTTTTATCGCAGTGGTCTTCAAATATTGACGATTACGTTATGAAATTTTATGAACACAATTATAGGTAATTTCTTAGATTTAAGGGTCAAAAAGCACAGGCTAGTGATCTCAGGCCAGCGGATTGAAGGGACGTCCCAGTGAGTTCTTTGAGAACTCCGCCCCGCGCCGCTTCGCTGGAACTTGGTGATAGATAAGTTAAGTGAGGTACACATGGAACGATGGGTAGCTTAAAATTCAATAATAAAACATCTGAACTATCTATCTATGAGCGATTGTAATTCCATCTTGATGGTCCAGCAGGTAATGTGCGTTTCTCGCGGAACTTTCTACCACGTATCTCAGTATTAAGGAATGATTCTGGCTGCTGCAGTATTTCTCGACGTCTTAAAAAAATGCTCCTTTCTTAAATGCTTGCAATCCATCAGCCACCTCTTGCAAATGTAGGTCAACCTGTACACAATTTGTTGAGATAACGGTTCTAAACATTAACTTTGAATCAGTTGGCTAGGTTTCCCTATTGCGAAGGTCTTTTGCGAAGGTCTTTTGCGAAGAATCCTGAATAATGATCTAAGCGTAATTACTTTAACATGAGATTTGATCATCAAGAATGAGTTTTTATCTCAAGCGAAGAAAATCAACACGTGTAAACCCCTCTTCTTAGTCTTTTATAAGAGCTCAAAGATAATAATTATTAGACTAGGCCATGGCTAATTTGGAGTCTGACTTGTTCAGAAGTTGGCTTTTATCATTTGCCCGATATTCTTCAAAGTCGTTTTAGTTCGCCATTTATTTAGATACGTATTAAATTGTTTTAAGACTTTTGCAGAAAGGCAAGTGTTCGAGTTAATATTTGGAATTATTATTGATGAACAAGTTTATGTAGCTATTACTGAAGCTGGTTGGGAAACTTTAATGTAAGATGTAATCTTTATTAAGACCGTTTTGATGTCTAATGGCCTTGTTTGTTCGTTAAAGACAAGATTATGCTGTCACGATCATGGTTGAATTATTTTCATCGAAAACTAGTATTGATATCTATTAGCCTTTTTTTGCGTGCCTTATGCATAGGTACCTACTTAAACTGGCGGGGCCTATCATGGGTTATGTTGAGCTCTCCTCTGGGTATGCGCCCAAAGGCATACCGACTTAAAAACACGGCGGCGTTCCCTCATCGCCTAAGTGGGAAAACAGTTATAGAAAACTATCTATTAGCCTAGTAGAACTCCAGGCGGGGAGTAATAAACGCGAACAAATGACTGTATACTTTACGTGATGGATGTGCAAGGCACTCACCTGGGAGCTGCAGTGGCTGCTCCTTCGGGCGTCGCCGCACACCAAGAACATTAGCACACACAAGTCGTAAACAGACAAACACAAAAGCCATAAACTATACTTATTTGACGTAGTTTTCGCAGCTCGTAATCAAAAGAGAGACGATAATACAAAAGAGAGGGGTAATCATATTATTCGTTTTAGGTAACTGATATGGCATAGATAAGAAAAAGTAAAAATAGTCGGAATTCCACGAAGCTCGGTAGCCCCCGGTTTTACAGCGCTAACTCTTTGTCCGGACTACACACCAGCTCTATGGGGTGAGACACCTAACGAGTCTAAAACGGTAAATATCCCACGTTGTGCTTACGAAATTCTCCTAAGCAACATTTGTAAAGGATTTCGTTACTGGTGGAAACAACTCTGAAATATTACGGTTTAGATATTCATTTTAGTTCATTGTATAAAGCACGGTTCTGATGGTGGTTTTGTCCCCGTGAAATAATTATTTTGGGCGGCGTTTCAAAACTTCTTCTATACAACAAAAGATACCATAAATATCTTTTTCAAGTTAAAATCAAACAAAAGTTTATTTTAAATTTGAAGTTCATGGTTTTAACTTTGACAATGATTCACTTCCATACAAAGTTTATCTTCTAACTTTCTTCCAATAAAAGGTACGTTAAGGTACGTTACCACATTCCATCGGTTTGACAGGGAAAGCGTGAGACAAACATTTACACGTCACAATTATTCGTCCAAAAACTTTTCCCGCAAACTAAGTATGAAAACATAACTCAAAATATCGGAGTTGCCGCTCTATTGTCTCCCAAATACCCCCTCGTCAATCCCCCTCTATCGTAATACGATCACACGACTTGACCGACAACTGCGCACGGTACATTTCCTTCAACCAACTTGTTTGGCTCTCCAAGTAAACAATAACAGACTTTAAAGCGATCGCGTAGAGGTTCACTGCGAATGCATGTAAATATACTAGTGTCGAGTGTCGTTTTTGTCATTTTCATACAGTAATCGCCGTTATCGTATGTCGGCGGCGTCATCGGAATCCTTTCTGACGTGAGGGAAAATGATATTTTTTTCTTATAAATACCCACTTCTCGCGGTTGAGTTGACGTGTTTATCCATCGCCTTAAATTATTTCGAAGCTACGCCTAATGCGGAAGTCAGTGGTTAGAAACACGACGTTTTATTGATACTCTTTAGACGAGTGAAATAACTTACCAAGAAAAATAATATGAAAATAAAAATGGCGGAGAAATTACCAATAGATACCTAGATAAATATCCTTTATTGCTATTATCTATTCTATTTAAGACGTGAGTGAAACAACAGGGACAAACAGTACATTAAGGCGATCTTATAGCTTATAGCGATATCTTTCAGACAACCTTTAGGTAAAGGAAAGAAAACAGCGTGTTGGCAATGGGTAAGGAAGGAATCAAATGGGTAAAGAACTACCAATATCAATACATCATAAATAAAAAAGTTAACTATATTTACGAGTAGGTACACTGTAATTAAATAGTAAAACCCTTTTTATACCTATGATAAACGCAACAAACGAACAATCGGGTTATTTGATACTAACTGATCACCACCGCCCATGAACATCTGCGAAATCATATTGGTTTTGTCCACTTTATACTTCGAAAAATAAAATAAAACAAAGTATTTATAGTACTAATATTTACTATAGAAAAATAATAAAGACATTTAGGTATACCTTTTTATTTATTTCTCTGAATTGTCAGGTCTAGACTGGTTAATTAGCGTCTAGTTTCTGCTATAACTCTCAATGCGCGCAAAATATTGGAACTGAAGCACTGCAGTCTGCATTGAATGAACTTTCCATTCTTTTACGGCTTTTATGTCCATTAGTGCTCGCTACCAACAGTCCAGCTATGGATAGACTATTAATAGATTGTCAATTGATAAACTGTCGATAGTAAAAGATAAATCAATAACATAGATAGTATTTCCACGTGTTAACAATGTCTATAGTGTCCATATAGAAAATTGAGAAATATTATTGATAACGCCAATACTATCAATAGTATTGACGGTGTTGTGATTTCTATTTAAACGTGGAAAAACCACGCTTCGGCATGAATGGGCCGGCTCGAAAGTAGTGATATCACGGACTTACAGAAAACCGGCGTAAAGAAGCGCCTGCATTGTGTTTCGCCGAGTGAGTGAGGGTACTGGAGGCTCAATCGGGAGGAAAAGGGGGTTGAAAGTTGGCAAAACAATTCTGACTCTACTGGTGTTGCACCTGTCTATAGGCGGCGGAAATCGCTTACCATCAGGTGATCCGTTTGCTTGTCTGCTACATATCACATGAAAAAAAACAAGCAAAAATAATCGAGACTATTATTAATGCGAAGTCCATTGTAAATAACCCCAAATGAATGTCATATAAATTCAAAAGTACTTGCACCGAGAAAATAAATAGTACCCGAATAATTTTGCCCACTCTATACACACATTACACAGTACCAACTTGCAAATGAGATAGTGTGAGCTTTTACTACATCGTCCCGAGTAATGAAAATCTTCCGCTGAATTCATTCGGCTAGCGAAATGCTTCAAAGGGATCTTTGTATGTTAAATTGTATAAAAAAATAGATGGAAAATTTTAAAAGATGCAACAATGCATGGTATTTTTACTGTAGTACATGTGGGAGATGTTTCACGAATTTTCACTTTGTTTTACTTACTTTGGTATTGCCTCTCAGGCAAACTATTCAGTTTGGAAAATAGTGATATTAGAAACCTCATTATCATTTGTAAAGATCTATCAATAGATGTTACCCCACACGGTAAGGAAGTTTTTTTTTTCTATTATTTAATTTCATTTCCTATTTGATAATCTTAATTCGGTTATCAAAATAAATCTTCTTACAAATTTTCCATAATATAAGTAGCTTCGGAAAAAAATGGCTGATGCATACGGACCGAGAAACAAACGGATAGACAGACTAAGATACAGACATGAAGTAATTTAGGTATAAAGGGTTTCGTCTTTTACTATTTGGTACCTGAGCCCTAAGAGGCAAAATGCTGTTGGTTGTTAGCTCTAACTAGACTAAAAGACTCGCACTAGCTGTGTGCCGCGGAATGCCTCCGAGCAATTACCGCTCGCTCAATGCGCTTCGCTCGCTCGCTCCCTATCGCTAACGAGATCGCCACCAAATTAGCGAAATATTATTGCTATATTTGCATTATTGGGCAATAGCTGCATTAACTTAATGTGGAAACTTCGTGATTTAATTGTTACAAATGTGGATTTTAATGAGAATGGGTTGCGTTACAATATGGAAGCATATCTAATAACACAATGCAAATATTCACTTTAATTAATTTCTAAACAATTTTGTTTGGACAATTTAGGAACACCTACAAATACTACCTACCTATTATTATTAGTATGAGTATGATTGGAATACGGGTGCTTTTATCACGAAATATTGATAGCAAACTCGTTTCTATGTAATGAAGTGAATCCATTTGTCTATTTACATTACAAATACCTACGTAGTCTTTATCAGGGATGTTAGGGAGATCCGTAACCGTACCCGAAATATATTTTGTCGCTATAACTAGGAGTATATCTTACTCATAATAATCATGAAAGTTTCTGAAGACGTATGTTTAGGTATGTGCAAATATTATAATAAATATTGTAGTTATTTTACGCAAAAACGACCCAATGGATTTTGATAAAATCTCACTATAATACAGCTTTAATATCAAAATAAAACATGGCCCATTCATAAAGATATAATATGGTTGTCATCCAAATTAATCTCGCGGGTGAAACCGCGGTACGTACCTACTTAGTTTCTCATAAAATTACAAGAACGACGTCAAATAATACCAAACTGGTTAAGTTACAGAAACATAATAATATTTCAAAGCAGCGTATCCTATCTCCCTCCTTCACGTCCCATCCCTCTCCCCCATCAATCTTACATACATCCTGACTTGTGACTGGAAAGTTCGATTCATTTCTCGGCACAATCGCATCCACCATGAATATCAAAGGTGACGCGGGAGGCGATTGAAACTCAACCCTGTAATTGTCGGCGCGGGCCCGGCATAACTCGACCCGAGGGCCCATAAATCCCCCCGCAGATCGGGTGAGGCGGGGTAGACGATACACTTTTTAAATTAATATAAATCTCTCAGTGAAAATATCAAAATATTTTATTTGTGTTTATTTTTAGCAAGATTATTTGTTTTACGTAATTACATTGAAATATCTCATCATTCTGAGCCGTTTTCAGCCAATTTGCCGCAGGACATCATAACATTTTTCCACTTTGGGCTGTTTTGGTAAAATCCAGTTGTGCCCTTCAATCTGTAAAATGATTTGATTAATAATGTTAGGTAGATTAAAACAGTGACCAGTAAAGAAATCTTTAAATTCTGGGACGAGTTCCCTCAAGCCATCCTTCCACCTCTTGCAAAAATAATATCTTACTAAGTACCTATTACTTAATCTAGACTATTTATAAGGAGATAAGTCGGCAATAAATAGCCTCCCATAATTAAGTAAACCGATAAGGCGAAGTAATTCACCTTTTCGCAAATCGCGTAACAAGAAGTTTTAATCCTATGTGAAAACAAGTAAAATGTTAAATTTTTGCTTGTTTGTCAATCAAAACGTAACTGACCGCTTTGAGAAATGGAATGGAATTTGAAACAATGAGCTGGTATCAAAAATAATTTAAGCTTAATTACAAATGGCTGCTCATAATAATTTAAGTTTAGTTTTTAAGTTTTATACCTCTGTTTTGTGTGCAATAAAAAGCATATTCATTCATGCATTCATTCATAATGTAAGATGCACATGAAAAGGTGGACTGATTCGCAATCATTACGAAATAGCAGCCAACAGAATAATCGATTCGATGATGTTCGATGAGCCACTTCTTCCACGATTAACTGAATATTTATTATAATATAGATTAGAGAAAGATTTTAAGTTTAATTAACGCTTTCCGTCTTTGCCCAGTAGTGGGATAACATAGATGCCTTGAAGATGTTAATTTGTAATCTAGCATTACCAAATGCTCCAAAATTGTATGATAATGATAATACGTACAATTTTTTTTTGAATAAATGTCTTTGATGAATAATAAAATTGGGCTATCTTTTATACCAGTAGGTAGAGCATCCAACCCGACTTCACCCTACCCGGAGCAAAAGCCCTAAAACGTCACATATAACTCATTTCGTTTGTCGTCGAAGTAAGGCGGGATTTACATTCGCTCACCTTGATTTTAATTCGTTTTTAAGTTACAGCCTTATACGAGCCGTAATTTATTGCGAGCAGAGCCGGGGAATCCTTAACACACGCTCCAGTAGTGTTGCCACCACAATATTGCGAATAGCTGGGTGCCATGTAGAAATTGCTTAGATTTTTTTAAATGTGTTTCTAAACGATATGTGTCGGCAGTGGAAGCCAATATCAACGAACATCCATCAATGCAGAACATAATATTAGAGTGCAAAAAGTGCGCATAAAGAATTTGCCCAGAATGTTTTGAATTTTTGAGGAATTAGCGGATTTCCTATGTTTGATAACCAATAGGGCTACTAAACAAAAAAGAAAGGGGGTTAGATTAGGTCGTTTACCATCAGGTGATCCGTCTGCTGGTCTGCAACCTATCACATAAATAAAACCCTAGGACAAAGGCGGCAGTGGCCGTAGGCTAGGGTAGGGTAGGTCCTTGTGTAGGGTAGTCATGAAATAAAATGTTTCGAGGTGCCACTGCACCTCCGAATCATTTCATTTCATGACTTTATTTACACATCTTAGAAGAGGAGCTGAAATATACCAATACTGTATGTGACTCAGAAGTCAAGAATGGTCCACGATGCCAGAATCACGCAAAGAAAGTGCTATCTGTTAAATATGCCATTTTATGACTTCTGAAATTAGTCCTAAATCAGTGAAATTTCTAAAATGCTTTGTTGGCAACACTGCTTCAGAACAAGTCTCGTTCTTAATTAATGGGAATGACAAATGCGCGGGAGACGTAAGTAATTACAACAATTTGCAATACTTAAACACTGATCAATGAGACAATGAGAGCTCTTGCGGTGTAATTCTTTTGTTCAAACATACTTAAGTGAGAGTAAAATCCCAAAGTAATAAGAGAATGAACACATCTATATCTTCTATACTATTTATAAAAGGGTTAAGTTCTAGGTATAGACATCGACAAACCTTATATACAAACCGAAAAGGGGAAACTCTAGCGCGATGCAATCAACGCCCAGCGTCATCTATTAGTAGACAGTGAAACTACTGTCCTCGAAACGAAGTGAGGGCGGGCCACTAGTGGTTTATTTAAATAAAAGCAAATAGAATACTGGGACAAATCAAAATTAGTGTAGTAAGCATGTAATTATGAAGTGAGCTAGCGACTAAAAATAAATCTTTCCAGGATCATTCGAACCCCAGACGTTCGGGCTAAAAATATCTGTTTATTTACTCGAAAGAAAGTTTCGGTTTGAATTAAGTACCAAGAAAATAAGCTTCATTTTCCAATATAAATACGCTTTCAGAACTTTAGATAACAATGATTTACATTGATATGTTCAGTGTTATAATGTATTTAAGTATATTTGTATTTCCTCTGCTGTCTGATATCTGTAACCCTGAAGTATATAAGCTACCTAGAAACAGAGTCAGGTCAATGTATGAGATGTTGTGAGAATTTATTTAAATTATTTTTCTATCTATCTATCTACGCCATTCTGTTTGAATTAATTGGAGGGTACCCGTTTTCTTCCCATCGCTCACTATTTATTTATTTTAAAGGATGTAGCACACGCAATAATTACATTTTATTATCATAATTAATCGTCTCGTGTATTTCATTACTTTGTATGGCTATGCTTTGTTATTGTACTGATGTCACTCACGAGTCAACGATTAAGTAACTACAGCAGTTTTTATCATCATAATTGGGCAACAAAAGAACAAGTCACTATGCAACCTTGATATAACACGAGATTTTTGAACTTCGATTCTAATAAACTTTAGATATTAAAAAAAAGATTACTTGCATCAAAAACCAGATAAGTTTTCTTGGATCTGGGTGTTCTGGGTTGACGCCCCCAGTTAATTTATTATAGTCATCTGGTACACATAGAACAGGGGCTGCGGCAGCCCTATAGTACGAGAGCCCACGACCAAAACCATGTCTCATAGCAATACGGCAAAAACCCTATAAAATCGTTAGATTGTATGATTCTGAACCCGACTAGGCGTGTAGTAACGGTCGAAAGTGTAGCAACTGCGTGGGAGGCCATTTCTGCTGTGTCAATAAAAAAAGACAGTCGGTATTATAGCAATACGTCTGATAGTGAAAATGTACATAGATTTTATAATTGTATTACGAAAAAGTTTGTTTTCAGACATTTTGCGCGTAGCATATAGCCTGAGCGCATTTTTGAAAATGTCAAAAAATTTAGCCGACCTGTATCATAGCAATACGGATAAATTTTTTTTTCAACTTTTTGTATTGCTGCCAGGATTACCAAAAACCTGTTTTCAGACACTTTCAGTGTAGCATATACTCCCAAAAACGAAAATAACGTTTCGGAGTCGCCTGACCGACGCACACTGGGGCAAGATACCCTTATTTCTGGCATTAAATCAGTTTACTGGCTAAATGGCTTTTGTAGTCACTAAATTGAAATAAAATAATGTTTTCGATGATTTAGAATCATTTATATGACTTTAAATACATAAATGTATGTTTTTTAGGTAATTTAACACAAATAATGAAACAAAAAGACGTAAACAATCGCTTATATTTTATTAAAATTATTCTGAACCTACTATTCTAAAGATATGCTAGCGCATCATCATCATCTTCATCAACATCATCTGCGATTTATTTCAGTCCTTCAACTTCAATGTTACGGTTTCGGGTAAATTCTTTGTTAATTATCATCTAATAAATTCAGGGTCGCAACGTATTCATTGATTTGTAACAGAAAATTCAAGATGCCTCAATACGATTTTTAAATGATATCTGGGTATCGAAAAGTTGTCTGATAGAGAAGGTACTACACTTAATTTGTCTGATATACATTTTTTGCACATGTGGACAACTTATTTTATCATGTCCAACAATTTTCAGACATATTGCTATGATACCGATCGGTCAAATTTGTTAACATTTTCAAAACGGTCTCAAAATTTAATGCGTTCACATTTCCGTCTGAAAATTGTTTTGTTCGCATCAAATAACCAAAATTTACTAATAAAAAAGATTTTCAGACGTATTGCTATGAGACATTTTTTTTGTCTCATTTTTTATTTTTGTTAGTGATTTTACGGGTTTGCGCTACACCACTAACGTCTGAAAAATATGTTTCCGGTATCTCAAAACTACCATTCAACTACAGTCTGCAAATCAGACATATTGCTATGATGCAGTTCGGCAAAATTCTTTGACAATTTTGAAAATTCGGTCAGATCAAACGCTACGCGGAAAATGTCTGATATTGGTATTTTCGAGTTCAAGATAATCGTATCTATCGATTTGATGCGGTTTTGGCCGTATTGCTATGAGACAAAAATTTTGGTCGTGGGCTCTCGTACTATAGTTTGAGACCAGGTTGATAGATGTGATTGTCTGGTGCATTTTTTTTTAATTTTAGCATGAAAGAATGGGATTACAGGCTATGCTCGTGCACATCTTTTGTTTAGATGCGATAGGTATATATTTTCGTTCGTTGCGGGACGGAATCGTCCCTCTGTCGCGTTTTCTCACCCATCATTCCCCCCACTATCAGTCCATCGCTAAAACACTCATTTGCCCCATCCACCCGACTCGATACTTTTCTTATCCCCGATTGACCTCCATTGTTACGGTACACTGGATTTGAAGAGATGAACTGTCGAGGCGCGCGCGTCAAATGTAGGATGAGCTAAGCACGCGACCTTTGACCTTACCTTTCAGAGAAAGAAATGAAATATGATCTTTCGAGAACCACCCGAATGCGAGCCAAACTCACGCACGAGCGGTTCCGTACAATTAGGTGACGTAACATTAGACACAATTCAACAACAAGTAGGCATTTGAATAGTCAGAATATTTATTTATATATTTACATAAAAAAGTTAGTCTTGGCCTAAAACTGATGCTGACACATTTATTTGTCATATTAATAAAAATACAGCGTGTATGTATGCATTGTTAAAGAAGACTAGTGTGTGTGCAGACACATAGGTGTTACAGGACCAAAGAAGGATCTACCGCAGGACCAACGACGAAGCTACCGCCTTGTCATAGTCCTATGCTTCGATCGTAGTTAAGAAACCTGAGGTACAGTCAGCCATACTTCAGGTTACCACAACCTGTCAAATTTCCTCAATAGATATTCAACCTAGTGTGTATGACGGTAAGATGAGAGTCGTTTGAAGAAATTTGACAATTTTGTTTACTTTGATTTGTGGCTGTACAATAAATTTTGACAAGACTCGGAGATCAAAGACCCAAGCGAAGAGCCCACTCACTTGCCTCTGCGCTACTAAAGTGATGGCGATCACATTACTTAAGTTTTTATGATTGGATCCAGTTTTTATCCTTTTATATTGAACCCTGGCAATGAAATAGTACCTAAGATGAAGATGAACTCTGTCTAAATTAGTGAAGTGTAAATAACTCCAAGTTAATGCAGCTAGTCAGTGACACGCGAGAATAGAGATTTGATTTCAAGAAACTCAATTTCGACAGATGAATGTAAAAGGCTCATGTGTTGATGTATTAATAGACTACTCAAAATAGACGTTAAGTCTGCAAAGACTTAACCCTCCAGAAAAAAAAGCCAAAAATCTCATCAGTGTGCTGTCTTATATAAAAGATGAAAATTTATGTTAATGTTAACCTGGGATGTGCTTGGGCATGGAGGGGGACACTTCTTACTGTACGTAGTTCTTAATATTATATTGACGTCTCCTGGGTTTTCTATTAAAAAGTCTAGTCTCTCCCCGGAGTAGGCTAAAACGTCATCTAGGTAGAAAAACATAAGGTTCTACTTTACATATTAGGTATATTAACTCTCCATTTGGTTTCTTATACAAATAGTTATGGATGCGTGTCGGAGCCCCGCACGGGAGACCCGCACAAGCCGATTAGCTCATTGCGACGAATTTCCTTTACGTTTTTGCTCGTGAGGAACGCTGTAAGACCTTCTCTTAATGAGCGCTTCACGTTTTGTAAATTATGTGCTGGCGTGTGTTCCGCTCACGTAACCAGAGATAGAACATTTAAAGTAGGTAAAACTAGATTTATAGTTGCAGCTATGATAGCCGATGACTTGATTTCTATGATGGAGGCATGTTCCCTGCAGACAATTAATATAACTTACAGCCACACATTAAAGTATACAAAACTGTCAAATTTCTTCAAAGGATTGTCATCTTACTGCCAAACACATCAAGTTGAATATCAATTGAAGAAATTTGACAGGTTGTGGTAACCTGATATGTAGGTTGTCTGTACCTATAACCAGATTTTCGACCATATAATCTCTAGTTAATCAATTCCATATTAATAACGTTTCTAAATGGTGATCGTAACAGCGCTGTCATTAGTAGTTTTACAGCTAATGACAAGCTTAGAACATGCTCTCTAAGTCGAAAATAAAATGTATTAATATAATATTTATGTATTACGTTATAACAATATAGAGTTAGTAAACTGTATGATACAGACACTGTTCTCAATGATTTAATCTTCACTTTGAGAAAATGAGAACTCGTATTTCAAGTAGCTAACTTCGTCTATTGGAACCGTTTATTCCAAAACATTATGAAAGATAGATCGGGAAGTTTCTCGAAGAAACCGAGAAAAGCCTTCAGTTCCCTCCCTCGTGCCTCAGCTCGCCGTAAGCCGATTAGCCCATCGCTATGTTCAAATTAACTTTACACGGAACCCTTCCGCTTGCGAGAGCTGAGCAGTGCTGCGAAAATGTTAAAATTCTTAGAAAATCGCTGTTTTATTTTGATTTTAAAAAAACGACGTTAATTTATTGTCCGGACATAGCACATCTTCTATACTATTTTAAAAGAGGTATATCTCATACTCCACGCCAGGGCTTATAGCTAAACCGAAAATACGAAACACTTGCGCGATACAATCAACGCCCAGTGCCATCTATTGGTAGATAGTGGAACTACTGCCCCGAAACGATGTGAGGGCGGACACTAGTGAGAAATAAATAGGCTTCTCAATAACTTCGAGTATTATATTACATGACTTATTTTTTTATAATTTGGCTAGTGGCCCGTCCTCGCTCGCTTCGGTATTTTAAATTTCAGAACCACCGTTTCTGTGATCTTTCTTTCTTATAAGAAATAAAAAAGGTTTTATTTTCTTAACGTGGTTTCCATTCTAATATTTGTGGACTAGGATTTTTTTGAGAATTTTGTTGCAAAGCACGTAACCTTATATTACCAGACCTTTATTATAAATTACAACCATCAAGTTTATTACACTTTCATAGGTTAATAACGGTAATAGTTGCTGGCCTTTTTCGACTCATCATCTCTTATTGCATTAGCCGAAAAGCTATTTAAGAGAGAGCACTTAAGCCGCGCAGAATTACTCCAGTAATTCTACAAAGCGGCGAGGCATCAAAGAAAACTAAAAACAAGAATTCCCTCGTTCTAATTTATTTCAGCTCTTATCATGAAGGCAAGTTGTAGAGGAAATTCGAATAGATGGCATGAATAGCTGTAAAACGAAACGTCACGGGCGATCCAAAGACTCCGAAAACTATAACTATACCTATCTACTAATACATCGTGTTTGTGTGGGTCGACACATAAAAGACTTTTAAGCATCTGAGAGATAGGTATTTTATTTGCAGGAAAATGAAATGATCTGAAATAGACATCATTTTGACCGATGTGAAGCAGCGCCTGCTCTATGTTTCGTCAAGTTAATGAGGGTACCGGAGACCCAATTGAGTGGAAAGGGGGTTAAAGGTTGGCAGGACACTTGTGGCTCTACGGGTGTTGTAGGTGTCTTTGGGCGGCGGCAATCGCTTACTATCACGTTATCTGTCTGCTCGTCTGCCACGTATCACTTAAAAAATAACAAATTTAATAAGGGGGCAATTAGTAGAACAGTCTCCGGTAAGTCAATGGGAGGTTGTGAGTTTA
Source organism: Cnaphalocrocis medinalis (assembly GCA_014851415.1). NCBI lineage: Eukaryota > Metazoa > Arthropoda > Insecta > Lepidoptera > Crambidae > Cnaphalocrocis > Cnaphalocrocis medinalis. Next base: position 9,936,084 of record CM026291.1, on the reverse strand, counting down.
ATTCCTAGCAGAGCCTGCGATGAATTTCTTAACTGCTATTTTTTAAAATTTATAGGTAGTTAGTTTTAACTATAAATTTGACTTAAACTATCAGGACCCTAAGGGGCGAACGTACTGACGAAGTAGAAATTCAGCCATAACTGGTTTAACGAAGTTACCGGTTCGTCCTAAGTCTCGCGTAGGTTAGGATCGGAAATTATAGGTGGAACTTATGCAATGCGGGGCCTCGGCGAAATCGGCCATATCTCGCTTTACGACGACCCCTCCCGGGGGGTTGGGGAGACAGGATAGGGTTGTCAGGCTTTAGAATTAAGTTAATACATAAATAAAAATAAATAAATTCACACAACATCTCATACAAAAAATAAAATTAATAAAACCTTTATTAATTATAATACCAGCTTATTTACGATATTAGTGTGTTGTGATCGTTTTTTATAGATTCCACGTCCTTTAGTTGATGTATAAAGTCACTATCAAATGCTTCAAAATGACAGCTACTGGTGCGGTGGACTGTATAATAAATAGATAATAATGGGTGAAAACGCAGTTTAAATCTGTAAAATAATATAATAAAAATAAATGCAAACAATTTGATACACATCAGACGACAACCATTTGACATCTCAAAAACATAGGTAAAAAGCTTAGGAAAAGGAGGTTGCACCACAGCCAGCCGCCAACATACCGGCTCCATTGGGTCAATCATTTGTGTTCTCAATACATATGTACGTACAATACCTACATTATATGCCAGAATAATCTTCCCTTTTATAAATAGTAGTTACAGGACATTTCACCTAACTGAAGCTTTTAGTATCGTTTTTAGGATTCCGTAGCCAAATGGTACAAAAGGAACCCTTATAGATTCGTCATGTCTGTCTATCCGTATGACACAGCCATTTTTCTCCGAAGCTATAAGAAATTTGATAAGAAGATGTATTATGTTAATCGCATTAAGATTTTCATACAAAAATATATTTTTGACAATCTGCGATCTTTCTCACACCTGGCGTCCCTAGAAGGGTGTGTAGACGCTGTCACGCGACGATCAATCCGGAGTTACGACCCGGCCCCGCCGGGCGGATCCCACTGCGTTTTTGAAAGGGCATGCACTTGCCGGTAACTCAATAAGGGGAGGGCTCGACTTGAACCTCGTTTGCTCGTTTGCCTGCCTTTCCATAAGAAACTTTAAGACGGGAAATGCACGTAAATGCTGTGTCGTAACTTACATATGCTAACACGAGCTACGAAGGGTATTGGCACCTAGTTCGAACCGACCGTAATGCTATTTTATATGATGTGGCAGATAAAAAGACGGATGATCTGATAGCAAGGCAGAAAAATTACACAAGACTGCTTTTTGTATTTTTGCAAGCATTTTTATAGACCATTTAATACCCATACAATGTGCAACAACCGCACAAAATTCGAAAGAGTGACGTCACAAATCTGTCGCTATTTGCATGGGGCGTTTCGGGTTTTCCCAAATATCTGTTTTGAAAGTTGTTATCTCGGGCCTACTTAAGATAAGAAATCAAGTAATTCTATTATCGATGTTTCTGTAACTGAGAGTTCATTTGATTTGTTTTTTCTAAAATTAGTATTGTTTATGATTTCGTAAACGATTGTATCAATGAATCGCTCCTTAAAGCGGTCCTTATATAAACAGCGCTATTGTAGTTTTGGATGTCTTGGAACTCCTGCGCGCCCACGGCTTCCCCGGGCAGACAAACCCTTCCCTCATTCCAATGCAAATTGGCCTTTTTCCAAATTGCTTTATTAAATCGAAACGTGTTCTCCAATAATTGGGTAGATACTTGAGCGCTTAAGCGAAAAAAGCGATACGCCGAGAATTTACTGTTTTTATTAAAAGACTTTTAATTAATTCCGCCCGTGATGTTGCAAATTAGGCCCTTTTGCTAGGGTCTGCTCCCGGTGCACAGACCTGCGGGGGTTTAGGGTCTTTCCGTTACTGTAGTCGCAACATAGTATAAACCAAAGAAATACACAGGTTTCCACCGTATTATTTTTCCCATCACAAATTATCCTTCTCCGCGGATCCAATAATGGAAAATAAAAATCCTATCCTAATCAGACTGCGATCTAATAATCTACTTTACTACTTTATCTTAATCTTAACTTCTTAACTATTTAATTTGATAGTCAACGATAAAGTTTATAGGTCAACCGAAAAAGCGAAAACCTTTTAACTGTGGGAGAGCCACGCTTCGGCATGAATGGGCCGGCTCGACCGGAGTGATACCACTGCCTCAAAGAAAACCGGCGTGAAGCAGCCCCTGTGCTGTGTTTCGCTGAGTGAGTGAGGGTACCGGAGGCCCACTCGGGGGGGAAGGGGATAAAAGGTTGGCAGCGCACTTGTAACTCCACTGGTGTTGCAAGTGTCCATGGGCGGCGGCAATTGCTTACCATCAGGTGATCCGCCTGCTCGCCTGCTACCTATCACATAAAAAAAAAAAAAAACCTTGCGCGATTAAACCAATGCCCAGCGCCATCTATGGGTAAAACTTGTGACTAAAGTCCCGAAACACAGTGAGGGTGGGTTACTAGTAGAAAATGAAAACCTACTGGGTTCTGTTACCCACGACCTTCCCTTTGGAAAGCGCACGTCCTTACTCCTACCATCGCTCAAAAAGTACGCAATCATATTTCTGTATCCACTGGACAGTAAAAATAGCGATTTGTAATTTTGCTTGACTGGGCGCGGCGCAGGAGTCTGTCCGCCGTTTGTCTCGGCGGCGCTGTTCCGCGACGCCCTCGTGCCAATCATTAATTTCACAACGGAGAAGAAAACATCGCCAAAGTTGGTCCTGGTTCCGTATCAATACAACTATCGTCTCATTTCGAAAAGAACCTTATCATTTGTTCAATGAACTGACAAAGTACATGACAAATGTGCGGAATGGTTTGGTAGAATACGGCATGTAACTCAAAAGTGCCCTAAACCAGCGCATTAAGCGTACCACTCAACCAGGTTTTCCCGCAGCCCGCGTAACGCAACGCCAAAACGTGTTTGTGAGTTCGCCGCCAAGACGCCAACGCTCAAAGACGCTAGTGTGGAATCATCTTACGATATACACTTATACAATCCTAATAGTGCATACGACATTCGAGCTGGTGGAGTGGCTGGTATGGAGTGCGCCGAAATCGGGAGCTGTGGTGTGCATTAGGGAGACTCTATGTACCGTATACAGCGTGGGTTGATGATGATGATGATACAATCTTATACACGTATGGTTATCTTGAGATTCTCGTCTTTCTTCATACTATTACGCTAGAAAATGCAAAGGTTATCATTACCGAGCAAAATCTTTTCCATTGCCTTTTATAAGCGGTGACGTTTCGGTTCCTTCTGTCATCACTGGTAGCCAACAGACACGCGAAAGACTTTCGCCTTTAGACGCTACATTGGCCACATAGGTTCCTAAACGCTTGCCGATCAATTGGTGCTATCACATATGGAAAATCCGCTAAATGGCGTACTGGACTAAGGTCCAAATTTAACGTCATCGGTTGTTAAGTGACATTTTGACATCTGGCATCAAAAATAACCAATCACCAAATAGACGGACCTCAGTCCTACATTACGCCATAAAACAATTTTTCCACCCGCGATAGCTCCCATACCAAGGACATAATTACCAAGAGGCCTTAGGTATAGTCTGCGACAAGAAAGTTATGACCATGAAACCAATTTTAATTGAAAGTCTTCTTTTTAACAAGTGCGCAAAATAACGGTCATCGCTATTTTTACATGCCGCCAGCTATAATATAACCGTGCGTCTCATATTTTAAAAGAACTTTTCATTTGTTTCATGACTGACAAAGTCATGGGCAAATGTTCGGAATGGTTGGTAGAATACGTGGATGAGTTTTATGTGGCCACTTTGATAAAATGATGGTTCGATTCTTGAGCGTTAAGGACTTCTAAAAGCGAGCAGTTGGGCGATGGCGATAAATTAGAAGTGGCACGTTTCGCGCGGTCAGCTTCAGGGGCCACGCCTGTGGCGTCATACTCTGCCGAGCGTTGGCCAGAGATCTGTGTACGCGGTCAAAAATATCATAATTCGTTAAAAATATCTATAGGGATATGAATTAGGTACCATTGTTTAACGACAGTCCACGAGAATGTGCGTTTTTTTAAAGGGAAGTTTATAGTTTAAATGAACCAGACAAGATAAAAAGCACCACCAAAATTTGTAATTAGCATTGCAAATTTTCATTAGGGTGAAATTTTCTTTAGAATATAGTTATTTGCGGGATCGCTACCATGTACATACCTACCTTATTTTTGAGTTTCCGATATTATTTTCAGTTCTACAGTTCTAGCATCAAGATGATCTTGGCGTCCAAACCTACCAAAAATATCTGAGCATTTGACAAAACACACTCCTAGGAGCATTTTCATTTGTTTCATAGCTGACAAAGTCATGGGCAAATGTTTGGAATGGTTGGTAGAATACGTGGATGAGTTTAATGTGGCGACTTTGATAAAATGATGGTTCGATTCTTGAGCGTTGAGGACTTCTAAAAGCGAGCAGTTGGGCGATGGCGATAAATTAGAAGTGGCACGTTTCGCGCGGTCAGCTTCAGGGGCCACGCCTGTGGCGTCATACTCTGCCGAGCGTTGGCCAGAGATCTGTGTACGCGGTCAAAAATATCATAATTCGTTAAAAATATCTATAGGGATATGAATTAGGTACCATTGTTTAACGACAGTCCACGAGAATGTGCGTTTTTTAAAGGGAAGTTTATAGTTTAAATGAACCAGACAAGATAAAAAGCACCACCAAAATTTGTAATTAGCATTGCAAATTTTCATTAGGGTGAAATTTTCTTTAGAATATAGTTATTTGCGGGATCGCTACCATGTACCTACCTTATTTTTGAGTTTCCGATATTATTTTCCCTTCTACAGTTCTAGCATCAAGATGATCTTGGCGTCCAAACCTACTAAAAATATCTGAGCATTTGACAAAACACACTCCTAGGAGCATTTTCATTTGTTTATTTTTTATTTATTTATTACAGTATACTGCCGGCTTGTTGTTCGAGAACAGTGACAACAAATGAGAGCTTATATTTAGTTTTTTTATGCCAAATGTTCAGATATTTTTGATAGATTAGAATGCTATAATTACTTTGATGCTGACTGTATGTACGTATTTGTGTACATACAGTCTCATTAATAAAAAGAGCCTTTTCTCAGACACTAAAGCGAAATATCGTAAAAGACTCAGACGATTCAATTTGATTAATTGCGTGATCTGGTGCGGGCCATAGCTAATTAATTAACGATACGAGCTCATACTGCACCAACTAGTGATGAGCAGAATCAACCTCAAGGCGTTGAGTCATATCCAGACTAATGTTATAAATGCGAAAGTAACTCTGTCTGTCTGTACTCTTTCACACCAAAACTACTGAACGGATTTAAATGAAATTTGGTATACAGATGTTCTAGACCCTGTAAAACAACATAGGCCACTTTTTATTGCAAAAAGGGGGTTGTAAGGGGTTAAAGGGGGGAGGGGGTTTATTAAAATTATTAAATACTAACCTATGGTGAAATTGGCCGGTGGTTTGAGGTGTACCTCTTTGTTTCATTGAGTTACTTTTTCCTTAGAACACCTGTAACAAAAAAAATATATTTGTATATGACAACACAGCATTAGGAGGGAGATTCATGTGTAGAGTATTTCATTTATGAATAATGGATACCAGTGACATGACAGTTAAATGGTCAGTAGGTTTTAAAAAAGGTACCTAATTGATGTGTACTAATCAAGTAAGAGATTCGTGGTACATAGTTCCAAACTATGAAATGAACTATCGCTTGCGGTATTTTGTGACTTTACAAAGAGAGCATAGTCCTTAGGTATTAAAAGGTCGGCGGCGCATTTTTGAGTTGCGGGTGTCCATTGACAGAGGGAATCTAAAACTAAATGATAGGTACATCACTATTGCAAACCCACTAGTTGTATATTGATATGACTGTATTCCCTGAGTAAAGCACTAATTACATTGTTTATGTGGCTAGTATATTACATGGTAGGTTATAGCTATCGGAATGGTTATGCGGTCTGCCACATTTCATTCTAAATTATTAATTTCCTTATATACCCGTAGGCACTATACATACTGTACGTAGGTAGTAGTACAATCAAATTAGGAGAACAGCTAGTACGGTCAGCAGCAAAAGTCACTATACTCCAGGCGTTCTAAAATAGGTTAACTTTTAAACTTTCAAAAAGTTGGTAACTATTATGATAGGTTTTACTTATGAGCGCTCAACGAGTCAAAAATATCATAACAGAACATATCCATCTTATCTTAACTTACGACAATTTAGTAATTAGTACAACAAAAACAACGATTTAGTAATTTAGTAGTTGATAGTTTGACGGCCGCGATGGCGCAGTGGCTAAGGTGTTCACCCGAAGCGCGAAAGCTCCCGGGTTTGGTTCCCAGTCATCAGTCACACACATTTTTTTTTGTCGGTCGGTCGGTTTTGTCGACCTACATGTGTGGTTTTGTACTAGAGTCACCGGGCTTTTGGGGAGCGGAAGGCTCACACCCTAAGTCACACACAAACACACACAGTCAGCCAGTCTGTTTTTCTTGGGTCTGGGTGTTCTGGGTTGACGCCCCCAGTTAATCATCGTCACCTGGTACTCATAGGTACAGGGTTGCCTTAGTTTGAAACCAGGTTGATTGGTGTGATTGTCTGGCGCATTTATTTATTAATTAATACAAATTACAACAAATTATTAGTTCCATATTGTACCAATACAACTTGCAGCGCCATCCAATGCTACTACTCTAAATAAAATACCGAAACAAATCCTGAGGGCTGGCCACTACTAAATAAATAAATAAAAAATTGACACATTATGCTGCATTACTCGCATTAATAAAGACACGCGTTGTTGAATAAACAGGCATTTAATTAGGTAAAGAAGCCAAACGGGCCCCATCGCCTCACAGTCGCGAAATAATCCTCATAATAAATTATAACGAGTGTAACGTCCTCGAGACGCGACTCGGGTCTCTGGCTTTTGGTACTTAATTAAATAAGACGTACCTGTCAATTCATTTCTAAGACTGAGCAATCAAATATTTAATAACCTGCTAATACTTATAAACATTTATGAAATATCTATTATTTTGGACAAAAAGAATATTTAGTAGTTTTCAGCAAACATTTTTCGAACACAGCTCGGGTTCGTCGGCACCAATCCGCATTAGACAAGCGTGGTGATTAAGCCTAATCCCGTCATAGTAGCGATGACTTGATTTCTATGATGAAGGGCTTGTCCTGCAGTCGGCTGATGTTTTCCTTTTTTTATTATTATTTTGGACATCACAACGTTTAGGACAGACAAGATAATATGTACTTACATACATAAAATAGAAAAGCGAAACAAAGAGAATTAAAATTCGCTTAGTTGCAAGTTTTGAAAAACAAAATATTCTGCAAAGCAGTACCCTCGAGGTCCTCGTTTTGCTTGCGCAATGCAAAAGTGCATAGTGACATCTACCGAAACAACGACAAACCACCTACTTAATTGCTTTACTAGTAGCTTACAAAGTATCAGACATCCAGGCAGTAGTTGTGGTCGTAGGTTCAATGTGTACATAAATAATAAACAATATTCTCATGTTATGTATAAAACACCAAAAGTAAATAGTTCAAAATGTATCGTATATCGCTTAAATTATCAATTCCAAGAAGGTTTTTGGTGCGTTCTACTTTATCAAATTAACTGAACATTTTAATTAAGCACGATAGATCGCGCGTAAATATCACAGAACATTCATTCTAATTAATTAAAATACAGCTCCAAAGTACCAACATCCACAGCAACGCATTGCAACGGTAGTGCAGTCGTTGTAAAACGTTCCATTTTTAGTAATGGACGTTTTAAATTTTTTGGGCAAATCGGAAGGTTTCTACGGTTGATTAAAAAACGAACATATACGGGTCGTGTTACGTAAATATAGTGCAGTGAAATCTTCTTTTTATTTTATGAAACGTGACAGTGACGATGTGCCTCTAAGGGTTGTTTTTAAATATATTTTTTATATTGGCTCAGTAGATTGGCTCACCTCATCCTGATGATAAGCAAGAGGAGAGCCCACGTTGCAGTTACAACGGATGGCACGGCATCACATCCGTTGGCACTGCCATACTGGCCCGCGAGATGCTTCTTCACGCTTCGTTTGAAGGTCAAAATGCTGTCTCTTTTAGATCAAAGCATTGTTGCATTCGATTTTTAAAGCGTGGGTTCATGATTTCCCAAACAATGCGACATAGCCAAAATCTTGACAATGCTGAGAAGGATGGTAGTCTCATTGTTCAAAGTTGAAGCCTTTTCGATAATCTTATTAGCCATCTACTTTATATCTACTGTTAACTGATTGGTCTGTGCAGGCCAACAATGAAGAAAGCGATATTCTTGTAACTTAATCATCGACGAGCAAAATTAAAGGGCTTATAAGGTCAACGACCTGGCGTGGTGTTACAAGCGCCTTGATGCTTGAACTCTCGACCCTCGGGGCTTAATGAGATATCGGCAATACGAGTTCGCTCTTATATTAAAGCGTAGTTTTATTGTGATTGCCAAGTGAAATAACTCAATAAAAACATCCACAGACACGTCTAATTGGCAGACTAAGTAGAAAAGAAACACTTTTACACGGTAGCCATGTCCTACCATGCCATGCTTTACCTTAATGATATATTATGAACACACTCGGTGAAGAGAGAGCGACTAAGGAGGAGAGTTGTGAGCAATAGCAATGATGATACTTATCAACTCATTGGTTTTGATTAACACAGTATGATGACACAGTCTATACTTAGCAACAACTCTAAGTACCGACTATAAATACCGTTGCGATCGCACAGCGCTAACAACTCTACCTTTACTTAACGAAATATGTTTATTTGTGTTCCGCCCAACTTGTGTGGAAGCGCGAGTCAAGAACTTAACACTATTAACATTTTACCGCAGGACCGGCCACAGCTCATTTTGAGCCTTCTGCAGTTGGTTTAAGAGCGGAGGAGACCGCACGGCGGTAGTTGCGGGCGCACGTAACTTGGAAAGCCCAGCGGCACGATAAATAAATAGTTGTAGGTTGAAGTTCCCGTCAGAGCAACTTTGCAACGCCTTTCCCTTAGTTTCGATTTTTCTTCACCTGCTGAATTATTTTCGCTTTTCTCTTTGTTTCGATAGTTGGCAACTTTGGACGCGCTATGGAATTATTATGAGCTTTTGCTACATTTGCATAATATTTCGCATTTCTGGTTATAAACTGTGGATGCTCGGAGACATTATTCGAGCTGATTCCTGTCGTTTCTTGCTATAATCTTCAAAGGCTAGTTCGTCCGTACGTGATGAACATTTTTGTGTTCGTCCAGAGATCTGTGTGAAGGAAGCTAAATGGCCTAGGACCACCTAAGACGAAGCAGGTACGTCAATAAAACTACTTATCACTAGTTACAATTTTTAAGTCTACTTTAAGTACCTATAGCAATTTTCGTTAAGAAGTTGTTATCTGAATAAATTACTTTTTTTATCGTTATAATGGAAGTGATTTAGTAAATATCATTAAAAGATTAAAAGAACTAAATTCAGTTTTATGCTGAGTTCCGTACTGCTTTTTTTTTCACAAAATGTATTTTTATGTAGGCAAAATATTGTATTATATATACGAATTTTGAAAAATCGCAGATTGGAAATGTAATGAAAAGTAGTAAGCATTCGTTTCGGATAGTTCCTCTTCGAAGATACCCACATTTATGGAAATATTGTTCCTCAACGTGTGACTATATTTATTTCTTAACGTGTGACTACAATTGGGTTGGTTAAGATCCCTTTTTTTATGGTATAGGATGGCAAACGAGCAAGCGAATCAGCAACTGTTGGTAACTGAACTCCGCCGTCCATGGACATCAGCTACACGTATGGATGCGTTCCCGGCCTTTTATTTTATTTTATTTTATTAGGGAAATTTACAGACCAATTTTCAAATGTGAAATACAATATTCGAACTTATATATTAACGAAGGACAGATAGGCTAGTTTCTCGTCTAAAGATTGCGATAGTTAGACAGTTTTTTCATTGTACTTACCAGACTCACCAAATCCTGGATTATGGTCCAAGCGAAAGCATTGGTTTTTTTATGTGCTAGGTGACAAACGAGCAGACAGATCACCTGATGATAAGCGATTGCTGCCGCCCATAAACACCTGCAACAGCAGTAGAGTTACAAATGCGCTGCCAACCTTTAACCCTCTTTCCCCCGGTTGGGCCTCCGGTACCCTCACTCACCGGTACCGGTCCGGTACTAGACGAAACACAGCGCAGGCACTGCTTCACGCCAGTCTTCTGTGAGGCCGTGGTATCACTCCGATCGAGCCGGCCCATTCATGCCGAAGCGTGGCTCTCCTACTATGACACGGCTCCTATTGAAGTTATGGATTGCCATGGGTGAGGTTTAAATCTAACAGTAGACAAATTTCGAATAAATACGACCTTTAGACCTCAACTCAAGGTCAAATGCGTATCTGTTGGATCTTAAAAAAACGTTTTAGCCACGGAATCCTAAAAGAAGTCGTTGATTAAAATCGAATTCCAAGATTAAATTTAGACAATGTTTATTATATATTGATAGGCAAATATCAATAAGTTACTCATCTTGCAGCAACGATGAATCGACGCTGGTTCTGCTGGTGGTTGCGGCGGTGGCAGTAGGTGGGGGGTGGGCATATGCCGGTAAATTTATATTTTCAACTATACTTTTTTTTTCGAGGAAACCATCATCGCCTCAACCTTGTCACATGTGGGGGACAAAGGTGATGTGTGGGACTCTAACCCCTAATCAAAACCCCTGGAGCGTCCATCTCAGCGCGACCGCGATTGACGCGACGGTTGGACCGCGATTGGACTCACACCAGGACTGAGGCTGAGACTGAGGTGGCGAGAAACAGCGAGGGCGGTTAGCGGTACAGCGCTAACCGCCCTCGCTGTTTCTCGCCAATTATTTGGCGTAATACATCACCCAACGGTTCCACCACTAATAAAATAGACACAGAACGCCAGTTGTCTACATTGTGTGTTAAACATGCATCGACGTCTTATTGAAAATAGCAGCAGACAATATCAGGTAACAGGATTACAGGACTGATCAGTTTAGAAATTCTTGGAGGATGCGTATGTCACGCACGGGCGTTTTATAACTGAGATGATAATGGAAGTTACATTTTTATGTCTCCAGTAAATCCACTGCTGAGGAACTACCATGAAGAGGTAGGCATCCCCGCCATGGAGCGCATCAGGAAGCGCGAGCAGGGCGTGGACTTCGACGGCAGCAGGATCGGCGGTGGCGCCGTGGTGCCGGCTGGAACACAGCCTCACTTGGTAAGTTTCTTTATGCGATTGGTGTCAGATGACCAAACGGATCACTCGTGAGCCGCCACCCATAGACACCTCCAACACCAGTGGAGTCACATGTGTGCTGCCAATCTTTCATCCCCTTTCTCCCGATTAGGCCTCCGGTCAAATAGTCCTAGATAAATTGTTTCTCTGCGCAATCGTGTCCAAAACGGGTGATCTGGCAGAGAACCAAAGTCATAGCTTATAGGAAGCCCTCAGGCCATATGGAATGACGATCTGCGCAGTATGCCTGGCAAGAGCGTAAAATCAATCGGAGTGGTGAATATTAGGTGAAATCTATGTCCAGCAGTAGACTACACAGGGTTTACGATAATGATCAATGAGAGTCTAAGCTATTTATTTTTTATTTATTTAAAAAGGTACACCAACAGCATATATATAAAACACGTTAAAAATAAAGAATTACAGTAAATAATAGTTCTTATATATATGCCTATTATAGGCGTACACAACATTGTCTACATAACATACTAATTAAAATAGAATTTAAATTAACTTTAATAAACAATAATCATAATAATGTTAAAATTAGCAATAATCTATAATAATAATAATAATTGAGATTCTTTCATTCCTTGGTTGACAACAAGGCATCAGTCAAACTACGTCTAAATTTGTATCTAGACTCGTGAAAGATGTCAGCAGATTTAATAATCTCATTGTATGCACTGCAACATCTCGGCAAGGGAGCATGGCGACCCAGGTTGGTCTTAGACATGGGTAAACAAAAGGTTTTCTTGATTGGGTGACGCGGTACGTGAGCTGGAACCGAAAACCTAATTTGTGCCAGGAGTTCACTACTGTTTACCCTACCATTTAAAAGCCCGTGTAAAAATTCCAAATCTTGACGCCTACGCCGGTCGCGCAACGTGTTCATCTTAAGGAATGACAATCTTTGATCATATGGAGCTCGATGCGAGATACCTGGGGACACGTAAGCAAGGTGCCTTGTAAATGCACGCTGGACGCTCTCCAGGCGCTGGGAGTGGACGGTATATACTGGATTCCAGGCAACGCAAGCGTACTCAAGATGACTTCTGACCAGCGCATTGTACAATATTTTACGGGTGTGGATCAACTTAAAGTCAGCAGTGTTCCTCCTTAGGAATCCCAACATGCTGAATGCTTTCTTGACAATACTATCGATATGTGATGTAAACTTTAGCTCCCTGTCTACCAACACGCCCAGATCTCTAATCACCTCTAATTCATTAATTGCTTTGTTATTTATGTGGTAGGTGGACAAGTAGGGATTTTTCTTTTTTGTAAAACTTATGTGAAAGCATTTGTCTATGTTAAGATACATTGCATTAGAATTGCACCAAGAGTGAACACTGTCTAGATCCTGTTGGATGAGAACCATATCCTCCGAGGAGTTAACCTGTCTATAAATTTTCAAATCGTCCGCGAATAAACTGAATTTACAATGCTTAATATTCAATGTGATGTCGTCGATAAAGACCAGAAACAGCACCGGTCCCAGATGTGATCCCTGAGGGACTCCTGATGTTGCATAGTATTCCTCAGACTCGTAACCATCCACAACAACTGCCTGAGGCCTCTTATGGAGGTAAGAACTAAACCAATCAAGCAGACCACCATACACACCATTTGACTGTAACTTCTTGAGGAGGAGTGTATGGTTAACCTTGTCAAAAGCGCTGGCAAAATCAGTGTATATGGCATCAATCTGAGAACCGTTATCCACCCCCCTCGCCACTTCGGAGATAAATTCAACTAAGTTAGTTTGGGTTGAACGGCCTTTACGGAAACCATGCTGAAATTCATTAAGATGACTGTTAAGATGTTTGCTTAATACCGGGTTGACTAGTGATTCAAACAATTTTGAAAAGGTTGATAAAATGGAAATGGGTCGATAATTTTTTATATTGGAAGTTTCCCCTTTTTTATAAACAGGTGTTATCTTGGCCTGTTTCCATTTGTCAGGAAAGACTCCTTCACGAAGTGATTGATTAAAAATTAGAGTTAGTGGAAGTGATAAAAACGAGCCACAGTTCCTAATAAAAACAGGTGGAATCTTATCAGGGCCGGCACCCTTTCTTACATCGAGACGTTTAATAGCGTTGTAGGTATCTGTAATCGAAATTTGTAAAGTAGAAAGGCCAGAGTGTGACGTATCTGTATTGCTGTAATCGGGGGTTGTTATGTTATCGCCTGAGAAGGTAGACGCAAAATGTTTAGCAAAAAGATCAGCTATCGCTGGACCAGAACCGACCAGATCGTTATTTAAGTGCATCTGTGAGGGAATGGTGGACTTGTTGTTGCGCTTATCTTTAATATATTGCCAAAAGGCTTTGACGTTTCGAGAAATGCCATTTTCAATATTAGTTTTGTAGTCACTATAGCATTTGTCCATAAGCTTATGGCATCGGTTACGTAAGAGATCAAGTTCGAATTTATCGCGTGGGTTACCATATTTACGAAATTTAGTGCGAAGTTTAGATTTTTCGGCAAGTAGTTTAATAAGGGGCCCAGTAAACCATTTAGGGTACTTGGCTGACTTGGAATTGCGTTTAGGCACATACTTTTCAATTATCTTACTCAGCTCGTCATAAAACTTTTCAACTGTTTCATTTACACTGTTGCAACCTTCGAACCAAGTCACCCAATCAATACTCTCCAGACTTGATGTGATTTTATCGTAATCAGCCTTATAGTAATTCAAATCAGATCGGCACCTGGGTTGAAGATAAGTGACAGTAGTTTGATTCAGGGAAACTAACAAATTCGGGTGTTTAATGTCTAATTTGCTTAATAATTCAAGTGGTTTTGATACGCTAACCCCCGCAACATTACTAATAACGAGATCTAAAAATCTACCGTCGCTGTTCGGTACATTGTTGAATTGTTTCAGGCTATTTAATGACATCATATCAATCAAGGCCGAACCAAGAGGAGTATTGTAATTAGTTGGAATCAGTTCGTTAACGTTGTCGATTCCCCTTTTCCAGTCAATGAATCCCAAATTAAAATCACCCATTATAATTACATCGTTGGTTTGGCTCATAACATCGTCAGCCTTATCTAAGAACTGGGACAACATGTCAATTTTGACTGGTGGAGGCAGGTAAACTGCACAGATAGCGACATCCGACGTAATGTTCCCTTTTTTTAATTGAACTGTAACCCATAGGTCTTCACAGTTACTTTCCCATTGATCAATGCGCGCTGAGGGAATTTTACGAGACACAGCTATGGCAACCCCTCCACCATCCATTTTAGTGGACGCAGAAGATATACGATCCCTACGATAGACCTTATATCTAGAGTCAAAAATTTCACTATCACCTATGCTGGAGTTCAACCAAGTTTCGGTAAACACAATAATATCATAATTATTAGCTAGAATAGACTTATACACTGAACTAGTTTTGGTTCTTAGACCACGCACATTCTGGTAGTACAACTCGACCGGAACTCCTGTTAGTAATCTCAGGATCTCGTGGGATGGATTGATCAAGTTAAGACTTTCATGATTTCGGATTAGAATAGCGGGACTGAATTCATCTTTGCGTACGTAGATGCGCCCGTTACGGATCCAAGTGAATTTGTACGATTCAGTTTTGGCTTTTAGACGAGCCGCAGCGTGCAGAGACTTGTTAGCCGGCGTCAGATGTTCTGAAACGAATACAGGTTTCGGCGAACCAGCTAATCCTAGATGTTGTGTGGAAAGTTTGCTCTTTGGGTTACTTTTATTAAATTTAGCAACCGCTGCCAGCATGGCGTCGCGATGACGTGGGCTGCGTAGTTTGACGATAACCGTCCGAGGTCTGTCACTCTCCTTGTTCAGCTTAGCGACTCGAGTTACGTGGCACACATCTTCGTCTAGGACATTGCAATCCACCGTTCTCGCTATCTGAGCAACAACAGTTGAGAGATTTTCTGTTTTGTGTTCAGGAATCCCATTTATCTCTAAGTTAGATTCTCTTAAATTCTGCTCCGCTAGGAGAAGTCTGTGATTGAGATCCTTAACGGTAGAGTGCAACGTCTGGTTGTCTTTCTGAAGTTCAGCTATAGTAACTGACTTCTCCTGCAACTCTGCCTTCATCTCCTCGTGTTGCTTATTGAAGAATGCGACCGTCTCAGTAAACTCCATTATCCGCTCATTAATGTTACGTAGCTGGAAGGATACCGTTTTTTTTATGTTTTCTTCAATCAAAGATGACAGTTCTTCTTTAAGTATTTTGCGTAGCGTGTCCTCGGTTACGTAACCGTCACCAGATGAGGTGGTCTGCGACTGTTGTCTGTGGCGTGCTCGAACAGTTACATTGCTGACGTCAGAGGTGGTGTCCTCGTTACCGCATACGTCGACTGGGCTCTGTGGCATGGTTAAGGCCGGTTGGCGCAATGGAGTGTTAGTATTATCAGTTTTAGGCTTTTTACTATGGCATTCGGGGCATTTCCAGGTAAGTCTCAGCTCTTGACTCATAGAGGTAAATTTTTTAATACCAATATTGGCGCACAGTAGATCGTATTTAGAAGAGCAATTGGAACATACCAAGTATTCTTTGGTAGTAATATTGTGACGACATCCAGTACACTTGTTTCCAGTAGGAGCCATAGTAAAATATTTTTTTTCTCTCAAGCTATGCGCGCTAAACAAAAGCGGTTCAATAAAGCGGTGAGGCGGCGTAAGCGCTTAGCTGTGGCAGGCGCACTGTATGCGATGCGTATGTGTGCGTAGCAGCGGGCCGAGCGCGGGTTGTCGTAGGTCAGGTTTAACGGCTCACCGGATGAATAATTTCAAAGTAATTTCGAGTTTTACTCACGATATCAGTCGAATTCCAATAATTCAGCAGTATCACTTCAAAGCTTGCACTTTTAGCTATCGATACGTATATGGTAGTTACTATAAACTATGGATTTTACACCTTATTTGAATAAAAATGAAGAGAGAAAAGTAGTACGTGTTGTTATCTAGCGGTGGCGTACGGCGAATTCTCTATTTGGTAGAGACTTTTCTACGTAAATGATACTAACTTTTTCATCATTTAGCTATTAGGTAGAGACTTTTCTACGTAAATGATACTAACTTTTTCATCATCTTCAGCATCATCATCAGCCTGTTGCATTCCACTGCTGGACATAGGCCTCTCCAAAAGCTTGCCACTTTGATCCATCTTCGGCTACTTGCATCCAGCTCTAGCCAGTCCTCTTGCACAGATCGTCATTCCATCTGGCCTGAGGTCGTCCTCCTCTCCAAAACTCGTTTACCCCAACGGTTGTCAGTTTTGCGGCAGATAGCCAGTGTACCACTGCCACTTCACTAACATTTTATTTGTATTGAACTAGGGAGGTATCATCATCCACTTCGCAGACGGCCGTCAGTCGATGTGCGGGGCCTCGCTGCTGTCGCACACGCGCGCGCTCACCGCCGCCCACTGCTGGATCAGCGACCACACCGCCTCGTCCACGCCGCGCAACGTTACGCACTTCACCATGGTGTACGGGTCCTCGTTCCTGACGCACGGCGGCGTGCGCATCGACACCAACCAAGTCATCGCACATGAGAACTGGCTCCAACCTCCTTTTCCTAGCAATGACATCGCCGTTGTGATACATCGACATGTTGAGTTTAACAGTAGGTTATCTTCTTGTATTTCTCCAATTCATTGTCATTTTTATCAAGACTCCATTACATCCACATCCCTTTAGATTCAACATCAGAATAACATATTGATGAGAATGACACATAATAGCTTTTGGAGTTTCAGAGTTCTTGAGCTTTGTAGTTGATAACAAGTCACGCCTTTGCGGTCTTGGCTTCGGATCCAATGGCGGAAATACCACTTAACGTCGAAATTGGCCCCAGTTTACTAAGAACACTATTACTTCATCATCCAATTGGTCGACCGTGTTAGTGGTGTTACCGACTGATTCATCACTTTAATAGCTTCCTCTTGTAAGAGGCCCATAGCGCTTAAAATTTACATAGTCTTGTCTCCTATGAACTAACTCATGAGAGTTGAACTCCAGGTCTTAAGGAGTACTGTCTTTATAAGAAGAACAAAAAAATCTTTCAGACCTAATCCAGCCTATCAACCTGCCGAGTGGTGCTGATTTGAACAGAGACTTCGTCGGCGTTTGGGCGGTGGCTGCAGGCTACGGCGCTATTGAAACTGGTAATAAATAAATTACTATTATTCGTATAACAGTAATACGAATTGTGGTCCAGTGTGGACTCTAGGTTGATGACTGGCAGGAGGTAGTGCAGGTCCGTTCTAGACGGAGGCTCTTATTATCGGAGGCCAAAGCTCACTTTGGGTCGCTGTGCCAGTCTAGTTAGTTAATTGAGAATTGTGGTATATAATCTGATAAAAAGTTGGCATACGTTATGTTTGTTGGAGCTTGTAAAGTTAGTTCAGTAATGTATTTTATTTGATCAGACCAATGGAGTGTTATCTACGTTGTTATTCAAACATTATGGCTGATGAGCAGACAATGTCATCAGATGCATATACTGTAAGATGTAAGACATTAGCAACATCAGTGTAGAAAGAAGTGAACCCAAGGCCTATTCCGGGGAAAGGGGAGTTTAAGAATTGGTGATGCAGTCGAACATGGGCAGCGGCAATCGCTTGCCAGGTAATCCGTCTCCTCATCTGACACCAATCACATAAAATAATTTAAATGTTCTTGCGCTGAGATGAGATTTTGAATTTTTAAACAGGTCTCCCCCCTGTGAACCCTGACAAGCGAGTGGCGGCACTCCGAGTGATCACCAACGAGGAGTGCAGGCAAACCTTCGGCTCCGCAGTGGTGGACTCGTCGCTGTGCGTGAGTGGTGCTGAGGGCAGTAACATCTGTGCAGGCGATTCAGGTGGCCCTCTTGCCATTGGCTCCGGAAACAACCGGTGTTGGTTAGTATTTTCTGATAGCTAGTTATAGGACAAATGAGCTGATCACCTGATGGTAAGATTTACCGCCCCCTGTGGACATTTGCAATAATAAAGGAGTTAGTTGGTGGTCTGGAAATGCCGCAGGCAATTTTCTTCCATTGGTTGCTTTGTTCCACGCGAGAAGACGGTATATTTGATAGTAACTGATCACCGTCGCGTAAAGACATCTATATCCGAGGTATCACGAATGCATGCTGGCTCTTAAAGAAAGAATAGGTAAGCTCTTTATTGATGATCACCAGGTCGTAGGTATATATTAAGGAACACCACCGAAAGCAGCTGGTTTCACAGTTTTACTGCATGCTGCTAAATAAAATATACGCGTTCTAGTGGATATAACGCGATGTTAATGGATTTGTTTTTGTAAAATTGCACCCATTCACAAATGGAATAATATTACAATATTATAATATATGCATTTTTTTTTCAGATTGGTGTAACTTCTTTCAGTGTCATCCATTGCAATAACGGTCAGCCTTCTGGCTTTACCCGGGTCACGTCCTTTATGCCTTGGATCCTAGCTAGGCTATAAGTCAACTTATACGAAAGACAACAGATCGCTGGTTGGTATAAACTCCTAGATCTGAGATTAAATTACTTACCTGGTTAAAATAAACCAATAACAAACTAATATGACATTCCTTCTTAATTAAAACCCAACATTAATTAAGGCATCTTACTTTTTTTATTCCAGCCTGATTGGTGTCGCCTACTTCTGCGCTGAAGACTGCATTCGCGGGTATCCTTCCCCCTTCACCTTTATCATTGCAACAAAAGTGTATTTCAAATAAATTGCATTTTACTAAATTCTCCTATTGCATTATGATTTGTCCTTTTCACCATAATCCTTACTATGACCTTGTAATAGGCTGACACAGAACGTGAACTAATACGCGTACAGTGATCTCGACGTGCTTTGTTGTGAGACAGAAATTAACTATTTTAATGCATGATGATTTTTAAGGCTCAAAGTACACTCAGAGTACCAATGACTTGATTTCTATGATGGAGGCCTTTGCCCTGCAGTGGGACAGTATATAGATTTTTATTTTCACTGCGACCAGTTTGATCTATTGTGATCGCCGCTATGCTACAATCCAGTCCCAATCCCTACACTTTTAAGAAAGTGTATTAGGTAGTTGTTTGAGACTGAGATCCCTAGCTTCATTGGGGCTTAGTATGTGCTTTTGGATTTCATCCACCTCATTACACATTCTACAAACTCTAGTGTCGCTCAGTCCCATGGTGGCCATATGCTTGTTAAGGCAACAGTGACCAGTTAGAGCTCTTACTAGGATGCGCATACTGTTCCTACTTAGCCGAAGAAGCGCGAAGGAATATATAGATTGATAAATTTATTATTTACTTTATTTAAAAACTTTTCTCTACGCTCCCGTAGTTGAGATACATACTTAGTTTCTATACAAGTTGCGTCTCGCTACTTAAAGCACGTTAGATCAATGGATATAAAAGTAAATAATTAATTGATAAAACATCATGATATTCAAAGATCAATGGATATAAACAAATGATAAAACTTCATTAATCAAACCGGATGTAATTCATAATTTATTGGTATTCCCATTAGATAAGACATTGTTAGGCATTAGGCTTTAATTAATGTAATCACTGCAATCTCAATATTTAAAAAGCGCATTGTCATCAAACCAAAAATTGTCATGTAATCATTACATTTTCAAAAGAGGGACTTTCAACGATAGCGACGCGACGGTCAAAGCTTATGCTATTTTATTAGTAATCAAACTGTACTATTGGCACAGAATACATAATAGTACAATGCTATTGGCTAAAAAATAACGAATGGTCAAATAGGCTCCAACCAATTGACAAAAACGAACTACAGATAAATAAAACAGCCCTTAGAAAAGGACATACCGGGTGTATCTGTGAAAATTCACTGGGAGATGAAGATGACTTACTTACTAGTGCGGGCTTCAGGAAAAATCATAACTTACTTTGACATTGGTACTTTAATATCGAACGACACTTCCACGCATTGATGGAGGTTACGGTACTTACTGATCAATAAAATTAAGAATATCAAAAAAGAACACTCTAAAAGAACAAAATCAAATATAAAATAAAATGCTTATAAAAACCAATTCGCAATTAATTACTTATTTACTTACAAAACCAATGCCAATACTATAAAAATAGGTCTGTCGACAACAATTCTAAAGCTAGACGTGTAGGTATCAGTTTTTTTCCGAAGCGTTACGGAATCCTAAATCGTTTAATTGATCGAAATAAAATTAAGAGATTATGATTAAACGTGTTCATTATTAATTGATAAGCCAAATTTCATTGATTTAGTCGACTTATTGCCACGATGAGGTGGACGCTGGTTCTGCTGGTGGTGGCCGCGGCGGTGGGCGAGGGCGCGGCATTCGCCGGTAAACTTATTCCTTCTATCATCATCATCATCAAAGCCATCGCGTTGAACCCTTGAGTATGTTTAGACAATGATCCAGAATTTAGCAAGTCTATTAAAATACTATGACGCGACTGCCACCTGACCATCGCAACCCTTAGAAAGGGGCACTAGATCTACTGGATCCTAAACATTTAGGCAAATAGCTTATATTTACATGGTACAGATGATTCCTCTGCCTGGAATACGAATTTTCAGAAAATAATTGCGAAGAAGCATCTCGTTGTTCAGTGTAAGCAGTGTAAGTGGCTCTGATAAATTGTTTACCATCAGAAAAAGGTAAAGGAATTTAATCTGTGCAAAGCAAGTACTAAAAACCACTGCCGATTGTCAC
This sequence comes from Cnaphalocrocis medinalis, assembly GCA_014851415.1. Taxonomy (NCBI): domain Eukaryota; kingdom Metazoa; phylum Arthropoda; class Insecta; order Lepidoptera; family Crambidae; genus Cnaphalocrocis; species Cnaphalocrocis medinalis. The sequence goes on along the minus strand of CM026291.1, from coordinate 9,914,894 downwards.
CAGTATCACCACAACACCTTTTCAACTTTCTTTTACTTTCAAATGACTCTAGACCTTCATCTTTACAGCTTCACTTAACATCAGGTGCGATTTTCTCTCACACATCTTGGCGTCTTGCATTCGAAATCTGTGTACGCTTAGACCATGATCTAGGATATTGGGCGCCTGCAAATTACAATGAAACGACTACCGTCTAATCTTTGCTGGTTGCAAAGATTTATCGGAGGAAACAGAAATCATGGTTACACGTTGCAGATGTACTATTAAAAACGTGCAGGTTTCCTCAAGAAGTTTCCCCTCATCCTCAAGCTAAGGGTGCAAACATGAACAAACTGGATACCTATGAAAATTTTAGAGGTCATTCTCAGATTCTAAAAACTCCCATTTTTTATGTGATAGGAGACAGATGAGCAGATACCCCTGCAGGGTAAGCGATTGCCGAGGTACATAGACGCCTGCAACACCATTAGAGTCACACGTGCTCTGCTAACCTTCAACCCCCCTTTCCCCCCAATTGGCCCTCCGGTAACCTCACTCACTTGACAAAACACAATCACCTGGTTCTCACTCCCCGTATGAATGGCGCATTCTTATTTACGGAACCACGATCGCTCTAACATTATTTTCGTTGGACAGTGAGCCCTCTGCCGAGGAACTACCATGAGGAGGTGGGCATCCCCGCCATGGAGCGCATCAGGAAGCGCGAGCAGAGCGTGGACTTCGACGGCAGCAGGATCGGCGGCGGGCACCGTGGTGCAGGCTGGAGCTCACCCTTATTTGGTAAGTTACTTTTTGGTGACGCTTATTTTAAATGCATGATGAAAATAATAATCATAAACATTTATTGCATGCCACATTGGAGTCCTACTTATTGCCACATTGCATGCCACATTAGATATCTCCTTGCGTGATCGTGTCAAAAATTTATGAGATCCACAGAGTAGATTCAAAGTCGCGGACATAGCCCAAAGAATTGCGTGGCTCAAGTGGCAATGGGCAGGGCACTTTGTCCCATCTCAATGTCAACACTCCGCAAATGGGGCGTGAAACACCACAGTGACTCGCGCTCGGGCAGTTCCACATCAATGAAACTCCTTGCCGGTAGGCCCAATCGGGGTGTCCACTTATGTCGTTTATTTAATATTTCGTCGTCCAGGGTGGTATCATCATCCACATCGCAGGCGGCCGGCAGTCGCTCTGCGGGTCCTCTCTGCTGACTCACACGCGCGCCCTCACCGCCGCTCACTGCTGGATCAGCCAGGGCATCACCATCACTCACCTGACTATAGTGTACGGCTCCTCCTTCCTCACGCACGGAGGAGTGCGCCTCGACACCGACCAGGTCGCGGTGCACGAGCTGTGGGGGCAGCCGCCGTCAATCAGCAACGACTATCGCCGTGGCTACGCATAGCTATGTTGCTTATAACCGTTAGTACCATATTATTTACAGTCAAAGCAAATATTTTTTTATAATATAGGAAGGCAAACGAGCAAGCGTGTCACCTAATGGTAAGTGAACACCGCCACCCATGGACATCAGCTACACCAGAAGGAGTGCGGATGCGTTGCTGGCCTTTTAGGCAGGTAGGTATAGGCTCGTTTCTTGAAGATTTGAATGTTACCAGTTCGGAAATACTCACCCATTGATTTTCAAAGTGGATCATGAAGTAAGTTTTCATTATTTTTATGTTTACAGATCTAATCCAACCTATTAAGCTGCCAAGTGGAGCTGATCTGAACAGAGACTTTGTCGGTGTGTGGGCTGTGGCTGCAGGCTACGGTATTATTGATACTGGTAAGTGATTTCTGCATGTTGGAAGGTTAACAAGACGTGGAGATGCAAACCCTAAAATGCAACGACTTACTTTAAGGAGCTTTTCAGATTTCAACGCGAGTTCAAAGAAAGAAGTTATTAAGGAATCTGATAAAAAATATATTCTTGAGATAGGTTTGTAAAAGTGTTCAATAAGCAGTTTTTATGTTGTAATCTTTAAACAGGTCCTCCCAGGCCAAACCCGGATAAGCGAGAGGCGTCGTTACAAGTGATCTCCAACCAGGAGTGCAGAAGTACCTGGTGGTCTTCCGTAATCGACTCGACTCTGTGCACCAGCGGAGCCGAGGGCAGCGCCATCTGCTCCGGAGACTCTGGCGGCCCTCTTGTAATCGGCTCTGGCAACGACCGAGTGCTGGTATGTACTCTTAGAGGCAGGTCCTTCGATCACCACAGCCGTGTGGCAAGCCTCTTGGTCTTTTTACTAGATTTTAGATTTTTTATTCTTAGTATAAGTAGACTTGTGTATTTGATTGATCTCACGATTTTTTCAATAAAGTTTTTATTTTTTATTTTTTTTAGATATATTTTAGGGAGGGTCCGAAAGTTCTGCATTATCTGATTCTAAAAATCATTCCATCACCGAATGATAAAAAGCGACAAGGGCTTGCATCCTTATGTTGTTGACTGATCCATTGATTACCCAATGGATCCGTCAACAACATAAGGTAAATGGTAGCCGCAAGATTGACATTTTGTTGCTCGCATATCATGATGGTTTGGAGGGTGATTTCGCCATTATTTACTTATCATCATCCATCACCACTGAAGTCAAACGTATAGGTAATAGTCAATAACCATTGCCAACGTATAGGTATTTTAAATTTCACTAACATTGTTTCAGATCGGCGTTGTCTCTTTTGGCTCCTTTCTCTGCAACGACGGTCTGCCTTCTGGCTTTTCCCGCGTCACATCTTACATACCTTGGATCCTGGCTAGACTTTAAATCTTCAAACGTGAATAAACTTTTTATTTTTTAAGTTGTTGTACTTATTTATGACACTGCATTCGACTATGTTGGTCTAAAGGTTGTCAACGTACTTGTAACTTAGTATTATTTCAGTTCACCTCAGTTCATAATAGTTCAGGTCAAATTAGGTCTTATTCACTTGCCACATCATAATCACTCAGATGTTGCCTATAGCATACTAAAATCAATAAAATTAGAGGACTTTTTGATACGTATTTTACAAAAAAAGAACATTATTGTTATAAAAATGCATCACATAAATGATGCATGTATTGTCAGAGTAATTTTTTTTATTTAGGGTGTGGTGATAACGTGGTGAAAAATGGTTCACCCGCCGGGACATTATCATCTGTATCTTTTTCATCTTGATGTCTTCTCTTTCCCACGCTTTGCTAGTCTATTGATTATTTAGCGCTGAAAATATGTCCGTGTAGGTAAAACAGTTGATATAGACATATATCAAAGAAATCCAAAGTTCATTTATCAATTTGGTGTTCCTTATTAATTTTATCTAATTAAAATACCCAAAGATAAATGACATTAATAAATTACTGATAAGATTGAACTCTTGTAATCGCAGCAATTGCTTACACATGTTTAGTAGCAGTTCACTGATTGTGTTTGAAATATGACGTCGCTGGTCGTGCTTTTGGTGGCAGCTGTGGCCCTCGTCAGGGGGTCGCCCTTGAAAGGTAATGGTAGTTTATGTTTTAATACCAATACTAAGGGAGATGTCCCTAATTGTATGGAAGCTCGACCTGCACCTTGTACAGTTGCCTAAACATACATACAGCATTTAATTACTCGTATTATTCAATTTTTATTTATAACGGCTTCGTTTAGTAATCAAAAAATATTTTCAAGCGGGAGCTATGTTTATAAAATGCGTTCGAGAGATGTACACATACACACGCGACTACAGTTATGTCAGCGTTTTTAGACGTGAATGACAAAAAACAGAGGTGATACGCCGATACGTTATACTGCTATTCCTCGTAACAGATTCTTCGAAATCACGGCCAACAAAAGCCAACATTTTTTGTTTTCTTATTTTGTGGTTACAGATCCGCTCCACTAATTTGTATTAATTTTCTAACACAACAATGTATTAAACGCAACCTAATCTTGCTACAATAATAGCTCGAGTGAATAGGCTATTTCTGGGCAATCCCGCTCCATTTTAGGCTTCTTCTCAACTCTAGGGTTCACTATAAAGCCAAGGGCAACCCTATTTTCAATGAAGACAAATTATGTGATTTATTCAGGGAGCCCAGGGCTGCAGCCTTATCATGAAGCGGTGGGCATCCCGATGCTCGCGCGCACCAAGCAGTACGAGATGGGCCGCGACTTTGACGGCAGCAGGATCGTTGGCGGCAGCGCTGTACCCCCAGGCACTCATCCTTTCTTGGTATGTATAAAAATGGTATCTCACATCAGCCTACTGACGAGATAAATGATGTCTAGTGTTTTTACAATGTGGCTAAAATTCAATCCAATCGAAAACAATATTTAGGTATAAATAAATTTGGAGATGGTCAGTCTTGTGATTGATATGAACACGATGATTAATGGTGATATCATTTTTTGAAGTAAGAATCAGCAGATTTACATAGGTAATTACCTTATTCAATTTTTTTTTTCTAAGCAAATCTATGTGTATCCCCAAGGGCGTTGATGATTATGAATTTCCGAACTGATTTGACCTATGCCACCCGCATCCATAAATTCCCCACTGATCACTCCTCTGCTACCTCCGTCAAGAACTTTTTCACCCCAACGACCTTTCCTCCTCAAAATCCTTGGACAACCAACAAATACTCGTAGCCACAAAACAATATAAATCTTACTTTTAAAAGTTGAAAAGGCAGCAACTGACTAGAGTACTCAACAATTCACCAACTGTATTTTTATGACTTCTAGGTCGACATTTTCACCAATTGCTTCTATATGACTCCCAGGGTGGTATCTTCACCAACTGTGTCTTTATGACTTCAGGGCGGAATCTTCATCAACCTAGCCGACCGCCGAACGTCCATGTGCGGGGCCACCCTCCTCACGAACACCCGCGCCCTCACCGCCGCGCACTGCTGGTTCGACGGCCAGCTCCAAGCAGTCCAGTTTACCATGGTCTACGGGTCCGCCTTCCTGTTGAGTGGTGGAGTCAGGATCCCCACAGCTCAAGTCACCATGCATGAGAACTGGAACCCGTTGCAAGCCGTGCAACATGACATTGCTATTGTCACTCATGTTTGGGTTACCTTCAATAGTAAGTGTATTTAGGCCTTTACTAGACGGACATGATTTACCCATCGACATCACGTAATTGCGGACGCTACCTATCTTTTACCTTCTCATCCTATTTTTGACGTTTGTGTTATCGCAAAGATTTTTTGTATGCGGTGTGTTAGGGTACCTATTCCATTGTTGCTTCACTTTTAGGATATTTCACTGCTGTTTCATTTTTGAAACTGTTTTACGTTTGTAATAAATTAAAGTTTTTATTTTCCAGATAACGTGAATAGAATTCTTCTACCAGCTGGTTCCCAATTGAATCAGAACTGGGTAGGCCTGAACGCAGTGGCTGCTGGATACGGGCGGACCACTGATGACGGTAATTAAGGATATTATCTCTTCTATTTTTCCCTCTGATACCCAACATTTTAGAGAAACTTTTTATATTTAGGTCATATTCTTGCCAAAGCTTCTTTCTTGCAAAGTGACTTTCCCAAGGTAATATGAGTCAGTTAATGACCGGTACATCACTAATTTTCAACACCCGCCTAACGCAAGGGTCACCAGGATCCAAAAATCGATTTGTTTTTGATGAAACAGATATTTGTATTGGATCTGGTTGGAGATATGTGGTACGTTTGTTGTTCCTCGTTTCCATAATAGTTTAGGGAAAACCCTAGTGTGTGTCCAGGATAAAGAGATGATGTCTAAGTTTATATTTGTCTTTTTTCAGACTTGTCTGCTCCAGCGCGTCCAGAGAAGAACCAAGTGACCCTGCAAGTGATCACCAATGACGTGTGCATGCAGTACTACGGTGCAGCTAACATAGACCCTTCGATCCTGTGCACGAGTGGCGCCGGGGGGCGCAACATCTGCTCCGGGGATTCTGGTGGCCCTCTTTCCCTTGGCACAGGGAACCAGCAGAGTACTGGTAAGAACAGCCTTATATATAGTCTATACTTAGCAAGTGGGCCGGATGGAGCTGGATGCGAGTAGTCGATGATTGATCAAAGTAGCGAGCATTTGGAGAGGCCTATGCAACAGACTGATGATGATGATACTTTGAAGTTCATACGCGGAGTGTCAGTTGTTTTGAAGAAGGTCCAATTTACCTATCTTTACCTACTGTCTTTCCTTAAATAGCACTTATACGATTCAAAATTGTCATCTAGCGAACGAACATGTATGGTGCAGAGAATAATAAATAAATAAATTTAGGAGGTAAAATAAAAATAGAAATAAAATAAATTGAGACAACATCACATACATTGTCCTGGCCCCAAACTAAGGTTTTCCCTTGTACTATGGAAACCAGAAACAACGAAGGTACTACAAACACCCAGACCCAACACAAATATCTGTTTCATCAACAAACATTTGTGTTGGTATTGGTAAGCTATTGCTTTGGAGCCCGGTGTACGCTTAGACCATGAATCAAGATTTGAAGTGTTCGATAATTACAACTACAGTGCCGTTTGACCTTCGCAATCCTTTAACAGACCAAATCTTGATTATTGTCACAGGAATAATTGCGATTAAAAAGAAGCTATAAAAATGCCATTGTTTCAGATCGGTGTATCCTCATTTGGGTATCAATACTGCACCGCCGGGATTCCTGCGGCCTTCTCCCGAGTCACGTACTATGCTGACTGGATCCGTGCTAGAATATAAGAATAACTTCACTTACACTATCAAATCTTGCGAGCAGCACTGCTTAGTACTTCATTTCAATATAAGTTTCAGTATAAGTGCGAGCAGAACCGTATGACCAATAAAAAAATGTATTAAATATTCTTATTCGCATACTTATCTTAACTTTAATAGCGCGAATAAAAAAATATTGAACACACATATTCCCAATAAAATTTCTGATTTGAAATCACATAATGTTATTTGGCAATCTCGGTGGTTATGACGAATAACGAATCGCAAATCGAACACTAATAAACAAGACTCATTTAGCGCACAATCAAATGTTCACGAATGGATAAGAAAACCGCCCCTGGGACGCCGAAAATAAATAACCGAAAACATGTTTGCAGGATCCAAATGTAATTTTCCTTAGCAATCTGTTCGGAATATTACCGTCGGTATTTATTCCCGTGATCATTACACGCATACCCAATCGTGGCGGCGCGTCCCTGGCCCGGGATCACATTGGTCGACGCAACTCCCTCGAGCCAAGTTCAGCTCTCAACCACCAGCGTTAACGGACCTCTTCGCTTCTAATCTTCCTTCGCACCTTCGGAAGCGGCGGGGGTTGAGCCAAAGTGGTCGTAGGGTTATGATTCGATATTGCTTTTATTGGGGGCGTCGGAGGTGCTCCCAGATAATCGAGGTGTCACAAAATAGTTTTTCCGCCTCGTTTCGTCTGTCGCTTCGTATTTGCTTGGCGAATGAAAAATATTGGGCCCTGTCTGCTGTCATTATTTTGCGAGCGCTGGTGTAAGGTTATTTTTGCACCTGTGTTTTTGTTGATTGTGTGTTTACTCACGAATATGATATCCCTGTTCGAAGACGGATGTACTTCCAGATAGAGTAACTTCTTTTATTTATTTGCTACAATCTAAGTTATAAAACAAAATGAAGTCTATGCTTGTTACAGTGATCAGATTACGTACAGATCTCTGTAGTCCCAATACTACTACTCTTTACTGTTGGGAGATCAAAATCATAGATACTAGGTACGTGGTACTACTTAGTTGGTAGTTGATAATGTATGAAACATTACATCAAAGGGGAAATAATGTTTAATGTATAAGCGTGTGTGTACGTGCTATATTTATGACATACATCAAAAGTATGGAGACACGTTTACCATCAGGTGCTCCGTCTGCTTGACTGTTACCTAGCTTATAAAATAATCATGTCATCTTAGCGTGTCGTTCCATCCAAAGCTTTGGTTTGGTTGCATCTAAAGCTGTCACACCAGTCCAGAGAAAGTTTGGATTTGAGGAGTCTTAAACCGTTACCTTCTGACTTTTGCAACCCTGTACAGGGGATACCAGACCAACTGAATCATGGTTACACGTTTCAGAAAATACCTATACGAAACGTACAGATTTCCTCACCACCAAACTAATGATAGAAACAAGCGCAAAGCTTTGAAAAATTCAGAGACCTGTTTCATACGGGTCGTAGGTTTGAATTCGAGTGTGCACATAAAAATATATGTACCTTCAAATAATTCCGTCCACCTGTCTGTCCGTAAATGAGTGTCCAGCAGACTCGGTTTTATTGAAGCCCTCCCACGCATAAAGTAAAAAGAAAATTTGAACACGGGTATACTCTGCGCCGAATTCCGTTTGTGCGAAAATTGATTAAAGTGCAATACTCGTTCGGGCTTTTGTCAGGTGCAGTAGTTGCATTTATGGACTGTGCAGGGCATTTCTTGCTTACACACTCTTTTATTAGGACTTTATTTGATGCAGTTTGATCGGTTTAAGTGGAAGTGAATGCGTTTGAGCCATTTGGCATAGCACCATCGGTATAATCCCTAGATTCACAATTCCATACTGAAAACGTTTTAAAAAGGGATCCCAACAACGCTGTCATTTAACGTTTTTCTATAATATTGGTATTTGGATTGGATGGTAACATCCAGTAGCTGTGGTCCCCCCCTCACTTGGTTTCGGGTCATTTGTTCCTCTCAGTGCCAATAGTTTTTTTATGAGACAGGAAAGCAAACGAGCTAGCGGATCGTCTGATGGTAAGTGACCACCGCCGGCCATAGACATCGGCTACACCAAAAAGAATGCGGATGCGTAGCCGCCCTTTTGGGAAAATGGCGCTGAGAGTGGATTGCATCACGCTAGAGCTTCGCTTTTTCCGTTTGTATTTAAGAGATATCGATGTCTAATAGAATTTGTTTCCAAATAAACAAATGGATTTGTGTGTTCTTCACATCAATTTCCATGGATATTTCCTACAACAATCTAATCACGTCACCCTGTCACAAATCGAGGACAAACGAACCCTCGACGTTCCCGTACATGACGCGAGCGTGACGCGGTTCCCGTAAATGACGCAAATTACGCTCAGCTGCAATATCCGGAGACATTTGCGATATTCGCAAGCCTGCCATTCGTCTCATTTAAGTCGTGTTGATAGGTGCGGTGCCTTACATGGCGACAATTTTGTTTGAATGATAGGCGACGTTAATAGATGGCGTTGTACTACATTTTTTCTTAAGAGAAATATTAAATTACAATTTCTGCAAACAAAGAAGACAGCAATAATATAATTGGTGCTCAGCTAAAGTCATCAATATAATCACTAGATTACATTTTAGGTAGGTATACCATACATAAATAAATATTAAAATTCATTTCTTTACCTAACTTGTACTTGCCTTCTTAAAATTATAATAATAAAAACGTAAGAAAATTTGTTCGTAACCATTTTAAAAAACATGCTGTTCTTTTTCATATTGCAATGCCCTAACAAGATCTATAGTAGTTTAATCTTATGTACTTATTTACTATCGGTTTGTACACTATATAAGCGATAAAGTAATTGACATTCATCATTCCATTACTGAAAGCATTTGTAAAAGTGGTCCCAACAGCGCTATCATATTATGTAGTTTTACAGCTATTGATGTTTTAAATTTTAAATATGCCGTCAAAGTCGAAAACAAAACGAAAATTTCGGCGAAAATTCCAAATAACGCTCTTTCCACGATAGAGCTTACATTAGCGGCATCACTTTTAACACATTCACGCTGTGCCTAAGTTTTCTGTGACCGAAGATACGAGGACATAATACCAAACCGATACAGCACGCGTCTGATTGGTCTGCCGGTCACGCAGGCAGGTGGCGGAGCCTCGCGCCACCTCCAACCAACTGCACTGGTGTGGCTCAACACGCGGCAACTGATAAATGTGTGGCTTTTCGGTTTTACATATCAAAACCGTGTGGACGGGATTACTTCCAGCTTCGGAGTGGAGGTTTTTGTTTAGTGAACACCTCCAATATTAACATGTTTTCTGATCGTATACCTATATGAGGATTATGAGTATGACACGGATACAAACGCTTCCTCATAAGGAGTTTGTACAAAAATACCAATGTTCTTTAAAGTGATAGGTGGCAGACGACCTAGGTGGACCTGCTCGAAAGCAATTGCAGTGGCCCATGGAAACTTTTTTTTGTTGTCGCTGGAGCATGTCGCCTATACCCGGCTAGTTACTTTTGAATATCGAAATGTATACCACTGATTCGGAATGAAGTTTTGCTTCCAAGAAGACACCAGCAAGCAACTCAGAAGTTACTATTTTCAATAATAATTTAGAAACAGTCACTGGTAAAACAGAAAAGAAAACACAATACAAGGATGATCATGTTGATAGTACACTTTCGACACGAAAAGGCGAATTTCATATAATTAAAACATCAGTTACATTTCCCTCCTCAGGGCAGGGCAGAGGGCAACTTTGTCAGTGCGCGCCGCAAGTTCTTTATTTTTATGGACACCCGTCGAAGTTGCGAAGCAGGTGAAATTCCACCTTCCGCAAAAAGTTCCGTGCCTTTTGATGTAGAATAATGCAAACTGCAAAAGTTTGCCGGGACGGCCGGCAGAGGCCTCCTTGTTAGTCCGCTCTTTAATCTATGGGTGCTTAAGCGGTGCGAAAAAAATTTACTTTCCGTATTTTGTGAATCATCCTTAGGTAAGTTTTTGGTGAAAAAGCAGACCCTTATATCTCTATGTTCCACTATAAGAAATAATAGAAATATTTGTTAGTAATTTAAAAGCAAAGTAAACTAACATTAATTCATTTGTGTCCAACATTAAGACGAACAGCAACCATAATTCACAAAAATCAAAAAGTAACTCAATGAAATTTAATCTACTTAATAAAAAAATCTTAGTTTCTTCAGGAAGGATTCAAACCCACGTCCTCCTACTAACCGGGTACCTGCACTGACCACTGAGCTACCGAGGACTATTGTATGCATTATGAGTTTATTGTTTCACTGTGATTAAGAATTTTACTAAGAATTGAAAAGAAATTTTAGTTTATTTTTCAGTTACCGAAACTTACATGTTACGCCGCCATAGATATTTCTGCCAATAGTTGAGTGTTAAAAAATGTGTGGCATTAATTCCATTTTAATCTTGTGCCAATGCGATAAAGAATATATTAAATAAATATTCGAGTAGACTAAGGTTAGCTTGTTAAGCAATTTGATTACTTTTGGATAAAAATAAAACCACATTACTTCAAGAATACTCTTCTATCTCAACTATCACACTCGTATATTACGAGAACTAGTTTGAAACTTACTACAACTTCTGTGGGAATATGACATTGGGCAATTGGAGGTTCTACGTGCCTCCGGTGGAAGCGCGGGTGAGCCACGTGCAGCCGCCATTACGCGTTCATTTACTCCCCAATTCCCAACTCAGCCTCAGACCAATAAATATTAGAAGGTTTACCGCCCAGTCGGAGTGTGTGAACCGTTTTACTTATTGCAGGTTAAAGTCATAATTATGTACATGAGTGAAAGAAGGACAACATTTGCAAGTTTGCAGACACGCTACGCATGACTGGGCCAGCTCGACTGGAGTGATACCAGTGGTTTCACTCCGTATCAGCGGTATCATACCACGGTCTCACAAAACCAGCGTGACATGGACACGAGTGCACTTGAGGTAGCGGCATCCGCTTATCATCGGGTGATCCATCTGCTTATGTAACCTGAAAAGACGAATTACTTGCGCGAAGTAATTGATACCCAGCGCCATCTATTGGCAAAAATTGCATCTTATTAGGCAAATTAATTATTAGTACTGCAGTGGGATAGTATATAGGCTGATACTTTATTCACGTTTATGTTAACTAACTTAAGTAGTACATCATCATATAAGTACCTACGAGTAAAAATCGGGATGACCTATTCAACGTTATAAATAGCTACTTAAGTATCCTCGCAAAAATAAACTTTATTACTAGTAAGTTTTATTTCGTGACTTTCAAATTTAATTTACTTAAAGGTGAAATTTTTCTTTGCATCGTAAGATATTTTTGTAACTTAAGCCGATTAAATTTTGGCGCCGAATGTGGCTACATGTTGAAAGATAATTCTATTTTAATTTTAGCACTCATCTTTTTAGGTTTTAGTTTTTTCCCTCTCATTCTAAAAAAAGAGGTAAAAATGGGACTTTCCCATCTCAAGTCACCCTTACGACCTAATTAGATACTGACTGCGACAGAGACGGCAGACGTGCGTCTCTGTCGGAGCTGGTCACGCGCTCATTATCGCCATTAGGCGTTCATTCGCCGAAAAACTTCGTCGGAATGCGCAAGTTTTAATGAATTAGTTGTCATTTCATTAGCTCTTTGCAGGGGAAGGGGTGAGAGTTTCGGAATCACTTAAAATGACATCAAGCGTACGAGACGAGCATCCGTTCTAAAAGGTATTTTAGAAGCAACGCATCAGCAACTCCTCTGTCGGGTATCTTCATCAGTGACGGATAATAACTTCACATCAAGTAATTTTCACGGGTCGATCTAACCTACTCATGCCGAAGCGTAGCTCCCCCACGGACTATTACGAATTGAGTGGGCGGTAAACCGTTAACCGAGGGAGAGCCACGTTTTAGCATGAATGAGCCGGCACGGCAGCGCACTTGTGATTCCAGTGATGTTTCGGGTGTTTATAGGCGGTGGCAATCGCTAACCATCAGGTCGACCGTCTGTTCGTCTGCCACCTATTACATAAAAAGCCTAAATGCACTAACTACCTGAGCATATTGCAGTGCAAAGGAGGCCTTTGCCATGAATCAAAAGAAATCATCAAAATCAAAGAAATCAAGTTATGATGCAATCCGCCAATTGCAGGTAAAAATATTTGGCAATAACTTAATTCCAAGTGGTGCATTGTAATGCGCGCCTCAACCATAAATCCTCTTCTAGATAATGCCGACGTTCAGGAATGATAAATAAGCGCAAAGTTGGAGCTATCTGCCGCAACCAAGACAAACAACTGAGGGGAAGGTGCGATTTAAAACTACCACGGTCCCTGTTAGTCTAGTGGTTTAAGTTCTGGCCATGGTCGCGGGATACTAGGTTCAATTCCTGAGTCGAGCAAAAAAAAAGTGGCTTTTCTGTAAAAAGTGGCATGTTGAAAAACCGTAAAAATGTCCCTACCTATTGATGTTATTGTTAAACCATTGTTGCTATTGATGTTTTCCAAATAACCCCGTGGTACTTATCAGCCATTGAACTAAAAAGTCCTGTCGAGAACTGAACCTCGATGTATGAAACCTTATTTGTCTACTTTTATAACGGGCAGAATATTTTGTTCTTTTTACAAATATCGCTGCTCTTTTGTTTATATTATACGTCAAGAATTTTCCGCACCTTATAGGATATTGAGAAGGTTTACGCATTAAGGGGCTGTATCGTCGATATAGCCCCTTAAATTAACTTTTTAAATAGTTGTTAATTTGTCCGTCAATTACTAAATACCACCCTAAGTTTACTGAATCCTGCCGGTATAAGCCGGTACAGGTCCTCAAAAATGTTTCGACCTGAACATTCCATCATCTTCCCTTATGCAAACTGCGGGCCTGATTGCGCCCTCCCTACATCGGCTCCGGTTAAATGCTAATTTTGTTTCTGCTAGTTGACGTGGGACCTTGATTAAAACGGGGCGTCCTGTTGCCTCAGTCGGGATGATTAGTCACTTTAAGGGAAGCGATTGTGTTTTTGATCTAATGTAAATAGGGTTTAAGCGGGTACTGATAACTGAAGAGGTAAAAAGAGGCAATTCCTATCTAGGGGTGATCATACAACATGTACCAGTGTACAAATAAGAGCAACGTAAAGTTGGCAACAGTCTTCTGTTGCCAACTTTACCTTAGGAAAGACTTCTGACAATAAACCATCAAACCCTCCTCCCCACGCAATTACGCATTGAGTACACTTTGTCGTGAGAGAGCCACGCTTCGGCATGAATGGGCCGGCTCGACCGGAGTGATACCACGGCCTCACAGAAGACCGGCGTAAAGCAGCGCAGGCGCACTAGCGACTATGCTGGTGTTGCAGGTGTCTATGGGCGGCATCCATCGCTTACCATCAGGTGATCCATCTGCACGTCAGCCACCTATCACATAGAAAAAAAAGCGACAACAGAAACCACTTGGCTGCACTAATGTGTACGTTATTCTTCAATGACGTTGGCATCAGAATCAAAAACATTTCATCAATGTGTTTACGGTCTAGCAACAATTATACTTGAAGCCAAGCGACTCAGCACCGATCTAAAGGAACATGCCGCCAGGTGTGACAGCTTGTCCGAGGCGATGGCAGACATGAATACACGAGCCAGACATGTAATCTACACGTCGGAATGGAGCCTGGAGGGCAAAAGCTGTACATTTAACTCTTGCGCCTCTATAGTCGAATTCAACAACACTGCATGCTTCAAAACAAGGTCGTTTCCGCTATCGATCTGCCACGATGTATGCTTCTTTAAAACTACGCAACGGTTTTTCGCTAACAAAAACTTTTTTTTTTCAACCAATTTTACCAGGCACCAGATACTTTTTCTAGTTCTCGAAAATTATATTAATTGATATTACAGTGAAATCAGAAAAAGAACTCTTTATTCTTGTGAGTTATTCTTTTACATTTGATTACCTCGAACTACTTTGCGATCATACAAGATACTCGTATACTAAAATACCAAACCTTTGATTACAAGAAGGATTTTTAGTAACGTGAATAGAATACAAATAAACAGCGTCTGTATTCCTGCGTGATTTGTTGACGAGACGATGTAATTTTGTTACCAATTAAAGGGGATGAATTAGACTTAAGTATATCTATTTTCTAATATTAGATCTACCTACTACCTACTTGGAAGGTTCTTTCGACGTGTAGGTTTGGTAAATAATCACTCACTCGGCCAGATACTACTGGAGTAACGACAGAAATATACAAAATAATGAGCTACGTCGGCGGTCAGGGAAAATATCGCTATGCTATTGGGTGATAAAAACTAAAGAAGTCGATGGCTAAATAAGAAGTAAACTGAAGCAGAGCAATCCCTTTGTTATAATAACGAAACAGCACTATGCAAAATTCAAAACACAACGGAAAACTAGCTATTCAATTTTGAACCTTAGCTGTCAAAATATGCTAGTTCAGAACAATGCACTATAATAATTCCAGACAAAGCTATGTGTGGACGTAGTCACAGGTGAGTCGTTCTCCGGCGCTCCTCTGGGCCGCGTCTAGACACACCGGTTAGTATTCGCGACACCTCATTTACGGCGGAAACTTGCCCCCTCCGATCTTGCCTACGGTTGTCTGTTGGTAGTTCGAGATGTTCTGCGGTTCGAGTGCAAAACACCTATACCTCTATAGATAGGATATGTCAATCTGTATCTATGTATTGAAGGTATATTTTTACATCCATTTCTTTTATATGTAAAAAAGCTGTCTCAAAGTAACATAGGGTGTCTCAAAAACAGTAAAGTAACTGGTAGCAGCTGGTACGAGGGCCGCCTGAAGATTTCCGTTGCGGCTTTCATGGTTGTACTCAAATGTCGTGTTCAGACATTATGACAATCTACACTTATAATAGCAGGGCCGTAACCTTATAATTAATTGCAGAAATAATTAATTTTAAGGTTGTGTCAATTTCAATGACACATTTTTGTCGTTAATATGGAGGCATAACATTAGCTCCTCAGTTTCAACAGTTAAAAACTAGGTAAGTAGTTTAATTTTTTGTGCAATAAAGCAAATCTTTAACTTAACAGCACATTTTACGACTTAAACTACTCAGCACGTTGATCTCAATACTCAGACTACTGTCTCAGGTATGTATGAGAGTAACACGGGTCTTATATTCGATTGCATTTAGGACAACAAAACGATTAGTGGTTTATGAAGTTAAACAGTTTGGTTTAGGTGTTGAGGTGGCTTTCGTTTCTTTAAAATCAAGCCAGGTGGAAAGGAATTGTTAACGTAGGCCATTATTTTAAAAGTACGTCACAATTTTATCTACAACAACGCAAAATGTTGCAGCCATTTTCTATTTAGCGGCATCTTCTTTTTGCAAGTCAGTCCAAGACGTCGCCGCAGCGGGCCGGAAGGGCGACCAGTGTTATTCAAAACAGAACCCTACCGTCCCTGCTAGGACTCGCAATTAACTCAGCAAAGGTCAGCGGGCATGACGTCACGAGGGCAATTTAGCCGTCGCCCGGCCCAGGACGGAATAAATTCAACAAAGTGTCAAACAACCGGCCAACTTTAGCACCTGGGCTCAACCTGGTCCACCGCGACGGTGGTGCAATTTAGGAAAGGCTTGAAGGTCACTAAAAACTTCGATTCCTTTTATTTCCTGATTGGTAAGAGTATCGGACCGACCGCAATACGTCACTTATCTAGAGACATCATCACATTTTTTATTATCCTCAGCTGTAGTCGTCAACGCGTCTTCTTGAATCAAACGGCATAAATGGCGCAGTAGGCCCTGCCTCTCATGCCAGAGGTCGTGGGTTCGATCCCACCCAGGACCTACTCGTATTTGTCATTCCTCTTTTGTCTGATATATCAATTACAAACAAGTGCTCAAGTCTCACGATTGTTTCTTTCAGGCGCATGGCACATAGAATAATCGCTACTTTCCAATAGGTACTTATTGATACGTGTTGATACTGAACGGTTTAAGTTCGTTAATTTATTAAGGAAATAATACATTAACTTTTGAGCTATAACGGACAGCATTACAATGTTCAAATTGCAATGATATCATTGTTATTATGTGTAGCGCGGATATTGTGTATAAATTGTAATATTGCAGGGCAGGTAACCCTCCTCTGTTAATATTTCATCTCATCTTTCATCTTTGTAAGTATTTTATATGATGTTTTTTTTGTATATTTTAATTAAAATTATTTTTATTTAACACCATGTAATATATTTTAAAATTGTGAATAAAATAAGTTTAAAATTTTCAATGTTAATTACCCAAGCCAATCTCTCATACCTTGAAACTAGAGTAAGCTCGTTTAAAAACGCCTCAGCTCCGAAGACAAAAAGTTCCGGCGCGGGCTCCGCGGCCCACACACTTCAAACGAATTTGGTTTTAGCCTAACTGAGAGTTAACGACACTTGGGGGACAGGGGTTCTTAGCAACGAAAATACGGTAAAGATTATTTCCTGAAATTTAAATTATATCCTGTCGGGAATATTTAATTTGTAAAATATAAACATTTTTGGTAGAAAGTTTTTGTTCTTCGAGTGGGAATCGAACATCAGCTTTCAAAGGCTTAGTAAGTCAACGGATTTTTAAAGTGCTCGATAACGTTACTAAATTGTCGGTATAGTGATGTAGAAAATTAATATCATACGTGACTCAATTGAAGTTGAACTGAATTGTACAAAGCTGCAAATTGTAAAAAAATCACATAGCTCACATGCTCACAACATTGTTTTTATAAACTCATTCGACTGAAATTTGTCTGTTACGCCACTTTGACCAAGATGTATTCAGTTGGCAAATAGTCCAAGTAACCGTGACCTCTATGCCTCTCAATACTATAGCCTGTGTCCTTCGACAGTGGTCTGGGCGGAGAGGCAGGGCAGGCCTCCGTAAACTGGCCGCGTACATAGTTGCGTCTTGGTTTTACAACTGGTAAGTTATGAGTGCATTCGGGTTATACATATTGTTTCTGCGAACGTCCGTTGAATAAGCCCGACGTTTGTTGAAACGTATGACCTAGTTTGAGCAGTTTTGAGTTAGTGTATCTTTAAAGCATTGTAAAATGTTACGAGATTTCGAATTTTTATGTGTTTGATGCTACCTACGAGATGAAAAGCAGAATAAAACAGAAAAAGCTCCGTCGTGTCTTGTCTCCTCCAGCGGATTCAGGATGGACTTGCGATCGAAGTGACAAGATTTGCAGAGCAGCAATAGGGCTCTATAGCAATCTTCCGTAGATGTGGAGGCCCACCAACTTCCTAGCGCTGCAACTTTCATCTTCAAAGT
Organism: Cnaphalocrocis medinalis; assembly: GCA_014851415.1. Lineage (NCBI taxonomy): Eukaryota > Metazoa > Arthropoda > Insecta > Lepidoptera > Crambidae > Cnaphalocrocis > Cnaphalocrocis medinalis. The sequence goes on along the minus strand of CM026291.1, from coordinate 9,896,853 downwards.
TGCTGTGGCCAATGAAAAAAAAACTCTTGTAAGATTATGTTGTTCGTCTGCCAAGACCTTTTATTTCGAAAACACGTGAAGGTGTCGAATTAAATAAAACCGTATTCTATGTGTACCACTAGATAACGGGTACGCTACTCACGCAAACCTTCTTCAATAGTTTTTGCTACACTATGTTGGTAATTTTATCGGTTATCCGACAGACAAATAGAATTAGGTTATCTTCATTTAAGTACTTTTATTTTATCTTATTCTTCAAAGTAATTCCGTGCAAAGCTCGCTCAATTACAGGTTGCTAAGCGATCTTAAATTGATGGGCTAGCCGTACTGTGTACTGTTTAGTATCCATGTCTCGACACAGTAAATCATAAGGTAGGCCATCTGAACGAAAACCTTGTTCATCACGCATTTTTAAGAGATAAGGAGGCAACCAGGCAAGCGGCTCACCTGACAGTAAGTGATCACCGCCGCCTGGACATCAGCTACACCAGAAGGTGTGCAGATGCGTTGCCGGCCTTTTAGAAAAGTGTACTCGTTTTGTAATGATTTCAATGTCGTGGAGATGACGAAAATTCGTATTCTACACTCGATTAGAATTTCTCCACAGTAACTAATGGAAGATTATTAAAGCCTATTCCAATATTCCACGGTCAAATAATTGCGTTTCATAATAAAATTTAAATCGAGTTTCCAACGTGAACCCACTGATTAGCTTACGTCGTATAATTAAGAGTTGGCAGGGAAATGAGGAAATTGACAAAATTTTATGGTAATTATTAAGCAAAAGTTAACTGGGCCGGTAAAAGATTTGCTGCCGTTGTTATTAATAAAATTTTCTTTAGACTCGGCTTTGTAAAAGCAATATTTGTTCTTGTTTTATGACACAAGTTGAAAAGGAGTAGAGGTATTTCTGTATTATACGTACTTATATTTCCTACAGGCCAACATTACCTTTTAACTACTTTTTTTTATATTGAGGACAATCAAGATGACCTCACTCCGCCTGATGGTAAGCGGCCGTGAGATCCATATATGAGGTTACCTACTTAAACAAAGTGCGTGAGGGTACTGGAAGCCAAAAAGGGGGTTAAAGGTTGGCAGTGCACTTGTGGCTCGACTGGTATTGCAGGTGCGTAATCGCTTACCATCAGGGGACCAATTCTCGTGCACTCGACATTGAAGGTGTTAATCTGTATCCAGGTCATATTCTTAGCCTGTTTAGAGGTTATTCTCGAAATTGAATAGCCTCCTCACCCGCTGTGAGAGCAACCCAACCCTTCTATCGAACAAGGCTCGCTTTTTAACACCTTTAATGGTGTGGACGGTCCACTATCGGCTCGTTAATCCCGCGTGGATGCGGCCGGTGGCTTCTACACGCCTCAGAGCTAGCGCGCTCTGGCGGACATTCATCACCACGTCACGGAGTACTCGTAACTACATACAGGGCAAAAGCCATGGAACAAATGTTGTTCAGAATGGTTGGTAGAACACCGTGGTTAAAGGGATGTAAATGTTCACAGATACACCCTGTATAAACTATAAACTTTATGAATAATGATGACCTCGCTTTTAGCTCTTTTTGCAGGCAGCAGGAACAAGCCTGTATGTTTTTGGGTTTCAATGGTAAGCCGTATGTTAAAGTACTGCAGTATATTTATGAAAGCCATAGTCGGCTTATCGTAGTACTGTGCATAACACGAAATTAAGATAAATAAATTTAAAAAATGCTTAAAATTTGTTTCAAGATTTAACAACCCTTACTTTTTTACTTCGCTGGTTCAGCGATCCAAACCAAATCTTGGTCATCGACACAAGAAAACGCCACTGTGATCGATCCTATGTCTTATCAGTCATTGACCTGAAATTCTCGCAGTCAGTTTCGAGTACGATTTTCCAGCGATACCTAAACCAGCCAACTACGAACGTAATGCTATTATTATTTCTAGCTAATTAGATATAGAAACTTTGTACCTGATACAATATGTAGGTAATTTACGCTGCTGGTGTTCCGAATAAAAAAATATGTTAAAAAACGCACAAATACCAAAATAGAGAAGATTGTAGCCGACTTCATCGGCGAGGACGGACCGCATCGTCTTCGCTGGCATGGCCGCCAAGAGATTGGAAGGGGCAGCCCTCATCATCATCATCATCAGCAACCCACGCTCGTCCACTGCTGGACATAGGTCTCCCCCAATGCACGCCACCGCTCCCGATTTTCGGCCACTCTCATCCAGCTCACTCCAGCCAGCCTTCGAATGTCGTCATCCCATCTTGTAGCAGGGCGTCCAACACTACGTTTGCCGAGTCGCAGCAGCAGAGGGGCAGCCCTACGCGGGGTAATTACCCCGCCCCGGGCGATAGAGGGCGCCTCCGCCTTCGAGTGAGTAGTTGGATTAACGCATTCAGTATCGCGCTATTTAGCCCTCTAATGGGAAAAATCCTGTGAACAACGGAAGGGTTTCGGCGACTTAAAATGGCTCATGTCGGACTTGGCGGGTCATTCATTATATCAGTGAAAGGGAACAAATTAATGAGGATATTATGGGTTTGCCTTTCTTGTAATACTCGTATTACATAAGTGTGTGAGTTAATTGAAGAGGGGGCTTTTTAATCGTTTTACAAAAAACATGTCACTATATTTCCGGTTATTATGACATTATATTTATGTTTCGCGATTTTTTTTTATTTGACAGGTGGAAGACTAGCAGATGAACCAATGGATATTTTAATGCCACCGACACAATCATAGTCTTTGATACTTCTTACCTACGTAGCCCTTGGACCGTTACCATAGACTCAAATTCAAACTCAATTAGAATTCCCGAAAATTTTATTATTAACACCCTTATTACGAAACGTGGTCTATAGTTAGTCTTGGTTTAAAACTGACACTGTCACGTTTTTTCCTATAAAATTACAGCATCATTCTCACCATAACTAATTTTAGCCTCCGTTTTGTTATAAGAGATAATCCGTTTTGAGTAAAGGTTTTGTTTGAAAGGATAGGGGTTATAGGGCTAGCTTAAATACATTTATCGGGATTAAAGTTACATTCTTACTATGGTCACAAATTCGTTTTAACTAAGTAATTTATACAATATCTCATACATTGACCTGACTCCGCACTAAGTACTTAGCGCTTAAGCACTTGTATTACAGAATCAATGAACACAGGAATTAGAGATATACATAATACACATCCAGGGTGGGGATCGAACCCACGAACATTGGCGTATGTCGCTTCCGCTACCGCCCTAGCTCCGCAGGTTCCCTGCTACAACCCCCGCTGTCACTTCCGCTACTGCCCTTGATCCGCCGATTTCCTGCTACGACCACCACAGTAGATTTCACTGCCGCCCTTGTTCCACCGATTCGTTGCTGCAACCCTCGCTGTCGCTTTTGCTGAAGCCCTTGCTCCACCAATTCCCTGCTGTGACCCCCGCTACCACCCTTACCCGCCGGTTCCCTGCTGCGACCCCGCTGTCGCTACCGCTACCGCCCTTGCCCAGCCGGTACCCTGCGGTGCGCCTCCGCTGCCACCTCCGCTGCCGCCCCCGCTCCGCCGGTCACGCCGCGAGGCCTAAGGCACTGCCTCCAACATGCCGTGCTCCGGAATAATATCAGGCCACTCGAAAGGGCTCCAATAAGCTTACATTTGATGTGTTATTTTGACCCTTCTTCTTTGACGGTCGGGGGCTGCGAGAAATCCTTCTAATGCCTTTATTTAACATCCTTCCGAACAAAGGATTGAGTACTTAAAATATACACATACTTTTGCGCTACGGCACAAAGTGGATTGCTTGAAAGATTTAGAATACGGACCTGCTTGCGCTTTTGGTAGTGATAATAAATGTATTTAAATATTATATTTTTGATTTCAACAACAACAATTCTGAAGAAGAGGCATACACACATACCTACAGGGTGAAAAAAACATTGGTCACGTTTTACTAAAAGATAAAAACCAAATCATAGTTGACGCATCTGCGACTCATGATGTCTCATTTTATTGTACTTGTTTCGAGTAATTTACAACATTGTATATAACTGCCCTCTGTAACAAACTAATTAAAGTAATGTTCGTAATTTAAGTCAAGCATTAAACAAAATCATTTGATTACTCCTCAATTATCTCAAAGAGAGTCCACCGACATTGTACTGGCTTGAAAATTACATGATGCGTCGGGTTACAAGTTAATTTTGAAACTTAGTTGCTAGGGATAATAATTACGGAAATTACACTTACAGTGCTAGCACAGATTTATTATTTAACAAAGCAAAAACTAAAAAAAAAATTTGCTTTATCATGATCTAAGGGCTAATTAATGGAAGAAGCCCGTCGTCATATCACCAACTTTATGAAACCTGTTTAAATCTATTCTCCAAGCTCCACATTACACAAACAAATTAAACATTGGTACACATAGTATGTGTTTGTCAATTTCTAATTTCCTGTTGAATTTTTTGATAATAATAATAATAATGAGATTTTTATTCATTCATATAATTGTTTGTTGTTATAACTGTTTCCTGTTCTGTAGGAGTAGGTATCTTCTACATAGGTACTCCTACAGAAAATGAAAGTTAGCAGCTTAATAATGTTTATCACAGATGATAATGTTTATAATCAACACTCATATCATAATCATCAAATTATGAACTCAAATGTATGTGTACTTGACAGGCTTTATGTTTACGAAATTTTGTTATTATTGTTACAAAAAAAATTTAAAACAAAAAAAATTGTTGCTTATAATGATCATTGAAGGTTTGATCTTTTTTTCACGAAGTCAGAAATAAGTTAATTATTACACTTCTTTACTTGGCTCTCGCGACAATGAAATAACGTCGTAAGGCCCAGAATGCAGACACAATAGAATAGAATAATATTATTTCGTAATCATATCACAATAGAAAATTAATTGTTTTTTACCTTGGCTTTTAGGGTCTTACGACTGACGGTAACACAAACACGAACAGGTTATTTGCCGAGTGGTTGTTGCTGTTGCCCGCAACTTTGTCATCCATCGTAAAAGTATATTTTACTGATTAGCACGGTAGATACGATCTCAATTAAGTGCAGACTATTCTTTTTTTTTAATTTTAACAGTCATTGGAATTATTTTGGTAAGGCGCTATAATGATCTATGTGGTGGTGATCACTTACCATCAGGAGAGCAGCTGTCTACTCGTTTGTCGGCTATAATGCAAAAAAAATCTACCTATAGATTAGACGGTTTGCTGGGGTCAACGTAGGCATCCCTTTAACCTTGTCTTCTACCAACCATTCTAAACAACATTTGTCCTAAAATTTGTTATAAATAACAGGTCATCAGGCAATAAGTGTGCTCATCTCCAGCCTATCAAATAAAAAAATGTTGCAATACCTATCTAATGATTCGCAATGTTTTTGCTCACAAAAATGATGCAAGAATCGCTCAGATATCGAAGTCCAAGCGGGGATCAAAGTCCACGCACTGACCTCACAGCAACCGGCCCTTGTCGTGACACATTCTCTAACAAGTGGTCCAATAGTGGAAAAACGCAAGTCATCATTACTATTGGAACAACTTTTTCTAATGCTCTTATAAATATTAATCACATTCCGATGATTATAGCAAACGCAATCACCTGGTTACAAATTATTGCGATATCCTCCGAAGCAGGGGAAAGCGAACCCACTTATGATGTTACCAGTGATCGATGGTAAAATGGAGTATAATATTTTACCAGGACGGACGGTATCATCGTTCATTTATAACCAGACCCGTCAATCAACGTTTACCGATGGAATCAATCGATTGGTCAGTCGAAAGATCTATTAATTAAGGCTACCGAACCAATTGAACGACTTCGATCAAAGTTGATCGATGCCCCGATCGATGATCGACAGATTGGTATGATAAAACCACAGATATTGTAGGTACAGCTAAGATGTCTTTTTATTTTTTACGTCATTGGGTACAGTATAATCGATGGTCAAGTTGGTAACAAATTTTATTCCAGGAATAGGTACATTGTTGGTAAAAATTCAACCTGTTTGTATAAGAATGTTTATACGATATCATAAAAGTATGAGGTGGGTCCACTTGGTTAGATGTACAAAGGCCTACCACCCGTCATGAGTCTGCATTTAGTGAGACATACATACAAACGAAATTCAACCTTACAACTTTATAATTAGATGTTGTTTTGAATATACCAGTTGCTTACTTATGCTACCTATCGATAGTGGCTTCATATTGTAATATTAAAAAACCAGTTCTCTTTTTGTGGTGTCATGATGATGACTGTAATTAGTTTTTTGGAACTGTTTGTCGTAAATAAATTTAATTTGCATAACACAAGGTTTCTTTGCATATCCAACCCAATCTTAACAAAGGTACAATTTATAAATACCTAAGTGATAGTCCGATATCACGGACAAAATATTAGATTCGTAGAAGTGACTTGGCATCTTCTATAGACTTTTCCATGTCTCCGGGCGAAATCCTAGTAATGTCTATAATATCGGTAGACTTTAGACGAGTCCAAGGGGGCAATTCTCGTGCACTCGACTTAGAAGTCGAATCATAAGGCCAATTCTCGGTTTTCGCCTTCTATGTCGAGTCGACATAGAAGGCTATGTCGAGTCGACTTCATAGAACACATAGACTAATAGGAGAACAAGATAAGGAATGCCGACTGTAAGGTATCTGTGTTCTCCTATTGGTTGTGCGTTCCATGAAGTCGACTCGACTTAGAAGGTGAAAACCGAGAATTGGCCTCCAGAAATTCATATGAAGGAATGTAAGAAATCTCTAAATTCGACTTAAATGTCGAAGGATCGAGAATTTTCCCCCTGGAGAGCAATTCTCGAGCACTCCACATTGATGTCGAATTGGAATTTTGTAAGGACGAATGGTATGAAATTTCTAAATTCGACTTCAATGTCGAGTGCTCGAAAATGGCTCCCATTTTGCCCATCCGATTCTTTAATGATGAAATTGTTATTGTATTGTAAGGGGAACTGATTCTAATGTGCTTTATGTCACTTCATATAGGTATTTCATAAAAAATGCTAATTTATGCCCAAATAAAATAAAATGTAAGTATGTAAACTTATTTGCCAATCAGATTTTATCCATAGCATTGTGAAAATAACCAGCGAGGGGAAATATACACCATACATATTCGTTCGTGTCTATGATTTAAGATAAGAACCGCAAAACAAACAGCTGCGTTTACTTATCATAACTAGTGCTATAAATACTTACCTCGGACTACGTACAGATAACATGTAATTGTTGATTACACCACTCCACAGTCACCGGGAGCAGACGCTCGCGCGCCGTGAATCACGATCGCATCCATTCAGAATATTTGTATTTATACTGCGGGGTCGCGCCGCGCCGGCTAGTACCCGCTGGACCGCGTCGAGGCTGCGCGCGCGCAAGGACTAACGCACCACCCGGCGCCGACGCCGCTCCCAAAATGATCCTCGTAGCCCTTATCGTGATTGCACTCGTTGCATTCTACTTATATAACACGCGGGACTTCAATTATTGGAAAAACAGAGGAGTCAAGTATGAAAAACCTATAGTTTTATTCGGAAATAACCTGACCAACTACTTACTTCAAAAGAGTGTCACTCAACTATTGGTAGATCTCTACTGGAAGTTCCCTAATGAAAAAGTTGTCGGATTCTTCAGGGCGTCGCGACCGGAGCTAATATTGCGGGATCCAGAGATAATAAAACGGGTTTTGGTGACAGATTTTACAAGTTTCTACCCTCGTGGTTTAAATTTGCATAAAGAGGTGGAGCCGCTGATGAAGAATTTGTTCTTTGCGGATGGCGATGTCTGGCGGCTGCTGCGGCAGCGCATGACGCCGGCGTTCACGAGCGGCAAGCTGCGCGCGATGTTCCCGCTGATCGTGGAGCGCGCGGAGCAGCTGCAGCTGCGCACGCGGGCCGCGGCCGACGCCGGCGCCGCCGTCGACGCGCGCGACCTCATGGCTCGCTACACCACCGACTTCATCGGCGCCTGCGGCTTCGGCCTCGCATCTGACTCCCTCAACGACGAGGAGTCCGCATTCAGAAAACTTGGTGCTAAAATATTCCAAGTTGATCTTATAGACGCTGTGAAGATAATATTAAAGGACATATTCCCAGATGCATTTAAACATGTCAAACAACTCGGAAAAGTGGAAACAGAACTAACAGACCTAGTGACAGCTATCTTGAGACAAAGAAACTACGAGCCTTCAGGAAGAAATGATTTTGTGGATCTACTTCTGGAATGTAAGAAAAAGGGTAAACTCATAGGCGAGTCTATTGAAAAGACGAAAAAGGATGGCACACCAGAAATTACAACAATTGAATTGGACGACTTGCTGATGACTGCACAAGTGTTTGTTTTCTTTGCGGCAGGATTTGAAACGTCGTCCTCCGCCACAAGTTACACGCTGCACCAACTTGCATTCAATCAGGATGTCCAGAAGAAAGTTCAGGAAGATATTGATAGAGTGCTAGCTAAGTATGACAATAAGCTAAGTTACGACGCTATCAAAGAAATGACGTACTTGGAGTGGACGTTCAAAGAGGCCATGAGAATGTTTCCTTCACTCGGGTTTCTGATCAGAAACTGTGTGTGCGACTATACGATCCCGGAGATAGACCTGACCATCGGGAAGGACGTGCGTATATTCATTCCGTTGCAGGCGCTGCAAAATGACCCGAAGTACTTTGAGGACCCTGAGGAGTTCCGTCCTGAGAGATTCGATCCAGAAGTGTTCGACAGTGCCAAGCTAAAGCATATATATTTGCCTTTTGGCGAGGGACCACGCGCATGTATTGGTAAGCATATGTATTTTAATTTTATCTCACAAATTTTCAATTGTTCATCTTCGTTTTATACCTATGTGATAACGTGGCTGAGTTTTGAAACAACGTTCTGACCGACTCAACAACAACCAAAGACTGTTTTATCCACTGTTGGACTGTTGGGCGGGAATCGAACCGGCGAGCCTCGCGACTCATTCGTGATTAAACGACTTAGTTGTAATTTTTACAGAAATGTTCAATTCGCCAATATCATATTGCTGCTGGCCTATAGGCCTCTCATATTGTTCACCACTCCGATCAATTTTTCGCTACTGAATGTGAGTAGCACCCATCATGATAATAAATTATAGTAATATTTTTTTGTGATGCAGGCGAGCGACTGGGTCTGATGCAGTCCCTGGCCGGGCTGGCTGCAGTGCTGGCGCGGTTCAGCGTGTCCCCAGCTCCAGAGACCCTGCGCCACCCGCGCGTGAACCCCGCCTCCGGCATCGTGCAGGGCATCCAAGACGGTCTGCCGCTGCTCTTCAAACCAAGGAAATTAGTCGAGCTGTAGCCAACCGGTTCGGCTACGGCAGCCGATCTCAACGTTTAGCCATGTACGCAGGATATAATAGTGTACTCAAGTGTGTGCGTAAACACAGGTTACTCTTTATTCTCTTACCCTCTCAATTCGATGGAACTCCACTGTGACAGAGAATTTCGGAATAGAGAAACTCAGGAGCAAATATTTGGCCCGACCCTGGGATCGATCCTGGAACCGCAAGGGCAGCCAAACCACTGTCCACTGCGCCACCGAGACACGACGATGTCTATTAATTATTACAATAACAACGATAAAATATAAACAGAAAAAACTTTGTTCAAGCTAGGTCCAAACAGAACACCTATGATACTGCTAATCTCCAAAGCAAATCATAGTGAAAGTTAATTACCAAAGGCAGCTCGTATAAAACGATTTTTTTAATGAATCCTACCCAACATCTTAAAAATAAGGTTTAATGTACTTAATATAATGTAACTTTAATCAGTGTTAAAGAATTTAGATATTCATCTTTGTAGTAGTATGTAGTTCGTTTAACGTTACGTAATTTTCTTAATATAGAACTCAAAATGTTGTATGTAAATATATTAAAGTGGTTTTTTATAAATTAAGTGTTAATCATGCTGATCTAGTCAGCGGAGGCCCCCCGGCTTAGGTACAAAAAAGTTATGTTACTTCTCAGCTCGCGGTCTCTTGGCCCGGGGCCCTCTTGTCGGGTCGGGGGCCAGTGGAATGCCCTGCCGCAATACTTATAGTTACGCCCCTGTACGCCCTTCTTCTACTTGGTTTTTTTAATGAGTTATTTTCAGAATTCCGTACAAAGAAGAAGGATGTCTTTGTATTTTTTTAATACGCATGCGTATGAATGCGCTTTTTTTTCCAAATTTGAAAAAAAATATTTTCCCGTTTAAAGGTGCGTTTAGAAGGTTGTATTATTTTGTTTACCGATTTACTCAACATAAGATAATGAAGTTTAGCTTTAAGTACCTACGTTGTAAAGAGATTTATGTTTTTGTGATATTGTAAACCTGTACATGATTATAATGTTGTTGGTAATCAGTCCGCCACGTGTAAGCCAACGCCGCGCGTAGGAAGACATGTCCTTACCGCTGCTGTATGTTAATTTGAGATTGAAATCAGGTTTTAAACATTCCAATAGTTCGCATTATTTTTAATACTAACATGTCTATTTGTGTAACAAACTGTCTAGTGCAATCAAAAGACCTATTAAATATTAATGTAATTACTAACATGATTATTATTTTACATATTTACCGATTGTGAGGAATTCAATTGTCATATCTTATTTATTTATTTATTAAATTCAATTCTACCTAGATGCTGACTTACAGTTAAAACTAAATTGTCCGTATGCTAGTGACAGTACATGTACCATCATTGAAAGATACGAGGGTTTAACTCTTCTCCGTCAGCATATTTTTTTATTTTATTTAAGTAGATGTTTAATGTAATTCCCAATGAATAGAACGTTATTAAGGAAAAATCTTTGTAAATATAATTAATAAAAGGTATTCTAAATTTGAGGCGTGTATCAGTTTAATACCTCTATCTGTAATGGTTCTGTATTATGTTTGCGAAACAATCACTCGGCGATTAGATACAAAATTCATGTTGCTATGTAGCTGATTACCCATCATAATGCCCTGTATTCATAGCATATTACGATGTCAACCCACAGTTATTTATATCTTTTTTTCTCATGTAATTAATGTTGACCTTGAGAGTACAATAGCTTCATTCTGATTGTAGGCAATCACTGCTAGATACGACTTTGTTATTTGTTGTTTTTATTGACCTTGAAGTGTTTATATCGCTATGATTAAAATTTCCAGTTTTATGATATTTATTTTATTTTTGGAGTGATGATATCATCCACAGACTTGTTCTAAATTGTGATCATCCTACACACAAAGTAAGGAACACAACAAGTCTAGCTAGGTCTAAGAATGATCTCAGGCAGATGGCATTAGCGGTCCTTTACACACATAGACACATTGGTTGTCTGTAAAGCCGATGGAACCGGGCCATGCGTCCCGAAGCGTACTGGTTTTCCTATGAAATTATATTATGCAAAGAAAACAGATATTATTTAGATTTATTGTATATTTAGATAGCAACAATAGAAATGTTGACAGATGGACGGAAAGTAAATAAAAGTACAGAGTAAAACAGTTCAATACCAAACCCTAAATATCATTCAAAAGAAAAAAATGGTAATACGAAAATATCTCTTTATCGACATTTACAAACCAAAATTATTTGTACAACTATAACAACCCAATTTAACTCTTAATCTACCAAAGTTTCGGTCATATTTCTACAGTCCATAAAATGTAGATACATGTGATTGGTTCCTGTTTCCTAAAGGTCAAAATCAGGTTTGTGATTAAAAAATGCTACGCTACTATAAAAATATATGAGCTGCTGCCTAAAGATCAAGCGTTTATTAGTCTATAACCGGTTTGATCTAATTTAGGTATATCGGACTTTAAACTTTGCAGACGACCTGATAAACAAGATAACTAGAACTGATAACAGATATGCTAGTTAGCTAACACTACGTTTAGTGTTTTACTATTATATTGGGTGTTTAAATGAGAGGTATTTAAGCGATTAGGCTTAATGGGCCGTCGAGGTATTAGTGTTGCGTCATTTATATCATAAAAACGTGTATGAAATAGATTTTTTTTTATTGGATCAACAACATGATTTAAGTTTTTTTTTTATGAGATAGGGGGCAGACGAACAGACGGATCACCTGATGGTAAGTGATTACCGCCGCCCATGGACACCCGCAACATCAGAGGAGGAGTTAAGTAAGTAAAACATCAATACAAGATACATTGACAGCTGATAATAAAGAAAATCTTGTAATCTTGATTAAAGTAAAAAAAAAGTAAAAAAATGTTTATTTGCCCCTTCTACAAACATAATTATAAATTTTGAACATCAAAGGTCAATTCGGTATGACAAAAAGGATAAGTTCAGCTTTTGCTGCCACAAGAGATTACAGTGAAGGTGATAACGGCATGTATTTATTGACCACAGTACATAGGTAACGTGTTGTAGGTATAGACCTATCTACGTTTCTATGACCGCAATTTATATCAAACTATAAGTAGACCTTGGTCAATATAATTTCATTAGTTATTTTGTTGAAGATACATAAGCTAATATCGGAAATATAACGATATTTGCGTCAATCTCGTCTATGTAAATATTACAAAAAGGATCCAAGTGAAAACTGTATTAAAACGTTGGAAGTGATAGGACCGCGTAAAACAAACAAAATCAGATTACACACTATAGCTCGCGAATAAAACATAAATTGGAAATCTGGACTAAAAATCCGTATTTTCTCTTTCGCGTCTGCTTAACCTAATGTAACTAGCATAACAAGCTGAATCGGATTGTCTGTCTGTACTTTTGTTTTGGATGAGTATGGATAGATAGGTCTAAGTTCACTCAGCTCATCTCCATTTTCGGCGCTCAATGGTCGTGACCACATCCACAACTTTAGTTTTCTGTCTTAAATGGTACAGTTATTCAATTAGGTACCTAGTTTAGTCACCAGTCTCGGTTCATTTAGGTATGCTAGCTAGGTTTTTATGTGATTTTGCCTTTCTTGCACACAGAAAATTTTATTTGATTCATTATTTGAGTACAGGGAGTAAGGCTATGTCTACTTGTCTACCACCAATCACATATAAATATGTATTTTACAGAAACATGACGTCACAAATCATAATAAATCATCTGTGAGCCAGCAATCTGTATCTTTATCCTATCTCAATTATTTTGACAACTTTAAATATTTATCTTGAAAATAGAAGACTGTGCAATGCGAGTTGCTTTGAAACTCTTGTAACTCAGTTTTTGAGGTAAAATATTATTTACCGGTTCAGTCGATTAAAATGACATAAATACTTTGTCATAGTGTCTAGTATTTCAAATGCAAGGGGAACTAATACCATTTAGGAACATAATTGAACTAGTGGCCTGCCCTCACTTCGTTTCGGAATATAGTTTTGTCATTAAGTTACAATCTTTGCAAATAGATGACGCCGAGTGTCGATTATATCGCGTAGATAGGTACATGTTATTTTTTTCTTTTCTTTATATTATAAGCATTGAGGTCTTCATAAATCCATACTTACTAATATTATAAATGGGAAAATGTGTCTGTCTGTATGTTTGTCTTTCTTTCACGCGCACGAATTGGCGTGATTTTTTAAGCGGAGACAGTTGAAGGGATGGAAACTAACATAGGCTACTTTTTGCCCTTTTCTGACCTCTCATTTGAGGGGAGTGGGGAGCGCGAGCGTAGCCGCGGGCGAAAGCTAGTAGTATAAATATTCGCAAAACTTGAAACCGATTTTGAACAGACAAGTCCCGATGTGAGGGCTAGTCGCGGCAAAGCCAGCGCGGCTCCGTGCCAGCTTTGAATGCATAGAACATGCGGAGGACGCCGCAGCACTCCGCGCGCGGCTTACGCTTGCCACTGATACCCGAATTCTGAGACGAGGGATTTGCGAGCGGAAGCAAATGAGAATGCCATGGGAGCTAATGTCATGCCGAGTTAGGATGCTGGAGGCCTAATCTGGGGGGAAGGGGATAACTCCCCTGCCCTTAACATGGCAGCGCACTTGTGACTCCATTTGGTGGTGCAATTGTCCATGGGCGTCAATCGCTTACCATCAGGTTATCCGTATGCTCGTCTACCACCTATCACATAAAACAAGAACATTTAATGCAGCGTGGTGCAACTTAGCTTAACATCTACTTCTTACTACTAGGCACCTCTTCTTACTTTAACTATACATAAATTATGTACGAAATCAACAAGGGTTTGTGGTAATTTGTTAAAAATTTTAATGCTCATTCCGACAAATGAATTACCAATTTTATGAAGTCTGAGATTTGGAACAGCAAGTTTGTGTTTATTTCTGGTGTTTAGGCTATGCTTATCAGATTTCTTCGGTAATAAATTGAGATTTTTATAAACATACATTATACAGTCAAAAATATACTGTGATGCTAATGTTAAGATGTTGATTTCTTTGAACAAATTTCTAAGCTAATATCGGAAATATAACGATATTTGCGTCAATCTCGTCTATGTAAATATTACAAAAAGGATCTAAGTGAAAACTGTATTAAAACGTTAGAAGATAGGACCGCGTAAAACAAACAAAATCAGATTACACACTATAGCTTGCGAATAAAACATAAATTGGAAATCTGGACTAAAAATCCGTATTTTCTCTTTCGCGTCTGCTTAGCCTAATGTAACTAGCATAACAAGCTAAATCGGATTGTCTGTCTGTACTTTTGTTTTGGATGAGTATGGATAGATAGGTCTAAGTTCACCCAGCTCATCTCCATTTTCGGCGCTCAATGGTCGTGACCACATCCACAACTTTAGTTTTCTGTCTTAAATGGTACAGTTATTCAATTAGGTACCTAGTTTAGTCACCAGTCTCGGTTCATTTAGGTATGCTAGCTAGGTTTTTATGTGATTATAATGTTATGCATAATGTTTGTACACAATTATATATCTATCTATAACTTATCAAGTTTCAACGGAATAGTTATTGTAGTTTCGAAAAAAAGTGGCTGTGATAAGATATGGACAGATATGAAAAATGTATAAGGTGTCCATTTTTTTTCCATTTGTCTACGGAATCCTAAAAAGGGTAACTCCACCTATCATATGTATATTGAGCTACATATGCAGTGTCTTTTTTTGCTAACCAAATTTGAGCTAACAGGCTGTTATTCCTGAATAGCTTACATTTTATAAAAGCGCTTATTCGCCGGTGTCGCCCCCTGGCGGCGTGATCGATGTCGCAATCCGATACACTCGTTAGCGCGGTTCATTATACGGGAAGCGACAATGACGGGACATAACACACGGCAACATACATATATACTTGTATATGTGTACACATATTCTCATATAGGACAAATACGTCGCTTATTGAATGCAAAACGGTCATAAATCATCAAAAATGTGCTTGATGAGTGCAACTCCTGCATCAGTAGTAGATCTGCCCTTAGTAAATCCAAATTGTTTATTATGTAATAATTTATTGAGATTAAAATGACCCAATAATTGATTGAATATAATTTTTTCAAATATTTTACTAAGGGCTGGTAGGATGGATATCGGTCTATAATTAGATGGGTCACTTCTATCACCTGATTTGAACAGTGGTAGAACCTTGCTATATTTCATCAAATTTGGAAATTGACCGATATCTACGCATTCATTAAATATACAGCTAAATAAGGGGCAATAATGTTTATTATATTTCTTAATATTTCTACTGATATACCCCACAAATCTTCTGTTTTCTTTATATTTATATCTTTAAAAGTTTTAAGTATAGTTTCCGAGTTGATGTGGTGGAAACTAAAAGAAGTTAAACACTCATCTACACTCGATCGAAGATGACAATAAGCAAGCTGAGGGCTAGAATTTAAATGACTAGTAGTAATAAGGGGTACATTAGAGAAGAAGGATTCAAACGCCTTTGCCACTTCAACATCCTCATTAAGTTGTTTATTATCAATTTTTAGAGAGTACTTGTGATCTTGAGTAGTATTTTTACAAGTCTCTTTATTAATCATATTCCAAGTGGTCTTTATTTTATTACTAGAATTTCTAATTTTTTCTTTTAAGTAATTAGCCTTTGCCATTGCACATACTTTTTTAAATAGTTTAGAGTAGTTTCTAACATATTCAATTATTTGAGGATCATTCGTGTTTGCTTTAGTATCATATAATTTGAATAAAGTGCGTCTACTTTTAAAGATGCCTTTGGTAGCCCAATCACTAAATTTAGTTTTAGTGTTATCTACTTGGACTTTTTTCTTTGTAAAAATTATTTCAAATTCCTTTTGAATGACATTAAATAAAGTATTGTACAGCTCATCAATATTACTGTTCTTACCAGCTTGCATCAGGGAAACCTTGTGTTCAACATTTCCCTTAAATTTTTCCACACGACTGGTGGTGATTGGCCTATAGACAAAAACGGAGGGAGCAGTTGCATGACGGTGTTCAAAAACAGCTATCTGTCCCGTATGGTCAGAATTGACAAAATTAATTATTGATTTTTCAATTACCTTACAGTTACAAAAAATATTATCAATGCAAGTAGCTGAAGTGGGGGTAACGCGTGTAGGTTCAACAAAAAGGTGGCGCAAATTAAAAGATTTAAATAGATTCAGAAGCATACCCGAGCTTTGACTGTTTTCTAATAAGTTAATATTGAAATCCCCACATACAATTACTTGCTTGTTGCAATTAGTTACTTTCCTCAATACATCTTCCATGGCAGATTCAAAATTATGATAGTTACCAGAAGGAGGTCTGTATACACAAATAATGATAAACCGTTCAATCTCTACACAGGATAGTTCAATAGTTCGTTCAGTTGAAAGTGCGACTATATCTTTACGTTCCTTTGCTTTTAATGTATTGTGCAACAAAATAAGTGACCCACCTCTAATAGCCGACTTTCTTGTGAATGCAAAACGGTCATAAATCATCAAAAATGTTGATAATGGTTCGGGTGCAAGCCTGAAATCTTACGTTTTACTACCAACATCAGTTTTTAGGGTTCCGGGGTCCTCGAGGAACCCTTGTGGTTTTCCCATGTCTGTCCGTCGGTCCGTCCGCCACCTAGCTCATAGACTATATTGTAGGTACTAGAAATCTGTAATTTGGCATGAACATACATAATTGACAGGGTACTCATAAGATCATAAATAAGTCGCAAACAAAGATACATCTTTTAGAAATATAATGGGTTTCCATTACGTTTTTCTGTTTACTGTCGAACTTAGCAAGCTGTAAATGCTTAACACTAATTGGCCGCGCGATGAATTGTCATTAGCGGTTATTTGCATTCCGTTTGCCAATTTCTGCTACGAAGTGGTTCGCTATATTGCACCTTGAGTGTACAGCCACACATTAAAGTATACAAAACTTCAAATTTCTTCAATCAGCTCTAACCTTACTGTCATACACATTAGGTTGAATATCAATGAGAAAATCTGACAGATTGTGGTAACCTGATGTGTGGGTGACTGTACATTTCATCCCGTAGGCTAAATGGAAAATAATATTGCAAACGGACAGAGTTACTCGTATATTTGTGATTTTATTATGCACGTTTCAACTGCAGCATGAAGTTATCAGCGGGCGGCATCTGCCAATCGCTCGACGAGCTATTTGTAACAACCAGGTTTTTTTGGCGCATGCTTTGTGCTTGTTTTTTGCAAATGGTTACATGAATGAATACTTCGACACACATTTAGTTGTAACTACCCGTATACTGCATTCAGTTGTCTGCGACAAAAGGGACGAATTCAATTCAATTCAAATTTCCAATTTTTTTTTGTTTATTACTTGTATTGCTCGTTTTGTGGAACGTTATCGAAATAGAGCGCGAGAGAGCATGAATGGGCCGGCTTGACTGGAGCCACTTCCTCACAGGAGACCGGCATGAAGCAGCGCCTACGCTATGTCTCGCCGTGTGAGCGAGGGTACCGGAAGCCCAAAGGGGTTCAAAGTTTGGCAGTTTGATCCACATGGTTTCAAGGCAACTTTTGTTGTGTTTAAAAACACCTTTTTAACGATACCCCACACGATGGGGTAAGTCGAAATTTTGTTTTCGAATGTACTTTTCGCTGTATGGGACCCCTCCCATACAGCGAAAACTACATTCGAAGGGTGAAAAATAATTATTTTTTTAATAATTTTAAAATCCAATTGGTGAATTATCAGTATAAATCTCTCCACCAATTTTCGTGGCAATCGGTGCAGAAACGGCGGAGAACGAGCGGACAGACATGACGAAACTATAAGTAGACTACAGAACCCTAAAAACATGAATTATGTGAATACCTATATAAAAAGAAAGCTACTTATCTCAATCCTGAAAAAAGTACATCCTGAACTGTCGGCCAGACTATTGACACACGACAAAGTGATCCAGAAGAGCTCTTTTTATGAGGTAGCTACGTAACCCTAAAAGTGTACACAAAGCCGACGCGATGTGTCCCTGGCCAGGAACATCGCATCCAGCCAAGAAGTACATACCGAAACATTTTTGCGAGAGTTTCCGCCGCGCGTCATGTTTTGTCGGCGCCCTTTGACGTGCGTCGGCCCAAGTTGGTTAACACAAACAATCTGACAACGGAATTGTGATAATTTCATGCTTTTACATATGAAAGGTACCTAGGTAGGTACGTAGTAGGTCGGTAGGCAGAGATTAAACGATACAACCTATAGGTAGAAAGTAGGTAGTACCTACTACGTTTAATCTCTCTCCCATCTTAGCGTGTAATTCCCGGTTGGGTCCAAAAATTGCTCTGGACCCCGGGGTACGCTTAGACCATGATTCAGTATTTAGGGGGTCTGGTAATTAGAATGAAACGACGAACGTCTGACCATCGTAACACTTTTAACAGGGGAACCAGACCAACTGAATCATGGTTACACGTTTCAGAAATCATTCGATACATCAGACTGTCCTCAAGATATTTCGCTCAACGTCATTTTTATCATAAAGGGGGCAGACGAACAGATGGATCACCTGGTGGTAAGCAACTACCGCCGCCCATGGACACCCGCAACACCAGAGGACTCACAAGTGCGCTACTGACCTTTTCTTTTTGTGACGTTGAGCTAATGGTGTATAGATGTATAGTAGCACAGAACATATAGTAACAGTATTTTTTTTGGCGGATGTTGTTCCGTAACTTTTGGAAACATTGCTTAACATAAAGTAGCAGTGTGGTGTACGAGTATATGCACGGTTGAGGCTAGCCATATCAACAGCGGCTCACCATCGAGACTAACTGTATCGCTGTGTGACTGCTGACGGCTAGGCGTAGTGTATGTGTCGCTATTGCGCCGCGAGACTAATGGTCGACGCCGGTGCCGCGCGTCGGCGCAATTTATCGGCGCACTTAATTACGAACGTCGTCGGCGTCACGAGCCCAATACGCAGTGTGCGAGTAAACGGTAACTTATTTTTGTTAGCCTAAGAATAACCCCACACTATCGTCCTTTGAGGCGTCCTTCGGGCGTCGCGTAGACGCAACGGCCAAAAAACGCTAGTGTGGAGAGGTCGCCGGCAAGACGCCAACGCACAAAGTATGCTAGTTTGGGGTCACTCTGAGTTTTCCCACAGCTAGGCAAAGATATTTTTCGAATGAAGCCTTCATTGGCGGCGGCACTTATAACGCATTCACGCTGTATCCTACGATCAAAGATAACAAACGTCAAATTTAGAAAGAAAAATAATTATGTGTGAATAACTGATCGTAACCATAACTAAAGTCTGGATTCTACATTGATTAATGTGATATCAATTCCACATATAATCAAATTATATCCTAATGATGTCAAGTTTGATAAGCCTATTGGGTATCACACAGCAGATTAACACGAAGCTGTTTGCTATTGATATTCCGTCCTCAAAGACGCTCGCGAATTCCTTTGAAACCTGAGCGGGTTAATGCTAAACTAGCTTCCGAGGATTTTTCCCTGAACGCCACAACTTGAGCCTTGAGAGGCTTAAGTGAATAAGCTCGCAGGAAGCGCACAACATTTTAGAACACGTTTGCTGAGCAGACCTACTGGAGGGTATTATCTAATGCAAGGAGGAAGGATGCAAAGATGTAGATAGATGGTTTTATACTTTTTTATATTGAGGACAGTCAATATGACTCCACTCTCACCATCAGGCGATATACTACATCAGGTTATACTTTTTTATATTGATGACAGTCAATATGACTCCACTCTGCGATGGTAAGAACCCTGAGATCCGAATATGAGGTTGACAAGCATAAAAGAACAAAAGTGTCTATTCAGCCTGTCATCCTCACCTTCAGGGTCAGCTGAGATGCTGTTTCATGTCCGCCTAAAAACCCAGGATTAATATTCTTTATTGCACAAAAGTGTACAGATCTTAAACTGTAGTTATATGCTAGTACAATGTAGGCGGTCTTATCGCTAACAGATAACGATGAAAATGATAGCTCATAGATAGTAATATTTTCCTTAGACGACAACTATAATCAGGTATTCACAAATACTTGTAGGTATTGGATTTCTGGATTCTTACAGTTTAGCAGACGAGCAGACGTATCACCTGATGGTATTGCCGCCGCCCATAGATTCCCGTAAAACAACAGTGGAGTCACAAGTTTCCCCCCGACTACCCTTCCGATACTCATTCACTTATTGAAACACGGCGTAGGCCCTGCTTCACGCTGGTCTTTTGAGAGCCCGTAGTATCACTCCGGTCGAGCCGGCCCGTTCATACCAGAATCGGTTACTGCTTTCTTATTGACTGTGTCCACCTATACAAGGGACGAGGACAATACGACTCCACATCCAATTTGCTTTACATCACGCGTTTCCTTTTGCTCCCGCCGCACGCAGCAGCTCCGGGCCCGAGCTGGACCCGCCCTTATAAATACTCCCTCGTCACCCGTCGCTCCATATCAGTCTCCCGAACGCTCACTAACTAAAACTAACGACCTTTATGCCCACGTGGTAAAGTTCACTTTGGGACAGCTCTGCCCTATGTACGACTGTCAGGTGGTGATGTAAGACTAAACTTTTTATGGGGTTTATTCATGAGAGTTGTTTTAGTGCATGTTGCGTACGATGCCCGTGAGACTAGTGCCAATACACACGTTGAATACTGGACCTTATACCTATATTATTTGGGTCGACACTGCAACGGTTTTAGGTAGATGGAGGCTGTGTTAGTTGTATTGTTTACTGGGACATACATGTAAACTTGTTCGCTGGAGCGATGCTTACTTGTTTAAACTTATCACTGGGAATTTAGTATACGCAATATCGCTTGAAAGTTGGCAATTTGTCCGCGCATCGGTGTAATAAAAGGTTATTGAGTAAGCATCCTGATGGATGTCGGTCCGAAGCGCTGGTTTAGTCTAAAGCCTGGCTAATGCGGGTATAAACTACGTGTTCATGTCCATTCGTTTAAAGTATTTCACGTTTATTTCGAGTTGAGATTTATGAGCTTTACCTGGG
Organism: Cnaphalocrocis medinalis; assembly: GCA_014851415.1. Classification (NCBI taxonomy): domain Eukaryota; kingdom Metazoa; phylum Arthropoda; class Insecta; order Lepidoptera; family Crambidae; genus Cnaphalocrocis; species Cnaphalocrocis medinalis. Next base: position 9,875,376 of record CM026291.1, on the reverse strand, counting down.
ATTGTTTTTAAAAACTTTGAAATGTTCCTTTAGGTATATAGTTTTCCGAATCACTGTGATGCCGTGCCACCTGCGTCCGTTGTAACTGCAACGTGGGCTCTCATAATACCACTAGCATAATAACGTCCTACCAAAGCCTAAAATTTTTTTTCGCTATGAGCGGGTGTCATGTTTGTGCTTCAAACAAAATTTTATCACAATGTGACTATGTACCTAGTGTAAATAAATTTATAAGGAACGTATATCTCCACGATCTCTTTTTAATTTACAGGTGGCAAACAAGTAGACGGATCACCTGATGTAAGGCAATTTAAACCGTCCATGCGACACTCGCTACAGTGGAGCCACAAGTGCGCTGCCAACCTATAAACGCCCATCCCCTTGATAAGGCCTCTGTTACCTTCACTTAGCGAATCACAGCTCAGGCACTGTGTTCCACGCCGGTTTTCTTTGAGACTATGGTATCACTCCCGTTGAGCCAGCCCATTCATGACGAACCGTGGCTCACACAAACCTTCTCTAACAAGTTATTTAAAATCCTATACTGATCCCAGTGTACGCACCGGCTATGTATCGGCATCCGCTAATTGAGTGCGCGCTGAATGGGCCCAGTCAATGCAGCTTGTGAATCAATCCGCCTCACGGAGTGGAGTCGTTAACTAAGTGCTGGGACCGCGACTCGTGACCTCGTTACTCGATCCCATTTTTCATTTGCTTCCGAGTCAGGTAGCGTTGATAGAATCTTGTATGTACATCTTGAGAGATGAAGTTTAACAGATTTTCATTTTCTATTATTTAACTTTGATAGGAAAAGAGATAAGGATACTTTCTTGTCCATACAGACACCTCACCTGATTAGTTAACAAACAAATAGTAATGCTATAAAGACTAGATTTTAACTTTTAATAGCTTTTTTTACCACGGCTTCGCTCGCGCCCCCCACTTCCCTAAAATGGGGGGGATAGAAAGGAGTAAAAAATAGCATATGTTACTCTGCATCCTTTCAACTATCTCCACTTAAAAATCACGTTAATCCAGTCGCTCAGTTTTGCCGTGAAAGAAAGACAAACATAGGTACAGACAGACAGCCACACACACTCTCTTCCTCATTTATAATATTGATTATGGATAATACCTACTTAACATTTATAATAAATCATCATCACCAACTACAGCGATGAAAGACTTACTGTTTTGTAATTTTTTTTTTCAATGTGCATTTGTGTCATTCCTACCCTACCTACTATTCATAAAGAGATAAATTCGAAAAGGCGAAACACAAGCGCGATGCAATCAACACCCAGCGCGATCTATTGGTAGATAGTGGAACTACTGCTCCGAAACGAAGCGAGGGCGAGCCACAAGTCTAGATATATTTATCTTTTATTCCCATAACAACACAAATGTTTGTTGATGAAACTGATATTGTGTTTATGGTACCGTCGCCATTCATGGTCTCCTTAGTTTGAGACCAGGACATTATTTCTGTTATCGATACACCTTGTAGTAGTTATTATCCACATTCAGTTAATTATGGGTAAATCACTAGGGCAATCGTAATTCACACCCGCAGAAAAGTAAAAGCATAGATTGTGGGGCGCGAAGAGGCCCCGGTCCTGGAGCGTCGCCAGGCCGCCTCGCGTGATTTATGGGCCCTCGGCACGGGGCCGCGTGCCAGTGAGACGCCGCACACGCTCTGTCGGGCTCCTTGCGAATCCTGTCTCAAGATTTGGGAGCAACGAATCAGTAGAACTTAACGTCACGTATCGAACGAAGCGCCTTAGCACTACAGAATCAGGTATATGAGAAGTTGTGTGAATTGAAATAACCACAACGGATGTCTGTGGACAATCGCTTAGTATCATATGACACGGCGTGTACTCTTAGGCTAAAATAACATCATCACTACATACCACTGAGCAAGTAATCAAGCTATATTGCGACCACTTAGATTGCGGCCAAATATCTGACTATTAAAAAAAATACCCTCACTGATTCTCGGGATCTGCTCTTGTATCTCACTGGACTGTTCCGTTGCACTGTCCAGTGCTTGCTTTACTTAACTGGCTAAGAAATCCAGGTCGCAAGCGGTCTCTGGCTGACGCGACCTTTTGGGGACGACCTCGGTAGCACAGTGGCTAAATCATTGAGTTCAAGCGATGATCATTTGATTCCCGATCGGTCCAAATAGGAAAAGCACTTTTCTAAGTTGATTCGGGTCTGGTTGTGCCCCAGCACTCCCAAGTATAACATAGCGAGAACTCTAGTTTTCTTAGACTAGCTCATATGTTCTTTTATTTTTCGATTTTTGATCTTCAATATTCCCCAATTGTCGAGTTATCTTTATATATGTCGCAGGGATATTATTAAACCAGGGATTTGACCAATTCCCTAAGGGATTTGATCAAATCACGGAGGATGTTAAAATAACAACACGATTTTATCATTTCCTTATACAAATCTAGTGATTTGAATAAATCCCTAATATTCGTTTTGCAAACACAATTTCTGAAGTAAATCTAGCCATTATTTTACTAATAAGCTGGGGACACCAGCTTTCGCTATCTGGAGCTTCAAGATTAGAGTCTCCGAACACATAAGAAATTTACGTATTGATATTGAAGTCTAAGTTCCTTGAATACTTAGAAATTCCGCATCACTACCTAGAATATTGTTTTCAATCTGCAAAGTTTGTGGACAGAATGTGAAGCATCTTTCAGGATTTTTGTACAAACACCTATTAATAGATATTAATCTGGTTTTAAAAGATCTTTTCTGAGCAAAATAACTGACAAGTTACGCGTGTCATAATATTGTGTGTACTTTCGCGTTTGTAGGGTTCCGTAGTCAATCAAATGAGCTGTGATTTTTTACTTGATTAAACTCTTTATTTTTTATTGACAGTCAACAGTTATGTCGGCCTCCCCCGGTTGAAGGCAGGGGTTTACCGACTAAAACCCCTGGGACTCTCTTTCATCGTCCATCTTGGAAGATGGCATGGGTCCGCGACACGGAGCCTACCATCGCGACATCTACTTAAATAAAATCTCATTTTACCTAATTGAACTAAAAATGTTTTGTTAAGTACTTACTTACTGTAAAGGTGATGAAAAATGTGATCATTTAATTTTAATAAAATAAACCAATGTTTATACTATCGTAGTTACTTGTAACTACAAAAAAACTACCGTAACCAGCACCTTTGACAATATCAATATAAATTTTACTGTGGTACTCAGCCGCCTAGCAACAGCGCAGACTACCTCAAAGATACTGACAAATTCCCCAAGTATTAAAATTGCTTCGTAAGTAACAACAAATAGTCACCGAGTGAGACGGCTTTTAGTTCCCGATCGGCACCAAGTTCCTTACAACTTCAGGATCGATCCTTTTCACTTCAATGCTTAATTTTGTAGGTAATCTTTATAAGAGTAGTCTTGTAAACGTAATTTTTTAAGTCCGAAACCGTTCTAGTGTACCTACTAGTACCCTTGAGTAAAATAGTACCTTTTAGTGCAGTCAACGTGGAACTGCGAGCATGCCTTAATAAATAATAGTTCTAGTCTATTTTTTTAAACATCAAAAGATAAGTCGGTTGGAAGTCAAAGTTAAGCCGTTTTCTTTACGAAAACAAATATGAAATTACCTCGATGGTAACACAGTTCGGGTGATTTGCTGTCTCGCTTATTTACACACATCAGGTATTACGCCTATTTCTTTCTGACATCGGTCTTTTGACAAATAGTTTTCTTCAGTACTTTTTGTACTCACGTTTCCCACAGTACTAGGTGTTTATTTAAGGTTTAGGCGTTTGGTAAGGTAAGGTAACTTATTAGTACATCATGCTTACGCGTCCTAATACAAGACTAATAAAGAGATCGGCTTTGTGCTTATTTTATTAAGCAGATTACTTATACCCACAACGGTTAACGTAATCCCATCCACATCCTACAATGTTTGTCGAACGTTTAGCTGCTTTGATAATATAATATCAAGCGCTATTTAGGTATTTACCTCAATGGAAAACTCGGTAGATAAGAACGCGTTAAATAACTGGACCACTAGATTTTTAAAATCTATGTGCATATTTCTAACAAGTGCGGGAAATCATCGTAAAGAAATCGGCACGTTTTGGATAGTCGCAAAGGTGAGCCGCTTCATTATATTTACCAGGCTCGGCAATAATACCTGGGTTATGATCATGCACATATCCAAAAATACGAATAATACGCTTTGTCGAAACCTTTTCATCAAATGAAGCCTCCGTGGATTTAAATTCCGAAGCCACGCAGCATTAATTTATTTTTAATTTTTATTCTTAATTCTTATGCATCAATTTGATAATCTTTACGCGCCAATTTTCACACCAAATCAGGATTTTCCTCGTACACGCTATAAGTTATGATGATGGAATTTAATATTTTTATTAGATTTTATATTACATCCGAATAACTTGCTTCACTGTTTAGAGTGACCCAACCCAACACAGGTCATATAATGATAAACGAATTTGGGAGATATTTATACCTTGAGGAGAGAAAGAACCTAAGTACCTTAAGTTTAAATGAGCCTAATTTGAAAAATTGGCAGGGGATCTCAAGTAAAAGCCAGCATCAGGACCGCTGGCGATCTATCAATGTGGCCGGTCCACCGCCTCGCGTCGAAACACGGATACTACATTAGGTGCCAATGCCCTAACTTATGTACCTACTTATATAAAGAGAAAAATACTTATATAGAATGGGCTTAAATATTAGCAGGTGTTTAAATTCATGCAGATTTAGCTATGACCATTTTAGCTCTAGCTAAGATGTCAAGCTTTAAAATGACACCGCGACGAAACTAGCACCGCTAATTTATTTACATTGATTGTGACAATTAGGTCATTTTTTTAAAGTACGGTAAAGTGTAAATATTGTTTTAAGAGCGTATTAATAATTAATTTTTACACGCGACAAGTAACAATCGTTTACATATTTGCGAAAATTAGGTAGCTATTTTTAGCAAAAATATTTTGCCTTGTAGAAAGAAATTATTTAACAAAGTGTGCCCCAGTAAACCTTCCTTTAATACCTTCCTTTATGTCTTCATTGAAGTACTTTTTTAAACAAATATTCAATAATCGTCACAATTAATGTTAATCATGAATCTTATCTCAAATCTACCTAATCTCTAATCTTTTTTTTTTTGTTAATCAATATGCTACAAAAAACTTCGACTAGCTTTCAGAGAACGAAAATGCAAGGAACTTCTACTTACCAACGCACCGAAGCAATCTGAAAATTAAAAATAAGTCTTTGTTAATATTATATTGACAAATCAGTGTTTCATATTTTTTTAACAATCATACAAAACTCAATATAACTTCAAATAATACGAACGAAGCCTACGAAAACAAATTTACTGCTGAATATAGTCATATATTTAATGAAATATTATGTAAGTGTATCTTATTGACTTGAGAGGCACTTAAGAGACGGAGATCTCGTATCATAAGAGCCTTTCTAAGGCCTTGGACCAAAAATATGATGAAATCCGTGAAGTACAACGAATAATATTGCTTTATTGATACAACAACCGTTTTCATTTGATGCTGGATAATAATTTCATACTTCACAGACTTCAGTTGAAAGGTCAACAATTTGTTAGTAGTTTCTAAGTATAGAATGCTACTACTACTATTGTATAGAGATATGTCCGAATAGTTTAAGTGTCAATAGACGCTGCTGGACTCCAAGTTCCTGAAGTATAGAGACGTTAATACGTGATTCCAATCAAGGTACTCTGAGCAATCGTCTTCAGCGCCACATCACACACATACACCTAGTGATAATAAATATAGTGTATGTTCATTTGTTTTGTAGTTTTTGATTTTAGACTTTGATACAAACATTATCTATCTTCTATACCATTTACAAAGAGGTTCTACAGACATGACAAGGCTTATATGTACACCAAAAGATCGAAGCGCTTGCGTGATGCAATCCACGCCCAGCGCCATCTGTTGATTCAGTTTGAAAGTATTGCACCGAATCGAAGTGGCTACTTGAAAATATAAAAGCAATAGGTTCAATATAATGTATTCTTGATGGAAAAGTAGTGTCCTCTGACATAGGCTACAATATGCTTAAAAGGGGACACTGATTTACTTACAGTTTCTTAATATATTTTTTTTCACCTTTAAATTCTAGCATAGACGCACATGCCTATTGGAGATTTCAATAAAGTCAAGAGGATTAATGCTCTATTTGGGCATCGACCGCGACTGCGCCGCAACTGATTCCAATAAATTGTCACCCAGCCGTAATGCTAGATAAAGCCCCGCTTAAGGGAATATTCTAAGGAATTTATAATGCTCAAGCCCAAAATAAAAACATAATCCGGGAGCCCGCGGCCGCATAATTAAGCAGTTAGTCCACAGTCGCGGATTACAGCGTCACTATGCTCACTGTAACTATGCTGTAGGTTTTATCACTGGGGGGTAAGGTCGAGGGTGGCGTGGCGAGGGCGTTGCAGCGCTGTCTGGGGGGTATTATAATTTTTCAGGCTGTCCGACGCGGGATCACGGGTATAGCCTGCACTCGCTACACTCGCAACTAACACCTCCTATCTAACATTTTTGAACAACAGCGCGATAAAGTTACGACTTACTTTGCACAATTTGTGTAAATAGACAATTTTTCTTCTCTGAATGGTTGTTATGTTTCACTTGAAACATTCTTTACTGTTGCTTTTATACAATTTATGATTCATTCGCGTTATGGATATTCACGTTATGGCGTGACATGATGGAGGCTTAGTTAAGGGTCACAGATAGGGTATTGAGTAAAGGTGCAAGTATAACAGGAATGATTAACGTAGTTTAACAGAAATTAACGTAGTCTAGTTATTCGACTGCGTTATGTTCATGTGTTACAAGTTCGGGCGATAGTAGCTCAGTGGATTTGAACGCGCTTCCATACGTGATATACTTACTAAAGTATACTATCGGTCTGCCACCTATCACATTAACATAATGTTTTATTATGTGATAGGTGGCACACAAGCAGATGGACCACCTGGGGATAAGTGATTGCGGACGCCCATAGAAACCCGCGCAACCAGTGGAGTCACCAGTGCGCCAACCTTCTCCCATCATCTCCTTCATTAATTCATCTCCCTTCTCATCATCTCCAAGCCGGCCCATTTGTGCCGAAGCGTGACTTCCCACGACGATGTGAAATACAAAACCTATTATAGCGTCATAATAAACGGACGTGTTGCACTTGTATCACGCCATTTGTCAGGACGGCCATTATTTGCGTCCCGGCTAAGCGACTAGTTGCAAACAATAAACATTTTTCATACGAAGCGTATCCACTATCGCGCTGGTTTAATGCAGCCATTTGGGACAATTTGCGAGCGAAGGCCGCGGATGCAGCGCTGGATCGAGTTAGCCGCCGCGACTAAGCTTTATTAAACCTAAGTGATTCAATCGTGCATTTTTCGTGACAACATCCAGTTATAATTAGGTAGTTTACTCTTGGTGGAAAGAACATACACCTTATCGGGAGGTTTGAGTCCTGCGCTGTGTTTCGTCGAGTGAGTGAGGGTACCGGAGGCTCCGATTGGGGGCAAAGGAGGTTAAGGTAGCGCACTTGTGACTCTACTGGTGTTGCAGGTGTCTATAAGCGGCGGCAATCGTTTACCATCAGGTCATCCGTATGCTAGTCTGCCACATATTACATAAAAATATATCTACCATAGCTTGGCAAGGTAAATATTGTGAAACGCTACACGTATGGAATAGTTTCTGAAACGTACAACCATGACTCGTATAGTGTAAGAAATATTAAAAACAAGTGACTTAATAATGTAACTTTTTTAATAGTTTTAAGCAGTAATTAATTGGCTTTTAAAAAAAGCGGCCAGGTGTTAGTCGGACTCGTCCATAATCGTTCCGTAGCAGCAAGTAACATTTATCATGAAGATCTACGAGATCAAAGGGATCGCGGATGCGTTACCGGCCTTTTAGAAAGAAGTACCTACGTTCTTCTTTTGAAGGTCCCTAAGTCGTAAAGTTTAGATTAAAAAAATCTATAGGCACATGCTCGGATTAAAACCACACCTTCCCGTATGGAAGGCATGTTCTTATTAACTGAGCAACCAATCGCTCAGGTTTGTACTTAATTATATATGCATAATTATATATTTGTTTGTTCAAGAGGCGGATTACATAATGATTGTAACCGGCAATTTAACCCGTGCTTCACATGTGAATAATTTGCATTTGTAACATTACCTTTATGCTTTTTCCTCTTTTCCTCGCTCCGTAGTTACCGGTGCTATCCGAAATGTTTCCACCCAGTTAAAACTCACCATTAAAGTTTTTTACGACCGCCATCGAAACAAAAACGGGACGTCGTCAGGTGAACTAAATAGAGTTAGTGGAGGGAGCCAACGTTTTTGCATGTCGGCCGGAGGAGGCAATAGCAGCGTTGGCGCGGGGCCAGCGCGGCGCTGTCGGCTGTCGGCTGTCGGCCGCCGCAGCAGTCGCCGACCACGAACCTTTTTGTCAAATAGAACGATGTCGGCGTCGAGGCAACTGCCATTTCTTTTGAGTGGTATTCGACATACTGTTATTAAACAGTATTTGACATTCATACTGGTAGGTATGTTTACGTCGTCACTTGTCTTGTAACGTAATTATTAACATAAGAACTAGTTGAATTCAATGCTCATCCAACTATTCCATAGTGTCTATTGGATACATAAGTACGTAGGTTGGTACTAACTTTAAGGATATGATGTGTCCTTAAAGACCTTGGGTTATGCCCTACAACATAATTATGATATTTTCACCTTTGGAATTGGAATGGTCATGCACGCTCAAACGTTCCTGAGGTGGTGGCGCTATGTGGCGGGTCATTACATTCCCTCTGATATGGTTGAGTGAAATGATGGCTGACACATACGTCATACTTGTGTACAGGTGCCACCTCTGGGGACTGGTCTGCTCTGGTTTACCTCATTTTTAGCTTTTAACATTTTCTTCATCTTGAGTAAGTATTGGACTGTAGGTGGTGGTATGAAGAAAACATTGTAATAAACATTTTGGCGATTAAAAAGAGTAACTGGCGAGTTTCTTGCCGGATCTTCTCGTCAGAATCAACTTTCCGATACCGGTGGTAGAATCGCATTATGTATATTTATTTTTTAGTATATCTTATGTATCAAGATATATACTTATTTAATTTCATTTAAATCATATACATTATCTTTAAATAGTTTTAAACATTTTCTTTATGTATGACGATTTGTAAGTGCTGTGTACAAGCCTATGAAGAAATAAATTAAAAAAATATGTTAGAATAAATAGGTATATTAAAAAGACCCAGAAATTAGTTAAGAAACAAAAATGCATTTTTAATAATGTGAAATGTATTAAGCAAAGAAGACAACTAGGTGATGAATTAGATATGTATGCGTTATTGATAGAAAATAATATGATAATCATGAAATAACATTAAAAAATTTCAATCTGAAATACTAAAGCTTGAGGAGTCATTGATAAACATGACTCATAAATATAATTCAACTAAAAATGAGTATGGGGAGCTGATGCTTGCAATGCAGGACCTTTTAAACCCCTCCAATGAAGATAGTTTAATGCCAAGCGGTACTCCATCCAAGGATCAGTCCTCCACTACTCATAGTACATATAATAGCCATAAGTTCACAATTGTAATCTCAATAGTTCCGCACCCAAAAGCATGACCAATATTACCCCCTGTAAACGGTAATATTGTTATGTATAGTGACGAGTTGGGAAAAGATATGGGACACCTTCTTACTACCAATGGACAATCTTTGATCAATCATTGTATACCGGGTGCCTCACTTTCCGATATCATGAATAAAATAATAAAAACAAATTTTCACAATGAAACCACATTAATAATTATGGTGGGAAATAGAGGAAGTGTAAATAAAATATTTTATCCAACTACCTTGATTCTCTTACTAGGTTAAATGTTAAGCAAATTGTAATATTTACACTTCCCTATAGTAACAGCTTGCCACAAGTGGAAAATAATCATAGGTATAATATAAACATGACATTACATACTTTGACATATAATGTAAATAAAATTCATGTTATTGACATAAATAATTATATTAAAAAATACTTTTATTTGACGAAAGATAAATACTATCTTAATAAACACTATAAACGACTAATAGCTATTTCGCTATCTTATTATTTAGATTGTTCAGCCAAAAATTTGGCTACCATACCTGCTCCTATTGAGCAGAAAAAACCTGACATGTGTAATCAGACATTGGAATTAGTTCCAAGTAATTTAAATGTGATTTTGAGACAATAGAGAATACCTCTTGCAAATTAGATTTAGGGACAAAGGGGAAGTCTAATAATTTAAATATTATTCATCAAAATATACAGGGCTTCTCCGGTAAAGAACTGGAATTGGAACTTTTTTTAAATACAATGAATATACATGTCCTCTGTGTAACTGACACTGGTTGAGGCAACATGAACTTATTATTAATATTGATAATTATACAGTCATCAGTGCGTTCACAAGAAAGTCGGCTATTAGAGGTGGGTCACTTATTTTGTTGCACAATACATTAAAAGCAAAGGAACGTAAAGATATAGTCGCACTTTCAACTGAACGAACTATTGAACTATCCTGTGTAGAGATTGAACGGTTTATCATTATTTGTGTATACAGACCTCCTTCTGGTAACTATCATAATTTTGAATCTGCCATGGAAGATGTATTGAGGAAAGTAACTAATTGCAACAAGCAAGTAATTGTATGTGGGGATTTCAATATTAACTTATTAGAAAACAGTCAAAGCTCGGGTATGCTTCTGAATCTATTTAAGTCTTTTAATTTGCGCCACCTTTTTGTTGAACCTTACACGCGTTACCCCCACTTCAGCTACTTGCATTGATAATATTTTTGTAACTGTAAGGTAATTGAAAAATCAATAATTAATTTTGTCAATTCTGACCATACGGGACAGATAGCTGTTTTTGAACACCGTCATGCAACTGCTCCCTCCGTTTTTGTCTATAGGCCAATCACCACCAGTCGTGTGGAAAAATTTAAGGGAAATGTTGAACACAAGGTTTCCCTGATGCAAGCTGGTAAGAACAGTAATATTGATGAGCTGTACAATACTTTATTTAATGTCATTCAAAAGGAATTTGAAATAATTTTTACAAAGAAAAAAGTCCAAGTAGATAACACTAAAACTAAATTTAGTGATTGGGCTACCAAAGGCATCTTTAAAAGTAGACGCACTTTATTCAAATTATATGATACTAAAGCAAACACGAATGATCCTCAAATAATTGAATATGTTAGAAACTACTCTAAACTATTTAAAAAAGTATGTGCAATGGCAAAGGCTAATTACTTAAAAGAAAAAATTAGAAATTCTAGTAATAAAATAAAGACCACTTGGAATATGATTAATAAAGAGACTTGTAAAAATACTACTCAAGATCACAAGTACTCTCTAAAAATTGATAATAAACAACTTAATGAGGATGTTGAAGTGGCAAAGGCGTTTGAATCCTTCTTCTCTAATGTACCCCTTATTACTACTAGTCATTTAAATTCTAGCCCTCAGCTTGCTTATTGTCATCTTCGATCGAGTGTAGATGAGTGTTTAACTTCTTTTAGTTTCCACCACATCAACTCGGAAACTATACTTAAAACTTTTAAAGATATAAATATAAGAAAACAGAAGATTTGTGGGGTATATCAGTAGAAATATTAAGAAATATAATAACATTATTGCCCCTTATTTAGCTGTTATATTTAATGAATGCGTAGATATCGGTCAATTTCCCAATTTGATGAAATATAGCAAGGTTCTACCACTGTTCAAATCAGGTGATAGAAGTGACCCATCTAATTATAGACCGATATCCATCCTACCAGCCCCTTAGTAAAATATTTGAAAAAATTATATTCAATCAATTATTGGGTCATTTTAATCTCAATAAATTATTACATAATAAACAATTTGGATTTACTAAGGGCAGATCTACTACTGATGCAGGAGTTGCACTCATCAAGCACATTTTTGATGCATGGCAAAATAAGCAAGATGCTGTAGGTATATTTTGCGATCCTTTCTAAAGCATTTGACTGCGTTAATCACCAAACATTATTAATGAAGCTACAGCATTACGGTCTCACAGACAGCTCTTTGAGCTTAATACGGTCATACCTAAGTGATAGAATTCAAAAAGTCAATGTTAATGGAATTGACTCTTCCGGTGCCCTCTTACACATGGGAGTGCCCCAGGGCTCGATATTAGGGCCCTTACTGTTTATTATATATGTAAATGACCTTCCTTACCTTACTAAAGACTTGTGTGACATAGTATTATTTGCAGATGATACTTCTTTAATTTTTAAAACTAATAGACAGAAAGATAACTTTGACGATGTAAATAATGCTCTCACCCAAGTGCTAAATTGGTTCACTGTAAACAATTTGCTTCTAAACGCTAAAAAAAACTAAATGTGTTAAATTTACATTGCCCAACGTAAGACAGGTCAGCACTAGGGATCAATATGAACAATGAAGATGTTGAAGTTATTAATTCTACCGTATTTCTGGGCATTAGGTTAGATTCAAAATTACAATGGGGCCCTCATATTGCAGCTCTGGCTGGAAGACTCAGTTCAGCTGCATATGCAGTCAGAAAAATAAGACAACTGACCGATATTGAAGCAGCAAGACTTGTATATTTCAGTTATTTCCATAGCGTCATGTCTTATGGTCTACTCTTGTGGGGAACTGCGGCTGACATTCAAGCCATATTTGTGCTACAGAAGCGAGCCGTCAGAGCCATATACGGACTTAGACCACGAGACTCGCTTAGAAATTTGTTCAAAGAAATCAACATCTTAACATTAGCATCACAGTATATTTTTGACTGTATAATGTATGTTTATAAAAATCTCAATTTATTACCGAAGAAATCTGATAAGCATAGCCTAAACACCAGAAATAAACACAAACTTGCTGTTCCAAATCTCAGACTTCATAAAATGGGTAATTCATTTGTCGGAATGAGCATTAAAATTTTTAACAAATTACCACAAACCCTTGTTGATTTACCCATATATAAATTTAAATCTAAAGTTAATTTGATGGCAAATGCCTATTATACAATTGAAGAATACCTAAATGACAAGAATTTGTGGAAATGATAAACTGTTCACCTACACAGTGTTATGTATTATGAAATTAAAATTTTATTTAATTCTTTAAAAATTTTATGATAACAAATTTGAAAAGATTAAGTTTTACTGAGTTTCTTGCTGATTCTTCTCCGTAGAAATTGACCTTCCGAATCAGCAGTAGATTATAAAATTTGACATTCATAAATGTTCTGTAAAGGACTTAAATTGAATAAAGTGATTTTGATTTGATTTGATTTGATTATGCAAATAAAGAATATTTGACTTTGACTTTGACTTTGACTTTGAGTCTCGGTTTCAACGATATGAAACATCGACGCTAATTTAACGTAGGGCAGCCAACTCTCCATATTACCACAGCTTACATACTTCCTAGAAGTTAAGTAGGCACAAAATTATGCAGTAGCGTAGCGTGGGTATCAGCCGCCCGGGGTGGAAGACCCTTTGTCCTGGACCCCCAAAATTGACAGCGCTCTTGTTACTCCACTGGTGTTGCAGGTGTCTATGAGCAGTGGCAATCGCTTACCATCAAGTGACCTGCTGGCAACCAATCACATAAAAATATATATAGGTCATAATTCATGTCATATTTCTATCTATCTAATGCTTTTTTATGAACCAAAACTGTTGGTAAGAGACCTAGGTTTGACGATACGCTAAGCTTTAAAAATTATGATGATTACATTTTATTAAAAAAATATTTGAGTAACTTATTTAAGAAAGTTTAAACGATCCTTAATAAACGGGAAGCCCAGCTGAAATGTCAATTAATTTGAAATTGTAATCAGTTCTTTGAAGACAGCTGAACAAAGCCCTTCCTATCAAAACAAATCCATCGCTTTCTTGTCCATCAAAGGATGTTTCAATTGATTTGTTCAATGTTAAAACCAATTATTTAACTGACCCTTGATGTTTCAGCCCATTGCTAAATATGATTTGAATCTCCCAAACAGAGTCTTCCAGTTTAATCCAATATTCTGTTTTCTGTAAAACATAAGATAATTGAAATAAATAGAGGAATGGGGGAAATCCCTATTGGCCTCAAAGTGTATTAGGTATAATAAGATGTACTAAATGAAAATATACCTAAATCAAAATTTAAACTAGGTTGCGGGAAGGTTTTTTTGTGATAGGTGACAGACGATCCTCACTCACTCTCATAGGTCGTATAAAAGACTAATCGTATAAATAACTTCCTAAGAGACTGGCAACGATTCAGCATTCCTTCTTATGCAGCGGATGTCCATGAATGGTTTTGGTTACTTACCATCGCGTGAGTCGTGACGATTTGGGCAAGATGGCTGGTAGAAGCTGGATGCGAGTAGCCAGGGATCGGTCCAAGTGGCAAACATTGAAGAGGATATTATCTAGCGGTATCTCTTCGCGATTGTCTTCGTAGAATCCTGGAATACTTAAAGTCAGATTCAGTAAAGAAAAACAGTGTCAGTGACAGCGCCGAACGGGAAAAGGTGTCGTAGACGCCACCCAATACGTTGAAGCATATCCGTATCACACTCGACTCCACGGAACATAACGTCCTCCATACAGGACAGGAAAATTACCATCAGAGAGAAAGTGGTGCCACTGCCAAGGGGAGGTTACGAACCTCAGAACTGAGGAATAAGACGCAAGAAATAGGAAGATATCCAACGGTGGATTACAAGAAGCTGATGAGACGATGAGTTAAAAAAAACGATTTCTGTTTCATCGATCGTATATCCATTTGCAAATGTAGCAATATCATAACCGTCTCCCGCGCATGGCCGGAAACGCGTTCGGAGCTAGTGGGACTACTTTTCTAAGTGAAATGCAAAGCGAAGCAGCCGAACCATTACCTTGATTAACTGTTATATTGTTATACTGCGGCGCGCACGCCGCGCTGACTGTGAGCAGGGCTACCGCCTAATACAAGGACATTAACGACTCCTGTGGCGTAGTGGTTTGAGTGGTCGGAGGTTCGTTTGTCGCACCAACACAAATGTTTATTGATGAAACAGATATTTGTGTTGGGTCTAGGTGTTTGTGGTTCCTTAGTTGTTTCTGGTTTCCATAGCTCAAGGGAAAGCCTTGGGACCAACACAATGTATGTGATGTTGTTTCAATTTATTATTATTATTTATTTATTTTTAAGCGGCTATGGAGTTTATTCATACTTAAGTATTCATACATCAACACCTACCGACACAGTACGTATTGTTTTTGGCACGTCGCTATTATTGTGCGAAATTATCATACACGACATTTCGAATGTAGATGACTTTTAGGATATGTAAACATCATGTCCGATCCGACTGACTCGTTGGCGCATTTGGTAGTTAGCACTGCCTCATACTTTAAAGGTTGTGTATGATAGAAAGATAGTTGTCAGACACGTCATTTAACTTAATGCTCTCTGTCTTAATTAGGGATAGTCTGTATGTCTATTAATAATTATTTAGGGTCAATATTTTTACTTAAGCGACAAATTAGGCTTACTTAATTAATGTCTCTGAGTGTTAGAAGCCAACGTCGCATGTCATGTGAGGCAGCTCATCCATCCCAGCGCCAGCCCTGCGGCCGCGGGTTATGTTCCGTTCAATTGCGGCACGTTTCTGCTATTTTTAGTCGAAACTAAATTTCAAAAGAACTTCATCCATGACTATTTTGCTAGGAAACTCTTTATATATTTAAAAGTTTCGTATTTTCTGCTTATCTTCGCCATTTCTACGCAGCATTTTGTTACTATATTTTTGTTTTTTCGCAATGCTACAACTAAATAATATGTAATATCACTTCTTGTTCAGTAACTACCGAAACTAATTTATTAATTATTTATAGATTCAACGTATTTCCATTAATATTAGATTATTAGCAAAAACCACTCGAGTGTAATGCTATGCACAGCGCACCATCTCTGCGGCTGCTAATGGAACGCAAACAGCGAGCCTCGACGCGTCACCGCCCGGTACCTCTACCTCACAAACTTTGTACGATTAGTATTATCATAATGATTGTGCACTGCTACTGTACCCGCCAGTTTCTGTTTATAAGGTCAAAACTTTATGATGTAGGTGGCAGACAAGCCGGCGTTAATCCGCCGCAATCGGAAGCGATTACCGCCGCCCATGGACACCTGCAACACCAGTGGTGTCACAAGTGCACTGCTTACCTTTCAACCCCCAGCTTTCCCTGGATTGGGCCTCCGGTACCCTCACTCACGCAGCGAAACACAGCGCATGCACTGCTTCACGCCGGTTTGTGAGGTTTGCCGGTGAGGACGTGGTATTATTACAGTCGAGCAGGCCCATTCATGCCAACGCGTAGTTCTCCCACTATTATCTTCATTCACACTATCTCACTAATTTAATAAAATAAATGCGAAAGTTTGTATGTTTGTTACTTCTTCGCGATTGAACGTCTGGAGCTGGTCTCGAGTTAACTGACACTCTGAATTAACATAAACGCTACATTTTACTGCGGAAAAATATCTTACTCTTTATTGAATGAAGTTTGACTGTCACGAGTCTTTTCGACCAGCACGGCTAGTCTAATATATCCTAGCAGCGTTTTAGCTGTCTGTCCAGGACGCAGTAATGGAACACAAACAAACTGTGTTGACGCCCGCTGTCGCCACGCCACACACGATTACGTAGGATGCTGAGCTTTTCTCCAAAGTATATGGAATAAATCAGTTAATATGCATAACAATAATGCAAATGTAAAACGATACCTATGAAAAAATCTTACAATATGCTTTTTTGGCGCCCGTATTTGATATCGTTTTGAAGCGGAAGATAAAGGCTCCATATGTAAAAGAGCGCTTA
Source organism: Cnaphalocrocis medinalis (assembly GCA_014851415.1). Taxonomy (NCBI): domain Eukaryota; kingdom Metazoa; phylum Arthropoda; class Insecta; order Lepidoptera; family Crambidae; genus Cnaphalocrocis; species Cnaphalocrocis medinalis. The sequence continues at coordinate 9,858,338 of CM026291.1, read as the reverse complement.
TCGCATTTTCGGAATTTAAAACCAATAAGTATCGGCTCACTAAAAAAAAAGTAAGTGCGATAGATTGCCGTCGTAAGTAAAATATTACATTGCATACTTATTTTAAATTCAAAATAAAACAACTAAATTCCATGGGTTTATTTAGTTTCGTGAGAAACACGGAGTACTGGAAAAGCATTCATCAAGATGACGAGGACAGAATGATAGTTGCGCATGGTTTGATGTAAAATTGCAGCTGCAAGAAGTAGTTCGATTGAACAGACCTTAATGTTTATTGTTGTAACTGCAATTACACTGATCGCGTTCGGCGCAGACGCTAATGGAACACAAACAAAGGCGCTTGTGGGCTTGTTGACGCCGGGCTGATACCGCCGGCCAGTGCGTCCTCGCCGCATTGTCCATTGTGAGGCAGGTGTATCGCGCGGCATCAGCGCTGCTGGCTGCTACTGATAACGTTCCAATAAGTGTAGTGTGCGGTACAAGATAGCATTGCAAGTGCATTGACCTGACAGTATTCAACATAGTATCATCAAGATCTATCTTTCGTGGCAGCTCTCAAATCCAATATTACTTAGGTAATCCGAAATTTACACATCATCTTAAAATATACTAATTATACATACAAGGTTTATCTGTGAACATTTACATTCCTTTTACCACGTGTTCTAACAACCATTCTGAACAACATTAGTTCTATGACTTTTTAAAATTAAAAAAAAAATGAAGTTCGCATACAAAGTCAGTCACGTGACTTGGTCATTTCGTATGGGGGTCCAAAAAATTTTCGATGAATTCCGAAAAGTTGTTGTACAAATCTTGTTCAGAATGGTTGATAGAACATGTGTGGTTAAAGGAATGTAAATGCTTACAGATACACCCAGTATTGATACTTTACAGTAATCATGGATTTGAGAACTACAACAAAAGTTGGATCCCAAAGAATAACCCATTAGCAATGTTTGTAGTAAGACCTCTGATTGTGGCAGAGCGAATGGGCCGTTTTGATCGAGATGGTACCATGGCCTTACAGAAAACTGGAACACCTCTAGGATTCCGGAGGCCCATAAGGAGATAATCAAATTAATTTCCAAGCAAAAATATTTAAAACACACAAAAAACCAGAAGATATGATAAAAAAATAATAACTCGATTCTCCTCACCCAGTACAAAAGAAAACACGGCCTCCCCGACAGGAAGCCTGCCCTCGACATCAAACGACGTGGCAGACAAGAATAGAAACTCTGATATGAGGGAAAGTAAATGTAAGAACCTATTAGGAAATATAAAAATATGATTAAAAAACATAAACAAATTCACACGCGAATCTGCTTTAAAAGCACAAATGAAGTCAACTCATTAAAATTTGAAAAATTAAACAAAACACGTTATTTGACGTTCCTTAAAATCTGGTTATTTAATTATATTACATTACATGTGGTGCTCTTCGTATAACTGGCCCGATAATACCTCATACCCTCTAATGTACCAAAGATCGTGGATACAATTCCCACTCTGGACAAATATAATATAGTTACATACTTTATTGCACAAAATACATTAGATACGGAAATGTTATAGGTACCTATACGATTTCGGCGGTGCTATCGCAGAAAGTGATTTCTGCCAAACAGGCCTCAAACTCAAAATTTAAAAAAAATCTAAATTCAAAAATCTTGTTCAATTTAAGTCCTTTACCTTTAAGAACATTTATGAATGTCAAGTTTTATAATCTACCGCTGATTCGGAAGGTCAATTTCTACCTCTATACCTATATAATTAATCCTCTATAACTAATTAATAACACAAGAACAAGTCTATGTATGAGATGTTATAAGATGTTAGGTTAAAAAAGCACAGTGCATAGGTAGGTACTTAAATTAACTTTATTTACCTTCAAGGTTCTCGCAGCCTGTCCTGTGACTCGCAGCAATCGCCTTAACTTGCGGAAAGTTCCGAAGATAAACTTAGCCTGATCTTTAAGAGCCGGAGTGCCCGCGCTAACTCGAAACTAAATCTATTTTGTCAAGCGTTTAGTCGGTTCATACTTCCAGCTATTTGAGTAGCCGGCGCTGTTTGGTAGCAATATACGGAAGTAAATAAAACCGGAGCACATTTTTTAAAGTGATAGATAGCTAATGACCAAATGGAAGTCCTAATGGTAGTGATTGTCGCCGCCCGTAGACACCCACAACAGAAGTGCGCTGCCAACTTTGTTACCCCTTTCCACCCGATTGGGTTTCCGGTACCCTTACTCATTCGGCGAAATTAGGTTTTCTGTGAGGCCTTAGTACCACTCCGGTTAAGCCGGCCCATTCATTTAATAGCAATAAAACTAGTTCTATTAGGTCGAATAATATCTAAAGTAAGCTACGCTAAAGACATGACGAGCGAGCTTCGAATGCGTTTGCCGCTTACCGATTAGAGACTTAATTAAACTATTACTGTAATGCTGTATGAACGACCTAAAGATTTACATAATAGCTTTACCTCCATACGACTTGTCCGTGGAATAAACTTTGAACATTATTAACTTTGCAAAATTTTTTTTCGCAATTACTATAACTAATATACCACTCACCAAATCTCTCCCATGACCGTTCTGAACACTGAATTTTCAATCACTAATTTAGGCCGAAGAAGTGCAAAATTTCATCGGAATTTCCACAAGGTAATTAATTATCCGTAAAAATTTGTAAGTAACGGTCGAAATTGTGAAACTATTCTGTATAACCTTTGAATATTCAGTTAATTTAATTTGTGAAATAAGGTATGCGTGAGGAACTTCTTTGCGCGATATAAAATTCATAAAGACATGCCAGGCTTGATAAAGTCTGACATATTTGTCGTATTACATTACTGCCGTGATAAATCACTTGCCATGCCGTTAGGTGAACTAGGAAAATAATTTACTTGTATGTTGGTACCTAAAATATTATCTAAATAATTTAGGCAGTATTTTGAGTTGGATTGAAGCTTTTTTTTTTAGTACCCAGGGGAAATGCCGCCGGCCAGACTCACCCGTCCGCTGGGAGTTGGGCTGTGCTGGCTGGGGTCTCACCGAATGTGAGGCTGGTCAATTATAAGGAAAGTAACAATTACATTCTCACGTTTTAAGCATCACAATAACGTATTTAAAAAATATTCGATCGTTAATGTAAGGTATGGACGTACGACTAATAGATAGTAGTAAGTATAAGTATTCGTATTCAATGCCGATGCCCTCATAATATTATTAGATCATCAAAATAAGCAAAATAAAAATTTTGTGTTCCATACAAAAAGGAATATTCACCAGGCAACAATTTTAATCGCGCTTTATTATCCCTACCGGCCAGAACTACTACTCTTTTATATTTGGTAAAAACAATCTCCGTTTCAGATAAGTGAAATGAATGATGTATGCCTGTACTGTTCATTTGTTATTCCTTCCATGCAAACATTAGTCACGTAACGAACTACCAAATCAATATTGATTTAGCGTGTCCCTCATTGTGACAAGGGTCTAGGTCTCCGGTATTCAATTAGCGCCTGTATATTCGGCTCTTATAGGGCCTAAGTCGTTACAAGTTTCGTCGCAACTCGCAAGTTATAACTAACCTGCTGTTTGTTGCGGAGTTCGCAGGGACACTGAGGGAATGTAAGTTAACCGCAGCATCTCTGATGTCCACCTAATGATACTTACTTGGCTACGGTCTTTTGACGACTTTGATAGCATAGATAGTAGGTAAAAATGTTGGTCGCATGTCGATATCGCATACAAAGAAGTTACTTAAAGGATAGGTACATGTAGGTATTTATTAATCATTGACACCATACGTTAGGTGTCACATGTTGGTGTCACATAATATTGGTGTCACATGTTAGTGTCACATGTTGGTGTCTCATGTTGGTTTCGCATGTTGCTCTCACTTGTTGGTGCCGCATGTTGGTGTCGCCAGTAAGTGTCACATATTGTTTTCGCTTAGGTAATGGTGTCGCATATCGGTCAAGCATCTCGGTGTCGCATGTAGATATCGCGTATCGTGGATGTAGTATATTGGAGACGCATGTAAATACCGCACGTCGGAATCACATGTTGGTGTCGCCCGTCAAGTTAATGTCTGTGTCATAATATTGGTTCCCCAAGTCAATGTCACATGTCAGTGTTGCACGTTTGTGTACCATGACAGATTCATGTGAAGTCTCTCTCAAAACTGTGTTTCGGGAACTCCTCCGAAACTTCGTGTCACGTTAACACCTCGCCTTTAGCCGTAGTACTGCAAACGCACACGTCGCTTTCGTAGGTCGATGTCGCATGTTGGCGTCGGATGTCGGTGTCGTGGTGTCGCACACTTGGAAGTTACTATCAAAACTATGAGTCGGCAACTCCGTGCGCCGTCCCTCGAACTTGCGTCACGTTGACACCTCGCGTTTAGCCCAGTTTATGAGCCTCCGAAATACGCCATATTAGGTCGAGGGGGAGGCACTAAGGTGCTGCAGAAGGGGGATAATAAAGATATGGAAAACAATAAATTATAATTATGATTTATCTCAGCCCTTAAAAAGTAAGGGCACAAAATTGCGAACTAAACAGGCTACGTATACAGAACTGCGTATGTACGTTTGTGTTAGCGCATGATCTCGACATTTTTCAGCGTGAATAAGAGATACAAGCGTGCGAGAGAGACACGATACTGCTCTATCTATAATAACTAAATAAAAAAAAGGCTAGAGCTGACCTGCAGAGTCAACTTATTTTGTGGTATGGGTAGCGTTCCCGGACAACCCTCAATAAACTCATACGCCTTTTCTTTTTGTATCTAGCGTCATTGTAGATAAATAAAAAGTTTGACGCAAAACGAGTGCACTTGACGTATTTGTTGTGCAGGAATTGTAAACAATAGAATATTTCTGTGGGGCGGTTTTCACGCATTATTTAAATAATGTTTTTTTCATTTATTTTTAAGCTAGAGTTAAAGTACTTAACTTTGTATTTTCCTGCAAACACATAGTACAAGAAACCTATAGGCAGTAGTCAAATAGCACATTGCACTAGTTAAACTTTATGCAGTTCTGCATTCACTGAGCTCTATGTGTCCGGTGATTCCGGTATACTTCACCTGTAATGTTCGAAGTTCCCCCTCTGCGGCGGCGGCTAGTAAGTTTTAATCAAGAACATTAATTACAGGGCGGACAACTTTCACACTCGCTTAATTGAAACTGGGCTTCTCGCGATCTTCGGCGATCGCGGGCGGATTATGAACAATCAGTGGCAACTACCCCGCAGTAAACAAAGCCGCTTTAACGAAATTCGAGCGAAAACTCGAGGCTTAGTCGCTGCGGAGTTAGGCTATGCTCAGACATTGTTATTTTGAGATTTGTTATACGTAAACCTAATTCTTTTATTGGGGTGAGTAGAGCCATTGTAGCACATTGGATAAGTTTTCTTAAATATGAGTTCTATTTATTTATTTTATTTTATTTATTGAGTACAGCTACGTAATACATATTTATATGAATAGAGTATTCATTAATGAAGTTAACTGTTCTAATAAGCATTACATTCACGGCGTACATAACACTTATGGAAAAACATGTTTATATATTTTTTTAATTTAGGTACATTATATACTTACTTAACTTACATTATTTGATTGTACTTAACTTATGAATAATATACGAGTATAATTGTATGAAGACCTACGAAAAACAGATTCGATTTAAATGACGTTTCATCAATAGCTTTTTTATTTCATATGCGACTAACCTAATGTTGGTACTTAATCCAATATTTAAAGTACTCTTGCGCACCCGGCCTAAAGCGAAACCTCTGCAGTATTAAAGAATTAGCCAACAAGAAATATGGCGCTCCACTGTACAGTCGCGGTGCGATCTAATCCCGCGCCTTATTGACTGTACTTGTGCCGCAGAAAAAATCAATTCTCCATAAAGTTGGTTAATCTGTTAACGCTTTGCATAAAGCCGCATCGACTGCGGCTTATGTGGTGCCATGCAACAATGCGGATGCCGCTTCTACATTTTCTTCGCTAGATAATTCTCAAACTACGATAATATATAGGTACTACATAATGAATACAAACGGGACTAAAAGCGACGATAAATAACGATAGTAAGTGGGTACCCGAAAACTTGCCAGCCGAGCGTAGCAGACGCAGTTCGCCTCCAGGCAGCGATGTCGACAGTAGTAAGGCGGGCGAAACGTCGAGCAATCACTAGTATAACTGCCTCAACCATGGGAGAGCTACGCGTGACATGAATGGGCCGTCTCGACCGGTGATAGCACGGCCTAAGAGAAGGCAAGCGTGAAGCACCGCCTGCGCTGTATTTTGCCGAATGAGTGAGGTATCTGCAGTGCGCAACGAGAATGTTAAAATAGTATAGATACAATAAAATCTATGATTTTTTAATAGAAATGAAACTCTTTTTCCGGAATCTCGAACTTTTCGACCTGTAACCATGCACCACACTTCACAACTATACAATCCCGATCTATGTTATTATATTATTCAAATATTCCTTAACTATTTTGCGCGTTGTCGTTTCCATATACTCATCAACCTTCCCCGGATATAATTTGCAACATGAATGGAAGCATTAATTTAGGGAACCTGCTTTACCAATGAAGACCATAATTATAGATAATAGAACACTATTATCCATAATTATAGTAATAACAATTTCCTCGAAAGGATACTTTGATCTGCGTCGAACGTGCGCTTGGCCAGTGGGGGAACACAGTAAACAGTTCCTATAATATTATAACGTTGTAACACGTTTTAACCGCAATTGTAGATGGTTCTCCCACGGAAGTAAATGGATATGAAAAACTCCCTAAGTATGTAATAAATAAAGAAATTTTACCAACATAATGTTGTCATTTTTCTTCAGGCTTATCACTGGCAACAAGTACTGGAGGATTGACCAAAGTGGCTCTTGTTTCGGAAGCCAAGACTCGTTTCGGAGACCAAGACTCGTTTCGGGTGGCTGAGCCAGTGAAGTGTAAAGTGGTAATATTTTGTTAGTTGAAAAACTTCTTGATTTTGATAATCGAAATGTAGAGTTAAAAATAAAAAATGTACATGTTTCTTTATTTTTGATAATTTCAATTTTCAATATGATAAATATAAATAATAAGTAGTCTCTCCACATAAATCTAAATCAAGCTAGCTAATGAGCAGACTAGTCAAGTAACCAACACTTAAAAAGGTTTTTTAGACCCTGAGCTATTCTTGAATACGTCTTTTACTCAATTATGTAGAAAGAATAAGTAACTGCGATATACCTACAGTGAGCATACGCATGGAAGGTACCTACGCGGAGCAGTCAGTTACAGCGAAACGAAACATTTCACCGAATTAATATTAATGACGCCAACGAAAATACAACTCTGACAAACAAATATCTGTATACCAATACACTTCCTGGAAACCAATAAAACCGTTTCTGTTTGCGTTAGTCGAATTGCGTTCGTCTAAGCAAATATAAGCGACTAAATACAAATAACCATACTCGAAAAAAGGTTTTTCCCAGAAAGATGGCTGATACACACGTTGAATTTTTTGATACGGGTCACTGCTTTTAGTTCATGTGAAGATTTGGTTGGTATAAAACTCGTCAAGTGTGAGTCGGTCATCTACGTGTTCCCTTGTACAAGACTACCTAAATCCTTACATTATGGTCTAAGAGTACACCGGGCTCCAAAGCGACGGCGTCGGACGCAACCGGGATTTGCTTTTCTTTTGTAAATATTTTCATTTTATTCTTCGACATAAATTGGTTTTTACTTTATTGCTACAGTGTTTTTCATAGTATGTAATAGTCATATTTAGTGATTTTGGACAACGTCAATAAATTGTCATTTAAAAATTCGCAAAATATGACTATGAAATTTTTTTCCGCACCCCATGGAATCTGGCTAGGAAGTTACTTTGACATGGTGGTTAAGTATTAATCTATTTTTGATCCTGTCTCTACCACAAGCTGACATCTAAACATTCTGAATTTTTGACCCTGCGCGTAAGTTCAGTAATTTGATCTCTCAATTAGTCTCATCATCATCACCCCGGTAGTACCCGCTGCCTCCCTTCCCTTACGTCAACGTATCCGGGTTGCAGATAAGTCTGCAACTGGCCAATTCAAAGAAATTCAGCAGTTTTGTGAACTGGCCATTATAGCTTCCGGCTTCAGCCGGTTGATCGATTTATTAGGAAATGGCATACTGCGTAGGCTCCTATGCCATTTCCTAGTGCTGCTAACGTCGAATCGGTTAGTCAACAGCATACCAACTGCCACAGTGTAATGATTCCTAGTACAAAACTTCATATATTATGTTTTTTATGACATAAAGGTAAATGAGCAAGTGGGTCACGTGATGTTATGTAAGTGATCACCGCTCCTCATGGACATCAGTCACACCAAGAGTGCAGACACGTTGCCATCCCTTTATGTTTTTGATGTGTCGCAGTTATTTTGTAGTCTTCTGATCTATCAACGGCCTAGCCACTTACTTAACAGTGCCTTTCAGCTAACGGCCAAATTGATGTTCAGCGGCCGTAGCGTCTATTACAGTGAGTTTTCTGGCCGATCTTTGTTGAAGAATTTTGTGGCAAACGTATTCGAAACCCGTTAGCGGCGGTCCCACAGATTCTTTCCACGCAAACGCTCCTGCTGTAGAATAAACTTCTTGCAGAGGTAAATCACCACGCTTGCCTGCAGATTGGTGATCGCAAACCCTATGTATTAGAAAAAAATTAAACATACTTTTGCTCGACTCGGGAATCGAACTCGTGACCCCGACATCACGGCCCGGTACTTAAACCATTAGACCATCGGGTCTTCTCCAAACCAGAAGTGTTAAAGTTTTAGAGTCGACAATACTTATGCAAATCTTAGAGTTGTGGGCATCCATAGGCTGAGGTAGTCGCTTACAAGCGAGCAAGATGCTTTGCCAACGACGTCGTTCAAAAGAAGTTTTCACTGTGAGTAATACTAGTGCATGGTGAGCTAGTGAGTGCAGTGTACCTGCGCCTCCGGAACTCGCTATTAATTGATTGGCGCGGTGTTTGTGCGTCCGCCTTCGCCCGTAATTAGCGTAATTGAGCCCCGGACCGAAGCACTGTTGTTTTAGCCTGCAGCGACTATTCCGGTAATGGGAAGACGCTTTTGCAAGGAGTTAAAAGGACTACGTTCTGCTTCTTTAAAACTTTGGTTTCAATGCTACGCGGAACATGGCAAGTCATAATTATATTAAAAAATTAAGTTTGAAATGTAACCTTTTTAAAGACATACAATAACTTACACATATTATATCTAATATAAATTTTATTGGACTACATAATTATCAGAACAGCTGATTGCAAGGACCTTTCTTAGACTTCTCCACTTTTTTGTGATAGGTAACAACAAATAGGCAACACTAGTGTAAGTGGAATCATTAGGGGTCAACACAAAAGCTATACAATATGCTCTGTTAATATAGTTTAACTTTTGTGCACAATTCATAATAAAAAGCGTCTTACTTACACGATACATAAATACGAAATCGCATAGGTAGTACTAGTTGACGTGTAAGAATCTCCAAATAGAGAAGCGTACAAAGGGTTTGGCATGGCGGCCGTATCTCGTTCATAATTGTGCTGTCGGTCGATGGAGAAGCTTCTTCATTCTTCAACCAGCGCCTCATTATTTCTGTCTTGGAATTATGCTGAGGTTCAATGTTTAGCTTAAATATTTAAATGTAAGTAGTCCTAAATTGTTGCTGAATAAATATTTTGTCTATTCTATTTATATTTAACGCGTTGACATAAATTATGAGTCAGATATGGGTAGGTCAAATTAGACTAGGTCTCTTCGAGTCCCTTTACAGTTACAATTTTTAAACCCCAAGGAGTGGGACTCGAGTGCGAGGACCCTCGTTCTCGAATGTCGCCGGAGCGCCGTTTCCCGAGCAATCTCAGTAATCGACCGCCGAGTTCGCCCGCACCACCCGATCTTGTTCTCGAATTAGCCCCCAAAGCAACAGTTAACAAGCCGCGCCTACAGCGCCCCACACTTACAGCTTTGGTGTTCCCCGACAAAAGGGGGTAAATAAGTGCAAATGCGATTGTCGCCCCCCATGGAGTCACTAGTGCACCGTCAAGTTTTCTTTCCCTCCGGGTGAGGCCTCTGGAACCCTCTTCTTTTTCTTATTCGAATGGGTTTTTCTGCAATCCGGCGTCAGGTGTGCTGAGATCATTTTTCATCTGCAGGATGGTGTATCGGCCATTTTCACTTCCAACTAGCGAAGTTTTTCTAGGAATCCTAGCAGCCCCTTAACACGCTGCTAAGTCAAGTCACTACACCGGGTCCGGAACGGTACTCAAGCGCTACTTCACACCAGTTTTATGTGAGGCTCATCGTTGACGAAAAAAATCTTAATGATGCATGTTTCAATTTATCATTTTAAGACCCATAAGGACCTATGCATAAGCTTATCACGGGACAATCAATGAATATGGTAATATACTGCCCGAGAGCGAGTCGCTTGAGCTGTGTTTCACGTCCCGTACAGGGAGAAGTGACACTGAGATGGGACAGTAACAGACTTTGTAGGGAGTGAAGAAACGCACCGGGGAAAGAGCTCTTAGCGAGTACCTGGTGAGCGTCTCCCAAGGTTCGGTCCGTATGCCGAGACGGTTGTAAGGACCATGGGCTGGTGGAGAGATAGTGTATAATATGAAGGCTTTAGTGGTAAATATTTCTGCGAGCCGGTAACACTGGCCCTGTGACGTCAGAGGGCCCATCAGTGCGCCGACGCTTGCGAGGATTATCTTGAGGACGTCATCTCCGAAGTTAGGTTTAATTAAAGTTGCCACTGCGAGCCCGGCTCTTAAAGTCTCCGATTTCTAGTTTGCAGTTCCGTAACTATTTGCATTTTGCGCATTGCTTATACTTAGGCACTCATTGTTGGGATCGATCCGAGACTCGTCCAAGTATAAATGAGCAAACTAGATTTCGCTGTTCGTAGCAACTCGAGTATCTATAAAGTTTCGTTTTAATTTAGTTTGCATCGGGTCGACTGTGATTTTATTTTATTATTTTTTTATAAAAAGACGGTAGCAAACAAAAGTGCGGTTCACCTAATGGTACTTTAAGCGTAGCATTGTTCTTCTGACGCTTCGCCGGCTCATTCCGTGGCACGCTAAAATATAATACAAATCGAAAAGGCATAATTGCGCGATGCAATCGACTGTCAGCGACATCTTGGTATTTAAGTACCAAAACGATAGATTTAGTCTGGATTAAATTACTACTAGCGGTTAGATTGCCATATGATCTGTTTGTTGTGGCTTTTGTATCCGTGTTTATTTCCAACTACAGCAGTATTTCTTGACGGCTATTACTTAGGGACCTTGAAGAGAAGAGCGTACTCCTTCTTAAAAGGTCGGCAACGCATCAGCGAATTCTCTGATGGGCGGCGGTGATTACTTACCAGCAGGTGACCCACTTGCTGGTTTCCTGCCTCTAGTATAAAAAAAAATGAGTGGCCCGCCCTAACTTCGTTTCGGGGCGTTAGTTCCAGTTTGTACCACTAGATGGCGCTGGGAGTCGATCGCGTTGTGCTAGTGTTTCACCTTTCCGGTTTGTATATGATTCGTCGATGTCTGCTTAATATAACCTATGATGTCGAATTTATCTTTAACAAATTTTTGAAAGAATGTCGGCACTTCTTATAGTTTTCTATTTTTAATTCTGCTCATAGTGTAAACACCTACGACTACAATATTTCACTCTCCCTACCGAAGCGGCGCTATCCTAGCGTTTATTGCGACGCGGTAGGAAATCAGAAACCCACACCCAAATCAATGTCATCAGCGTTCCCGGATTGAAATATTTAATGCGCTGCGTAAGGCCTTTTTGGACTGAAATGAAAATATAAAATAAAAACCGGCCGCGTGCGAGACTATATTGCGCGCGGAAGGTTCCGTAGCGTTTATCTATTCAATAAAGTCACTATTTATATAACCTAATTTTGGAAAATGAGAGCTCTCCTTAAGTTTATTTTTGTTATGATTTCACTATTTATTTTGAAGTATTTCATTAAATGATTGTGCTATTTACGGAATGAAAGATATTTAGAAAAAAGGCCACTTTTAACAATAATTTTGATGATGTCTGTTATACGCAAATGCTACACTCGAAAGACATCTACAAAAAACATTATAACATAGTATTGAATCTACTCCAGAGTGTTAAATAATTTTAATTTCTAAAATATATAATAACCACAATGAATACACCACAGGCTGTATGCACTATACAGAGCCTTAAGAGAGTGGGTTCCGTTTTTACCTTTCAGTCATGGAACCCTGTTAAAAGCAATGATCCGCCGGAGCGGCGCGGGCGGCGGCGGCGGCGGCGCGGGCGCGCGGGCTCAGCGATAAATCAGCCGCTCGTAATTAATACAAGTAATTTGCATAATTGACATTTTTCCGGCTCAGATCCCGATTACACAGATATCTTCTCCGCCATTACATTAATTGCTTTTTTACCGAGCCCTCTACCCCTTTGTGCTCAGTTAAACGGCTTCATTAAAAATGGCCATGAATGTTTTACGAGCCCAGATGCTGGACTTCAGCTTCCAGGACTCAGTTTTAATTAAAGAAGAGAACAGCTGTTGCTGGAATACTTCAGGATAAAAATAAGACAGGAATAAAGGTAAACTGATAGCGCCGAGGTAATAGGCATGGATCATGTCAAATGCAACTCAAATATAACGGTCCGTTCTAAATATTTCATTTCAATACATAAAAAAAGTTAAGGAAGCGGTAAAGGCATAACTAAATGATCATCTATCAAAACTATGGCACCACTAGAAATTTTAATCTAGCTTTAATTGCACAGTTTGGCAGTGAGTTTCTACGAATCGCACAAATACTTTTTTTTTCACATTAAAGGAAAAACTTACCCATATCTAGTCAAATTAAAATGATCTAATGACATAATATTTGGAAGTAATCCTGTCTCATACGTCACAAGTCGTAGGTTTGATCCTCCACTTTAGAAAACATTCGTATCATGAGTACTTGTATTTTATTCAATGTGTGGAGGAACCTTCAAGACACGAGCGTCTTCCAAAAAGGTCAGCAACGCATTGGTGACTCCTCCGACATCGCAGGTGTACATGGACGGCAGAGATCACTTACAATCAGGTCACTCACTTTCTGGTTTGGTTGATCTCAATATCAAATACGAGAACAGAAATGGTCCCCGCGTGATGCGGGGTTGCCGCGCTCTAGGTCGCTCCCCAGGGTTGACAGAGTGACAAAAACACACGGTTAACAACTTTTACGGAAAGTAAAAACGTTTTCAACTCGATCAAGGTATCTCGGGACCAAAACCTTTATGACTGGTAGGTTAAGTTCATTGACGCAACAGCTGCAAAAAAATAAACGACGTATTAACTATACTTTGGTAATATCGTACAGCAACATTTTTAAAATTTATTTGGTATTTTCTGTATATCTGATTATTTTCTTATTAGACATTGCATTTTTGGTATTGTCTTTAATTATGTGCGTTATATGGTAAGAACCAATGTAATTAAAATAATAAAAATGTTTTTCCCTAAGAAGTCAGTCTCCGAGTATGTACATCTTACCATACTTCTCATGGGTTCACGAGTATACGAGTACTACCCAAACATGTAGAATATTTTGAATAGTAAAATGCTGCAGACTATTCACACCGACCTACTAGTCTACCCATTAGGCACTAGCTGACAATAGCCCCCCTAGTTATCGTCGGCACAACCAGATCCTAGTATTTTTTTATGCTATAGGTGGCAGACCAGACGAATCACCTGATGGTAAACGATTCCGCCGCCAGCACCATCAGTCACTGCATCATGGAGGTCTCCTCAGCTGTCTTTTATTTAAGTATTGTATAAATAGAGTGTCAGCCCTAAGCACAGAGCGGCGAAGGCGTCCCGGATCCGGCGGATCCCGGGATTGCGGGATTAGGCGCGCGATAGTTTACGATGCCCGCTGATTATTAGTTTGCGCCTGACCCGCCGCCAATAACTCCACGCCTAAAGCCTAAATTGTGTAAACTTGTAAGGAATACCCATAAAGCTTCCTTTGCTCTTGTTTGCTTAAGGATCATGCGGCACTGAACTCTGTCGAAGGTTAAATTGTGTGATGCTGTAAACTGAGATATTGTGGTAACGGTAAATTTGTGTAAAGCACTGTCATATTATGCAATGCATCAAACAATATTTTATTACCTGCTAAATATCAACATGAAAAAGAAAAAACAAATCAGCTGGAAGTCTTATGGTTTAGGTTAATAAATAGGTTAGGTGAAGAGAAGGTGCGCAAAGCATTTTCCCTTCGTGCCTAAAAAATAGGTTTGAACTGGGGCCCACAGCGCGCGAGTCGAGCGTGCGGCCGGCGCAACGCCAGAAAAATAAAGCAAGCAAATGATTTTAAAACTTTTTAGTCAAGTTAGGCTAAGCCTTGTTACAACAAACTCATGGCGCTAAAAAACAGGGTTTTGTGACGTATTAGGAACTCTATAAGTTCAGTGCCAGATTATACAAGTTACCGGTAACAAATCTACTGGTTTAAAACACGAAAAACGTTGACTGCGTAAAACACGCTGTTGTATCCCTCCCTTACTTAGGTACCTTCACTTGAATACTTAATTTTATTAAGCACACAAAATGGGTACAAAATGGGTATGGTTGAGAAGGTTACACTTATGAGACAACATTGTAAACTTATGAGATAACTTAAGAACTAAGATATTACCCAAGAACATGGTACCTATCCCTGACTTGAAAACATAATAAAGGTGAAAAGTTTGTGTAACGAGATAGATGCCGGAAAGGCTGTAAGTAAAAAAAAAATAGATTATCATTATTCTATGAGGACTCTGAAGGCTCTTTCGGACTATCGGGTTGAATAACGATGCGGTATACACATAGGAAAATAATTTTGGATTACAGTTTTTAAAGGAATATTGAAACACTCGTATAAGGCAGATGTTGGGAATCTATTACATATTTAACAATTATTAAGTCAATCTGCATTCATCTCGTCTCCGAAAAAGTACCTACCTAAATTATATTTTTATAGTCTTTTGCTTTTTGGATCTTCAAACACATATTTGTGTACTAGGAAATACAAAAAACAGATGTGTTTGATATTGTATTCACGAGTGTTTCACAATGACACATCATTTAATTTTATTCATGACGCTTTCGAAACAAAAGTACCGAGCAATAAACAGAAAAAACGAGTATTTTTTCTAATTTCCAAGTTATTCTCTCATTACAAGTCAAAGGTCCAACTTTTGGTTATTATTCATATCTCGGAGTAAACGCAAACAGATCTCTGTTCTTCGGAGTTTTCTCATTTTGTTGTGAGTTTGATACTCAACATAATCAACAATTTAGAGTAAATATGCCGAGTGAGAGGCGCCGAACTTCTCTAAGACTAAGATAAATTTTGTAGATGAGAAAATATTTTGTTAAGTGAATGAATGGGATAATGAGGGAGATAATTAATGCGTAATTTCTGATTGGAGGACTGATACGAATATTACTATAAATAACGTAATACGCTGAGTGACTGTAGGTAAGTTGCTAATCTCGCTAAGCAATGTCGAGGCGTGTGCGGTCGTCTTATGATCTAGCATGAACGTGGGTGGCGTGGCGTGGATACAATGGTGCGTACCCGCTTCGTTTAAAGTATTATAGCACCGTATAATTATGACACATGCGCGTTGAAAAAAATTCAATTAAGTACTCGCCGCGGAGCATCGCACTGACTACCATTGTAGTGTAATGTTTGTTTTCCATTCCTGGCCACTGGTCAACTCCGCCACTACGCGCCAACTCCATCACCACGAGCCAATTCACCACTCGGAAACTCGGCCACCACGCACACCAACTCGGCCACCACGCACCAACTCGGCCACCACGCACCAACTCGGCCACCACGCACCAAATCAGTCACCACGCACTAACTCGGCCACCACGCGCCAACTCGCCCACCACGCACCAATTGAGCCACCACGCGTCAACTCGCCCACCAGTCGCGATCTCGCCCGTAAACCATCGGGTGCGCAACAGTAAATCCCAATTGTTATTGATATAGAGTAAGTTTAGCGCGCCTCGACACAGTTAATAAATGGCCCGTGAAGTAACACAGGAACCATACAACAATACATCGACAAATTAATTAGTGTGGGAATCTTCTTCTTTTAAAGGTCACTAGCGTTCAAAAGACCGACAAAAAAATAGACTCCACTCCGTCCCCTAGCCACTCAAGCGCTGCCCCCATGCAAAGAAGGTTAGGGGAAACTCGCCCGAAAAAAACTGGCACGAGAATTTCAAAATGTTTTTGGTAGTCACTGCTGTAACCTAACTTCACCAATATTTTTTGTTTAGTAGAATTTAGACAGTATATCATCACAAAAATATTGGCTAGTTAGGTAGGAACAGTGACCAGCTAAAAATCTTGAAATTTTCGTGCGAGTTCTTTTCGGGTGAGTTTTCCCCTAACCCTGCAAAGGCTAGTAACTGAATCAGCTATGCCCCTATACGGGGCACGGAGCGCTTCAGCGAGTGACTGTCGAGCATCAAAAGGTGGCTTGCAGCGGATTAGTGGCTAGTATTGCCGAGTAGTACGTAGTTCCACGCTAACACCGAGCTCGTCTCACTGCCTCTCGTCCCGGTACTCCGGCCTAATTTGAGCGATCTCATAAACCTTTATAGTCTTTCTTTCGGCAGCAGACGGCACGGAACGACGAATGAAACAGACATTACAACCGGAAGCCAGGATTCACATCGCTTTTGTTTCTTCCCTTTATTGACGGTTGCAATAACCATAATAAAGTTTGTGAGTATATTAAGCGATTCGAATGGTTATTTTGTGTCATTTGGGAATTAACTTCTTTGTAATGCGATGGTATGTTTATAAAGTGGTTTTATTTCGTTACGAGTATCATTTGCCGTAATGCTGTTTTGTAAATATGTATTGCAAAATAAGGAAATGCCTATAACAATTAATGGTAGGTTCTTTCTTCGGGTGATGGTAGGTGTCGCCACACCTCTTTATAGAAGATTGTTGCTATGTACGTAAATGTTATTCGCATAAGTATTATATTAAAATATGTTACCACCTTACAATTGTACCTTATGGAACGCAATAAATTATTGAGTATTGAGTATTTTTTTAACCTCAAGGGTCGAATAGCGTTTAATAAGAGTTTGGTCTGGTTCAGACTCATTCCAAGCAAGAATATTTTATACAACGTCGGTGGCAAACAAGCCTCGGACTCGCTTGATGGTTAGTGGCTACCGCAGCTTACGGAAGCCTGCAACTCCAGCATACATGCTGTCAACCGTTTCAAAATCTTAACGCTAGACCATCGGGAAAAGCTTTGAAGAGAACTCATTCTAAAAGCTTCGGCTTTCACGGGAGAAGACGTAAGAGTTAAGATGGATTATTATGCCTGCTCAGCATTTCTACTTAAACTAAAATCAAGTACATGTAAATTTTAGATACTTTGTGTACTTATTACTACTCATCATTTAGTAACACCGCTTGAACAGAACACCGCTCCAGTAGGGAGCAACAAATATTTGCTCTAACCATCCAAACACAACGGAATTATTTTGTGGGCGCACATTTGGTTAGAATAATATTATATTGTTTTCATTCGACGTTCATTCCAGTTCGGTGAGTTTCACAAATAAATACAAATAGAAGAATCTGTATTTACAGAACAAACTGTAAATGTATCTCATATTTTTGAATATAAGTTATCCCTGTCGGAGATATAACATTTCAGACATGGCATAACTCAAAACACTTATATTACGCTGATATCCGTTACATAAGTGCCACCTCAGACATATTACAAATACTTATGTTTCTTAAGTATTAATGGATTATATTATCCAGGCACTAAACTAACAAAACAGATCATCTAAAGACTGTTACATTATCAAACACACACGACCTTTGTCATATGATGCAGAATCAACATACCGAGCGGTTCAAATATTAATACAAGTCAAATGCTTGGTATTTCTCTGCGCGATCGTATCCGGCAGAGAACCAAAGTCATCGACATAGCACTCAGGATTAGTAAGCTGAAATGGCTGTGGGCTGGGCGTATCAGCCGCCAAGCAGACAAGCCCTGGTGGGTGCACTCATTTTATGTTTTCCACGAGACTTGTCTGAGGACGTAGGACGCCCCCGAGCTAGATGGGCGGAAACTCCGATTCACTTGTAACGTCCAGTTTGTTTTGGCTGTCAAGCTGCGGGTGACAGGCGACTGCGAGCGTCGGCAGCCGTCAGCAACGCGTCCTGTGCCACTCGGGCCGAGTGCGCCCGAGCATCTAATTACCGGCTAATGAGGGCAGGCTCACGCGGATGTCCGCGCAGATCGAACGCACTCAATTAACTAGGATATTAACGCATATCAAAAACTGGCCCGATAGCACTTTTGGGCCCTGTCCTACACGGCAGAGGCCGTAGGATCGATGAAACACATTCGTCTGATGAACGTTTGCGTTTGTTCAGGAACCAGGTGTCAATGTCTTCAACAGTAAATAAGTACCTACATATTTATAATTGCTTCGTTATATTCTGATACACATAACACTAGTGAACAAGCTATTGACCATCTGATCAAGATGACGGATCACCTGATGGTAAGCATGTCGTCGCCAATAGGCACAGTCAACTTTCCTCCGTACTCTCACTGTCTCGGTAATTGGGGTATTATTATGTGTTTTTGTCTGATATTTATATTCATAACTATATCATACTATATATACAGCGACATATATGAAATGTCACTAAACAACAATTGACGTTGAAGTTGGACCTCAGTCTAACAGTACGCCATCTAGCGGATTTTTTACACGCAATAGCCCCAATTTACTGACAGGGCCATTCTTTGATGTGGGTCAACTTCATGTTGGCACATTCATTTTTTTATTTCGTTTTACTCGTAGTTAGTATAATTTGCAATATGTTACACTAGCGGCCACCCGCGACTTCGTCCGCGTGGAAAAGTAACTTTTTACCCCCCTTTCAACCCCTTACAACCCCCTTTTCGCAATAACAAGCCTATGTTCTTTCTCAGGGTCTAGATTATCTGTATACCAAATTTCATTTAAATCTGTTGAGTAGTTTTGGCGTGAAAGAGTAACAGACGGACAGACAGACAGAGTTACTTTCGCATTTATAATATTAGTATGGATTATGCGAAATTAAAGCTGATGGTATTATAATGAATGTCCACGCACACATTAACTGCACTCAATTATGCCGTCATATCGTCTCATCACTGATCTGTCAAATTTAATATCCGCGAATTTGCGGCGCGCGAGCCCAGATTTACCACACATAGGGGTTTTGAATAGTAATTTTGAAACATAGGTTAGAAAAATACAGACTTTTCTTCAAATCTAATTAGAATTATACAAAATTCCTATTACTAATTGCTTAAATTGTGAATAATCATCAGTAGATCTTATACCCGTCGTACTAAGCTCTAATTCTTTGGCGATAAGCCCTTAAAACAAGTGGAGTAAGTATTTATTTTATTATACTTTCGACAATGAGTCGAGCTTTCATAGTATCGGAAGTAAACAGAAAAATACATCTTGGAAAGGCTGCCTTCGTAAAGTTGAAACACGGAGAAGACATATGCCTGAGAGAACGAACCGAATGTTTGGAGAAGCATGTGCCCAACGGTGGGCGAAAGAATACTTATGGAGAATAAGAAAAATCTTATCGAGAGGATGTGTTCTAAGCGACAAATTTGGACGCAACCAGAAAACACACGAGATGAGACTGTGGTAGGGGCGAAGCTTTCCCCGTTATCTTAGAGCTGTATCGCCATTATTGCACTTGTTCAAGCCGGGCGCTAGAACTAAGCAGCCAGCACGTCGCGAGATGTAGCCGTTGCCGCTTGTTTGTCGTTTCATATCAGGTTAAACTTGGAGATTAGCAAACATAGCTACTCCTGTTTTACTTGTTTCATCTTGTAGTTTTAGAATTACTGGAGGTACATTTCTGAGGACGCAGTAGGAGTGTGGGTTTTGGAAATAGTTGTTAATTCTTGGAACATTAATAGTTGTTGATCCGAAAAAAAATCAGGCAACTGTGATCCTAGCCTAGGCTCCCCGCACCATAATTTTTGGAATATTTTTTTTTATAAACGTGTAATAGCAAATAAGATTACTCTCTCTGAAATATTTAATTGTCTATCATTAATGCGTTGCACATAAACTTCCGACCTACCTATGCAAATTCCGCAAGTTCACATTAAATAGTTTACAGGTATAGTGCAAGGGCTCTCAAACTGCGGGGCGTGGCGCCCTGGGGTACCTTGGTAATTTAGTCTTTAATAGCATTTTATAGGAATACGTTATCTTGTCTCCTGTCTCCGGCCCTGGGCTAAGCGCTATGCCTTGGGCTACTTAAGGATCTCCCTAGCCTTGGATCAATTTGCCCGATGGCCCTTAGGGATCATTTCTAAGTTTTTGATTATTAATCTGTTGTAATGCTAATTTTGATCACTTTTGTCCAATATTGCCAATATGTAGGGTATTATATTTGCTATGATTAAAAGATAAAGTGATTTTTAATTCCAGATAAAAGTAATTTTATTTAATTTTTAAAGTAAAGTAAACATTACGAGGTAGTCCACTTTCAGCACCTAGTTATTTTCAGCACCTGGACGTTTAGCACCTGGTCGGCATAGTCCACTTTCAGTACCTATTGATATTTTTCGCAGGTGTTGAAAGTGGATACAAATTATTTTTTACATTTTTATCCCCTTTCAGCACCTGCAAAAAATATCATAGATGCTCAAAGTGGACAAGTCCAGATGCTGAAAACTGAGTGCTGAAGGTATATACCTCAACATTACTGCCCTCCCTTTCCCTATTGAAGTTTGGGATCAGCTGGCATAGCGCATAAATAGCAGTGTAGTGAATGAGCCGGGCAATTACGCGCTCATCTCGATTGCGCATGTTTACGCGCAGCGTAATTAATTCATGACTGCGTGCGCGGCGCCGCCAGCGCTGGCTTATTAAGAGATGCTAATAGCAATAATAGAGCCTAACACCAGTGTTAGGCTCTATAGACCCCGGGGTCTTTAGCAATTTACACCCAGTTGCAAAAACTTCAGTTGTATTCTTATAGTCCTAGCCCTCGTTACACTAACAGCGTTAACCGGTTAAACCTGTCACATTAACCATACTTAATATATTACCTGGACAGTTTTTATTTGACAATCAACCGAGTTTTGTAAAATACCTAAGTACTTACCTAGTTATAAAGATTCTGTGGTAGGTTGTGGAAAAAATGCATCGGCTGATGCGATTGTACGTTGAGTTGTCACGTGAACAACTTGCTTTGCCCTAATAGAGTCTTAAAACCTGCGATTTTGTTAAAAGTAGTCCGTAGGGCGATAAAATGCTGAACACGGGGTTTATATTGAATGACCATGTCTTTGACTGACTTCGACAGTATACTATCCACATTATATCCATTATTACAGTTGACATTTCCTTAACTTATCCTCTTAAAAATAGTAGAGCCATATTGCAAAAAAAAAGTTAGTCATATAAAGATAGACTAGCTTTTGCCCGTGGCTTCACTCGCGTTTAATTCAGGGTAGCACGGAGGGGCAAAAAGTACTCTCCATCCCTTCAACTATCTCCACTTAAAAAATCACGTCAATTCGTCGCTCCGTTTTGCCGTGAGAGAAAGACAAACATACAGACAGACACAGTTTCCCATTTATAATATTAGCATGGATATTATAGATAAGTATATGGTCGCTGGAAAGTATATGGAGCGCTGCTGTAAAGTCACACCGCGTGATGCTGCTTAAATCATCTGTTAAATATGCGAAGGCCTATGATGATGATAATAAATACGTTACAGCTCGGTTTGTGCCGGCCAACGCCAGGCGACACAGACTGCGCGGAGCCGGGGCGCATCTGCGGCGTTTTTAGACGCGTTCACGGTGTGTGCGCGCCCTTTGACAGGCCGAGCGTGCGACACACGCGGGCCCCCGCCTTCTGCCTCGCTGCCGGCCCTTTACATCTGTGCGACCACCTCCCATCATATGAGTGGGCCGGCCCGACCAGTGATACCACGGCCTCGCAGAAGACTGGTGAAGCAGCGCCTTCGTTGTTTGAGCGAGTACCGGAGGCCAATTGCGAAAAGGGGTTTAAATGTCGGGAACGCACTTGTCCCCACCCTGGACAAACATTCGTAGGATGAACACTTGTGTTTTTTCAGCATCTGGGTGCAACAATGTATTTAAGTGTTATATTTGTGTTTCTTCTGTTGTCTGATATCTGTAACACAAGTGCTTAGATACTTAGTACGGAGTCAGGGTAATGTATGAGATGTTGTGTGAATTTATTATTATTATTTATACAGCGTAAACGTGCTGAAAGTGTCGCCGCTCATGAGGGTGCATGAAGGCTCCATTCGTAAGAACACTCTTTGGTATTTTCGGAATTCAAAATATCTCTGCTACTGGAATCACTTCTGTAAAAGCTTTCAGTATGTAGGTCCGTTTGTTAGGTCAATACCTGAAGATGCATAAAAGATATTTGAGACGTATTATTAAAATTAATAAATAAAAATCAAATGCAAAAGTAGCACAGTGTAAATCCGGCCTACTTTGAACACATAAGAAAACGTTAAATAGCTTAAAAGCTACCGTGCGGTTGTCGGCCTCTCAAAAATGGCCGCACCAACTCGGCTACCACGCACCAACTCGGCTACCACGCACCAACTCGGCCACCACGCACCAACTCAGCCACCACGCAGCAATTCGGCCACCACGCGTCAACTCGCCCACCAGTCGCGATCTCGCCCGTAAACCATCGGGTGCGCAACAGTAAATCCCAATTGTTATTGATATAGAGTAAGTTTAGCGCGCCTCGACACAGTTAATAAATGGCCCGTGAAGTAACACAGGAACCATACAACAATATTATACATTGACAAATTAATTAGTGTGGGAATCTTCTTCTTTTAAAGGTCACTAGCGTTCAAAAGACCGACAAAAAATAGACTCCACTCCGTCCCCTAGCCACTCAAGCGCTGCCCCCATGCAATGAAGGTTAGAGGGAACTCGCCCGAAAAAAACTGGCACGAGAATTTTAAAATTTTTTTGGTGTCACTGCTGCTGTAACCTAACTTCACCAATATTTTTTGTTTAGTAGAATAGACAGTATTATCATCACAAAAATATTGGCTAGGTTAGGTTAGAACAGTGACCAGCTAAAAATCTTGAAATTTTCGTGCGAGTTCTTTCGGGCGAGTTTTCCCCTAACCCTGTAAAGGCTAGTAACTGAATCAGCTATACGGGGCACGGAGCGCTTTAGCGAGGGACTGTCGAGCATCAAAAGGTGGCTTGCAGCGGATTAGTGGCTAGTATTGCCGAGTAGTACGTAGTTCTACGCTAACACCGAGCTCGTCTCACTGCCTCTCGTCCCGGCACTCCGGCCTAATTTGAGCGATCTCATAAACCTTTATAGTCCTTCTTTCGGCAGCAGACGGCACGGAACGACGAATGAAACAGACATTACAACCGGAAGCCAGGATTCACATCGCTTTTGTTTCTTCCCTTTATTGACGGTTGCAATAACCATAATAAAGTTTGTGAGTATATTAAGCGATTCGAATGGTTATTTTGTGTCATTTGGGAATTAACTTCTTTGTAATGCGATGGTATGTTTATAAAGTGGTTTTATTTCGTTACGAGTATCATTTGCCGTAATGCTGTTTTGTAAATGTATTGCAAAATAGGAAATGCCTATAACAAATTAATGGTTCTTTCTTGGGGTGATGGTAGGTGTCGCCACACCCCTTTATACTAGAAGATCGTTGCTATGTACGTAAATGTTATTCGCATAAGTATTATATTAAATATATTACCACCTTACAATTGTACCTTATGGAACGCAATAAATTATTGAGTATTGAGTATTTTTTTAACCTCAAGGGTCGAATAGCGTTTAATAAGAGTTTGGTCTGGTTCAGACTTATTCCAAGCAAGAATATTTTATACAACGTTGGTGGCAAACTAGCCCCGGACTCGTTTGATGGTTAGTGGCTACAGCAGCTTACGGAAGCCTGCAACTCCAGCATACATGTTGTCAACCGTTTCAAAATATTAACGCTCCTTAACTAAAAAACGTCATACTGTAGAGCAGCGGTCGTCACACTTTAATGTTCAAGGGCCACACGTAACAATGTGAGTACTAAGGTCCGGGCCGCATTATAACCGCCGAAGTACGGTTGTGTAGTTGACTATTAATTAAAGGAATCTACTTTACCGCGGGCCGCATCACTAACTTCCACGGACCGCAGTTTGACGACCACGGTCTAGGTAGAGCATCGGGAAAAGCTTTGTAGAGAACTCATTCTAAAAGCTTCGGCTTTCACGGGAGAAGATGTGGGAGTTTAGATGGATTATTATGCCTGCTCAGCATTTCTACTTGAACTAAAATCAAGTACATGTAAATTTTAGATACTTTGTGTACTCATTACTACTCATCATTTAGTAATACCGCTTGAACAGAACACCGCTCCAGTAGGGAGCAACAAATATTTGCTCTAACCATCCAAACACAACGGAATTATTTTGTGGGCGCACATTTGGTTTAGAATAATATTAATATTGTTTTCATTCGACGTTCATTCCAGTTCGGTGAGTTTCACAAATAAATACAAATAGAAGAATCTGTATTTACAGAACAAACTGTAAATGTATCTCATATTTTTTAATAAAAGTTATCCCTGTCATATAACATCTCTGACATGGCAAAGCTCAAAACACTTATGTTACGCTGATATCCGTTACATAAGTACCACCTCAGACATATTACAAATACTTATGTTTCTTAAGTATTAATGGATTATATTATCCAGGCACTAAACTAACAAAACAGATCATCTAAAGACTGTTACACTATCAAACACACACGACCTTTGTCATATGATGCAGAATCAACATACCGAGTGGTACAAATATTAATATATTTGATAATACTAGTCAAATGCTTGGTATTTCTCTGCGCGATCGTATCCAGCAGAGAACCAAAATCATCGACATAGCACTCAGGATTAGTAAGCGGAAATGGCTGTGGGCTGGGCGTATCAGCCGCCAAGCAGACAAGCCGGTGGGGTGCACTAATTTTATGGTTTCCACGAGACTTGTCTGAGGACGTAGGACGCCCCCGAGCCAGATGAGGGGAAACTCCGATTCACTTGTAACGTCCAGTTTGTTTTGGCTGTCAAGCTGCGGGTGACAGGCGACTGCGAGCGTCGGCAGCCGTCAGCAACGCGTCCTGTGCCACTCGGGCCGAGTGCGCCCGAGCATCTAATTACCGGGTAATGAGGGCAGGCTCACCCGGATGTCCACGCAGATCAAACGCACTCAATTAACTAGGATATTAATGTGTTTTTGTCTGATATTTATATTCATAACTATATCATACTATATATACAGCGACATATATGAAATCACTAAACAACAATTGACGTTGAAGTTGGACCTCAGTCTAACAGTACGCCATCTAGCGGATTTTTTTAACGCAATAGCCCCAATTTACTGACAGGGCCATTCTTTGATGTGGGTCAACTTCATGTTGGCACATTCATTTGTTGATTTCGTTTTACTCGTTGTTAGTATCATTTGCAATATATTACATTATGCGAAATTAAAGCTGATGGTATTATAATGAATGTCCACGCACACATTAACTGCACTCAATTATGCCGTCATATCGTCTCATCACTGATCTGTCAAATGTTAATAGGCGCGCGAGCCCAGATTTACCACATATAGGGGTTTTGATAAGTAATTTTGAAACATAGGTTAGAAAAATACAGACTTTTCTTCAAGTGCGCTTTGCCAGGAACTTTCTGCCGCGTACGACAAAAATATGGAACGAACTGCCACCTGCGGTATTTCCGGACCACTACGACCTACAAACCTTCAAGAAAAGGGCATATCTCGCTCTAAAAGGCTATAAAAAAAAAAAAAAAAAAAAAAAAATCTAATAAGAAATATACAAAATTCCTGTGACTAATTGCCTTAATTGTAAATAATCATCAGTAGATCTAAAACTAAGCCCCATTTCTTTGACCGTTAAGTCCTTAAAACAAGTGGAGTAGGTATTTATTTTATTATACTTTCGACAATGAGTCGAGTTTTCATAGTATCGGAAGTAAACAGAAAAATACATCTTGGATATGCTGCCTTCGTAAAGTTGAAACATGGATAACACTCCAAAATACCACAATCAGAAGTCAAACGTGTAAAATCAATATGTACAGTGTACACCCGGAGAAGACATATGCCTGAGAGAACGAACCGAATGTTTGGAGAAGCATATGCCCAACGGTGGGCGAAAGAATACTTATGGAGAATAAGGAAAATCTTATCGAGAGGATGTGTTCTAAGTGACAAATTGGAATTGGAAAAAACAAATGAACGCAACCAGAAATCACACGAGATGAGACTGTGGTAGGGGCGAAGTTTTCCCCGTTATCTTAGAGCTGTATCGCCATTATTGCACTTGTTCAAGCCGGGAGCTAGAACTAAGCAGCCAGCACGTCGCGAGATCTAGCCGTTGCCGCTTGTTTGTCGTTTCATATCAGGTTAAACTTGGAGATTAGCAAACATAGCTACTCCTGTTTTACTTGTTTCATCTTGTAGTTTTAGAATTACTGGGAGTACATTTCTGAGGACGCAGTAGGAGTGTGGGTTTTGGACATAGTTGTTAATTCTTAGAACATTAATAGTTGTTGATCCGAAAAAAAATCAGGCAACTGTGATCCGTCCCGCACCATATATTTTGGAATATATTTTTTTTATAAACATGTAATAGCAAATAAGATTACTCTCTGAAATATTTAATTGTCTATCATTAATGCGTTGCACATAAACTTCCGACCTACCTATGCAAATTCCGCAAGTTCACATTAAATAGTTTACAGGTATAGTGCAAGGGTTCTCAAACTGCGGGGCGTGGCGCCCTGGGGTACCTTGGTAGTTTATTTAGTATTTAATAGCATTTTTATAGGAATACGTTCTCTTGTCTCCTGTCTCCGGCCCTGGGCTAAGCGCTATGCCTTGGGCTAATTAAGGATCGCCCTAGCCTTGGATCAATTTAGCCCGATGGCCCTTAGAATCATTTCTAAGTTTTTGATTATTAATCTGTTGTAATGCTAATTTTGATCACTTTTGTCCAATAATTGCCAATATGTAGGTATTCATATTTGCTATGATTAAAAGATAAAGTGATTTTTAATTCCAGATAAAAGTATTTTTATTTCATTTTTAAAGTAAAGTAAACATTACGATGTAGTCTACTGTCAGTACCCAGTTTTTTCAGCACCTGGACGTTTAGCACCTGGCCGGCATAGTCCACTTTCAGCACCTATTGATATTTTTGGCAGGTGCTGAAGTGGATACAAATTTATTTTTACATTTTTATCCCCTAGTAGTTTAGTTTAGGCTAGTGAACGTTGAGGTGCTGAAAACTGGGTGTTGAAAGTGTATCACCTTAACATTACTGCCTTTCCTTTCCCTAGTGAAGTTTGGGATCAGCTGGCATAGCGCATAAATAGCGGTGTAGTGAATGAGCCGGGCAATTACGCGCTCATCTCGATTGCGCATGTTTACGCGCAGCGTAATTAATTCATGACTGCGTGCGCGGCGCCGCCAGCGCTGGCTTATTAAGAGATGCTAATAGCAATATTAGGCTCTATAGACCCCGGGGTCTTTAGCAATTTACACCCAGTTGCAAAAACTTCAGTTGTATTCTTATAGTCCTAGCCCTCGTTACACTAACAGCGTTAACCGGTTAAACCTGTCACATTAGCCATACCTAATATATTGCCTGGACAGTTTTTATTCTGTGGTAGGTTGTGGAAAAAATGCATCGGCTGATGCGATTGTGTACATTGAGTTGTCACGTGAACAACTTGTTTTGCCCTAATAGAGTCTTAAAACCTACGATTTTGTTAAAAGTAGTCCGTAGGGCGTTAAAATGCTGAACACGGGGTTTTATTGAATGACCATGTCTTTGACTGACTTCGACAGTATACTGTCCACATTATATCCATTATTACAGTTGACATTTCCTTAACTTATCCTCATAAAAATGGTAGAACCATATTGCAAAAAAAAAAGTAAGTCATATACAGATAGACTAGCTTTTGCCTGTGGCTTCGCTCGCGTTTAATTAGGGTAGCACGGAGGGGCAAAAAGTACTCTCCATCCCTACAACTATCTCCACTTATAAATCACGTCAATTCGTCGCTCCGTTTTGCCGTGAGAGAAAGACAAACATACAGACAGACAGAGTTTCTCATTTATAATATTAGCATGGATATTATAGATAAGTATATGGTCGCTGGAAAGTATATGGAGCGCTGCTGTAAAGTCACACAGCGTGATGCTGCTTAAATCATCTTTTATATATGCGAAGGCCTATGATGATGATAATAATATACCTACGTTACAGCTCGGTTTGTGCCGGCCAACGCCAGGCGGCACAGACTGCGCAGAGGCGCATCTGCGGCGTTTTTAGACGCGTTCACGGTGTGTGCGCGCCCTTTGACAGGCCGAGCGTGCGACACACGCGGCCCCCGCCTTCTGCCTCGCTGCCGGCCCTTTACACTGTGCGACCACCTGCCATCATACGCATGGGCCGGCCCCGACCAGTGATACCACGGCCTCACAGAAAACCAGTAAAGCAGCGCCTCCATAGTTTGAGTGAGTACCGGTGGGCCAATTGCGGAAAAAAAGGTTCGAATGTTGGCAGCGCACTTGAAACTCTACTATTGTTGCAGGTGTCTATGGGCGGGGGCAATCGCTTACCATCGGGTGATCCGTCTGCTCGTCTGCCATGTGCCGGCCGGCTGGCTGGATGGCGCATTTGGCAGTGACCCTGCCTCATACGCCAAAGGTATGAGATGTTGTGTGAATTTATTATTATTATTTATACAAACAGCATAAACGTGCTGAAAGTGTCGCTGCTCATGAAGGTGCGTGAAGGCTCCATTCGTAAGAAAAATCTTTGGCATTTTCGGAATTTTAGGAATTCAAAATATCTATGACATCTCTGCCACTGGGATCACTTTTATAAAAGCTTTCAGTATAGGTAGCTCTGTTTGAAGACACATCTCTAGTGAGCTCATCCGATTTATGAAAGTTGGTAGGGTAAATCCCATCTCACGATACATCAGAAGAGAAAAACAAAGGCAAAAGTAGTACAGTGTAAATCCGGCCTACTTTGAACACATAAGAAAACGTTAAATAGCTTAAAAGCTTACCGTGCGGTTGTCGGCCTCTCAAAAATGGCCGCCCCAATTATCTCGGTAAATGCTTAACTTAGGAGATATCTGGCCATATTTCCGTGAAATATGGTTAATGGGGATTCATACTACATAAATACATTGTGGAATAAGTTGCCCGTCGAGCGTTTTCCTTGTAAGTACGGTATAAGGTTTCTTTTTTTAATTTTGCTTGTATTGCTCGGGAATAAAACGGAGAAAAAATCCAATAATAACGAAAAGTAAAGGAATTCTTCCTTTAAATAAAAAGTGCTACTAAAGGATTTAAGGTAGTTTCCCCCAGTGCCCAATACAAGAACACAAAGGTGTTTTATACTATTTATTTATACGCTCTATCTATACCTACTATTTGTACAAAAGAAAGTAAAAGTAATAATTACCATTACAAAATTGAAAAAACAAACCACATAATTGCTAAAAAGTTTCCCATTAATTTACTTTGAAGATTAAAACATGAGTGTCTACTACACTCGAGGGTCGAGGACAGACTCCTTGGGCTGCGCAAATTATGTTTGTTATTTTAGTTTATTATTCGACGTTTCATTTGTCTAACAGCTATGTATGTCTTCTGTTTCTCTGAGTAAGTACGATATTTTGGTTTTATTTTGTGATAATATATTTAGGCTGTCATCGGCCTTTTCCTTTCATCTGCTACAAGTAGTGTATTAGACTGCACATAACTTGTTAGTAAACATTCTCTCACGCGGCTCAACATACAAGCGAGTATATACGTCGGACCCTTGTGTTCTGTGTGCTATTTCCACTCCCAAAGAGGTTTATGGCGTCCTCCGCCTACGTCACCTTTTTGCCACTAAATGTAATCTAAATTCCCTGTGTTCTTAATGAAACACAGGGAATTTAGATAAATGAATAAATAGAAACATAAGTCGTATCGTATCTAATTAAAGGATCGAGTACTGCGTCCAGACGTCCAGTTGCTAATACCTCATCAGTTGTGTTTCGTAAATCCCTTTGAAAGAAAATACGACTATTTCCATTAAAATTCGTATAATCAATAAAATAAAACTTCAAAATAAAACGTCACACCAGAAACAAAAAGGAAAAATAAAAGTATCAAAATAGGTTTTCCTACATCCTCCCCCCTCTTGCCCGTGCAAAATAGATGCATCGGCGTCCGCACGACACGCCCGGAGAGCGTGCAAGTCTGCGCAGGAGTAGCCGATGCAGCGCGTAGCTCCAGCGGGTAAAGGCGTACAACCACATTGCCCAAAACCCTCCCCACCACGACGGACGTGGAGGGATAAAGCGCCACTTTATCTTCTCAGCTATAGATCTTTGGGTGACATTCTGCCAATCAATAACTAACCTACTTGCGCCTTGTAAATGGGTTCTGTTGTCCATCCCATTGGCCGAAGCGTTGCCCCTCCGAGCGACAAACCTTAGCGCGAGTAAAAATCCACAGATGGTAACGAGTCACAAAGTTCAAGATGGACAGCTCTATAGACAGCACATTTCAATAAAAATACCCAGCATTTCTCTCCCGATTTAAGTAAATAATACCCTTTTTTAGGGTCCGCATCCATTACCTACTTCTTCTATTATTCCACTCTCCAACCGGTCTTTAAAAATATTTTCTGAGCTATCCAGCCTGGAAGGTCTTACCTCATACCTCATTTTGTAGCCTGTGTGCCAAAATTCTATTGTCGATCTCCACAAGGACATTATTCTTCGATCGCACATGTTCGAAAAGGACGGCTGCCTCACCAAAATCCTTCAGTTTTATCGCGGTCCGCCAAACGATTGGCGGATCGGGTGAAGAGTCGCCTTGCTTGTTTACGTTCTAATTCCATTTTTCCATTTCACGGTCGCCAGATGAAAGAAAATACGACTATTTCCATTAAAATTCGTATAATCAATAAAATAAACTTCAAATAAAACGTCACACCAGAAACAAAAAGGAAAAATAAAAGTATCAAAATAGGTTTTCCTACACCCTTAGATTTCTGTCGTGCACTCTCATTTCGTTAGGTTCATATTCCGCTATCTCCATTTAGTAATAATTCACACGATGTTTGAAATTGAACTTGCAGTAATCCAATCTTTTGACTGTATTTGTACATTAGGTACACGGACTCGGGTATTACCTGACGCCCCGACACGTAGCTTTTACATGTTTTGCTATATATTTCATTCTTATTCTACACTGTTTCTAACGTGGTAACTCGGTTGGTTTGTGACTACTTAATCTATGTAATTTTAAATCAACCAAAAATAATTAAAAAATTACGTGACCCCTATAGCGTTATCTCATCAAATTATTGTTTATAAAAGCTTTAGACATAGCCAAAAAATAAAACTATAAGTACCTAACTACTGGATTGTAGCGCTCAAATGGCAGCCAAGCTATTTTATAGTTAGCGTTTTGTAAACACGAGCAGCATCGGGAACGGAGTAAATCACGAGGACAGTATCGCGCGCTCATTAGCCGCCTGCGCCGATCTGATCCGAGCAAAGCGGATTTATTGCGCCAACGCCAACACTAACTGAAAACCACGATATACGAAGAATTCCTATCCCAGGCAATCCAAGCATCTCTCATTCAGATACAGACCTCAGTCACCCTGAGGCATACCGAGCGTCCTACAGCATGTTGGCGAAACAGCGTCCTTTCCACCCTAAGCACGTCGATGGTGAAATTAAATATTCTTTACT
Organism: Cnaphalocrocis medinalis; assembly: GCA_014851415.1. NCBI lineage: Eukaryota > Metazoa > Arthropoda > Insecta > Lepidoptera > Crambidae > Cnaphalocrocis > Cnaphalocrocis medinalis. The sequence goes on along the minus strand of CM026291.1, from coordinate 9,826,260 downwards.
TAGTTTGTTTACCTAAGTGCGACACTTATAAATTTCAAATATTTCAAATTACACCACCAAAAAAATTTTAAATAAACTATGGGGTTCCCACCCCTCATGTACACTGCAATATATAGAAACACAGTGCGTTACAAATCTTTTACCTCCCCTTTCCCTGGATTGGGCCTCCGGTACCCACTTACTCGCTCGGCGAAATAACGCATTCAAGCCGAATTGCGTCTCTCTCATCGGTCACTGGTCACTTTAACAAAATATAATCCAAACATTTTATAATGAACTAGTACAAGAATTTATTCTAAGTTTAAATTAGAAATATCTAGATAATTTGTAAAGCTGCAGGCAGAATCCTCTTTTCCACCCTTTTCCTCAACAAGGTACTCAATAACCTCTTGTTGTTCTCAAGCGTACTAAGAAATGATCTGACTTCCTAGAATTACGTTCTATGAAAGCACTATCGAGATTTAAGTGGGCGAAGCATCTCTCCAACAATTTTATCGATCGCTAGTAAGTAGAGACTTTCGAATCCAATAGTTTGTTGATAAGCGATAAATAGGAACAACGTAGTAAGGATAGTTCTTGGTTACAAAACTATCTACACTTTCGATTATGTACATATCTGTCACCGTAAATTTTATCCCACCAAAAACATTTTGTAAAAAACTACCCGAGTCTTGATGGAGCTGCTTGCTCATCTCTAAAAAGTAATGAAATCTAGACAAAATCGTGCAAAGTCTAAGGTTCCTTACTGCGATTTCTTTATTATTATAGTTACCCTTCAACGGACAAGTCACCGTTGAAGGGTACACAAGGGCACAGAACCAGGTGCTCCGTGACAATATTATACCTATCTGTCGCCAGAACCGCTACCTATTGACGATAAAAAATGGCCAATTGGACAACGTTGATTGAATAACAAGTGAATTAAGGCTTGATACTGGTTGAGTTGTGTACCCTTCAACGGCCAAGTCACACAACACTAACTATAATAATTATTATAATAAAGAAATCGCAGTAAGAAACCTTAGACTTTGCACGATTTTGTCTAGATTTCATTATTTTTTAGAGATGAGCTAGCAGCTCCATCGAGACTTGGCTAGATTTTTTACAGAATGTTTTTGGTGGGATAATAATATACCATTTATCGCAGTTTATTTATACAAACTGTTATTAGGTACTAATTTTCGTAGTCACATCAACTCAATGTCGTGACATTGTTGCATTGTCATTCGGAAGACATCTATCTGCCATGTCACTAAGTGACGCGACAATCAAATCGATGTCTCTATTATCCGGCACCTGCCGGAGCCTCAATCACAGAACTGACAGCCCAGTACGCGGCAAACTTGGATAGGCCCAAATCAAAAATATAATGCCACAATTTAGTCTAAAAAATAAATAATGGCACCACTGCCATTTACGTCATACTATGGCGATTATAGGAACTCATGGGTTTCTCAAGAATTTTCATGACTACCATAATGGTGAACTATTCTCTGATGTTTTCCTAATTTTATAATAGTACATCAAGTCAAGTGATTATGTTAGGTTTTCATCAGAACGAGTGACAGGGACGAATGGAAAAAGAAGGCATACTACGCCGACCCTAAATATCCTGGGAAAAGGGCCGGGGATGATGACATCAGGTCAGGTACACTACGTTAGAGAAATGTGGCCCTATGTGACGACCACTGTGGAATGGTCCAGAGGGTCAATTCTCGTGCATTGAAGTCGAATTTAGAGATTTCATAAATTTATCCATACAAAATTCTAATTAGACATCACTGTCGACTGCACGAGAATTGGTCCCCAGAATGGCTCCATCGTCCATCAGTAGGTCTCGATACATAACCGTCTCAACTCCACTACAGCGTCGTCGTCCAACGTAAAAATTTTACGTTTTTAATTCTCACCTAAAATATAACCATAAAGGTTAAGTGCTACCTAAATCCGTCGCGATCTCAATTAAGTGGCTCCTGTAATATTCGTATCAGCTAATGCCAGTTATTAGAGCGTCACACCTGTAAGGCAAACGTATCGCGTCCATTGAGCGCTAATTACCACTCGGATCAATTATCGTTACCGCAGGCGGTGAGCGCGGTGTGGCGCGGCGCGGCGTGGTGCGGCTCCTCGCGACATTATCGCCAATCGTCTCGTCGTTAGACGTCACTCGCCCGTGCTTTACGCTTAGCCAGCGGAGGGCCATTACACCAGCGAAACTAATTTTCACTGTTAAAATATGACAGCGCACTTAGATGATAGACATAGCCCAAAGAGTTGCAAGCCTCGACTGACAATGGGTAGGGCACATTGTAAGGAGAACAGCCGCTGCCGCAGATAGAACTTTTATTCGAGACCGCTTGCACAGCAGTCACAGCCGTGGCAGGCTCCCAGCAAAGTGAAGCGACGACCTGGTAACCTGGCAACCCATACTCGTTCACTGTTGGACATAGGTCTCCCCTAATGCACGCCACCGCTCCCGATTTTCGGCCACTCTCATCCAGTCCACACCAGCCAGCCTTCGAATGTCATTCCATATCCAACACTACGCTTACTGAATCGCGGTCTCCACTCAAGAACTTTACGGCTCCAACGGTTTTCAGTTCTGCGGCTAATGTGACCAGCCCCTGCTACTTCAGTTTGCTAATTCGGTGGGTCCTCGAACGTCTGGTGGTAATCCAGGCTACCACCGCCCGCCGCGCGCCTGGCCCGCGGCCGCCGCTCACGCTCACGGCGGCACTTAAACTCGTATTACCGGCGCAGGAGCCGCTAATGCTCCGTAATTGCCACCACGCGCCCACGCATGCACGCACGCCTTGCCCTCATTATATCTAGATGCTGGAGATACTAACTTTCGGCTATTGTTGAAGCTGAAAATGGGAGCATTGTTTGGTTTACTTGTGAAGTAGAAAAATCCTATTTATCGCAGTTTATTTATACAAACTGTTATTAGGTACTCATTTTCGTAGTCACATCAACCCAATGTTGTGACATTGTTGCACTGTCATTCGGAAGACATCTATCTGCCATGTCACTAAGTGACGCGACAATCAAATCGATGTCTCTATTATCCGGCACCTGCCGGAGCCTCAATCTACAACTCAATCTCAGAACTGACAACCCAGGCGTGGCATACATGGATTACCCAAAGTCAAAAATATAATTCCTCAATTTAGTCTAGAAAATAAGTCGCTTACGTCATACTATAGCGACCCCTTTGGTATGAAGCGGCACGAGAACCCATGGGTTTATCAAGAATTTTCATTACTATGTAATGATGAAGACATTTATTTATTTATTCTCTGATGTTTTCCTAATTGTAATAGTACCTACATCAAGTCTGGTGGATGAATGGAAGAAGAAGAGGTACTGCACCGACCGAAAACCTGGGAAAATTGCCGGGGATGATGACATCAAGTCAGGTACACTACGTTAGAAAAACGTGGCCGAATGTGGCGACCACTGAAGAGTGGCCCAGAACGGCTCTATTGTCCATCAGTAGGTCTCGAGACATAACCGGACGTAGCTACAGCGTGATCGTTCAACGTGCAATGTTTACGATTTTAATTCTCATCTAAAATATAACCATAAGGTTAAGTGCTACCTAAATTCGTCGCGATCTCAATTAAGTGGCTCCTGTAATATTCGTATCAGCTAATGCCAGTTATTAGAGCGTCACACCTGTAAGGCAAACGTATCGCGTCCATTGAGCGCTAATTACCGCTCGGATCAATTATCGTTACCGCAGGCGGTGAGCGCGGCGCGGCGCGGCGTGGCGTGGTGCGGCTCCTCGCGACATTATCGCCAATCGTCTCGTCGTTAGACGTCACTCGCCCGTGCTTTACGCTTAGCCAGCGGAGGGCCATTACTCCAGCGAAACTAATTTTCACTGTTAAAATATGACAGCGCACTTAGATGATAGACATAGCCCAAAGAGTTGCAAGCCTCGACTGACAATGGGTAGGACACATTGTAAGGAGAACAGCCGCTGCCGCAGATAGAACTTTTATTCGAGACCGCTTGCACAGCAGTCACAGCCGTGGCAAAAGTGAAGCAACGACCTGGTAACCTGGCAACCCATACTCGTTCACTGTTGGACATAGGTCTCCCCTAATGCACGCCACCGCTCCCGATTTTCGGCCACTCTCATCCAGTCCACACCAGCCAGCCTTCGAATGTCATTCCATATCCAACACTACGCTTACTGAATCGCGGTCTCCACTCAAGAACTTTACGGCTCCAACGGTTTTCAGTTCTGCGGCTAATGTGACCAGCCCACTGCTACTTCAGTTTGCTAATTCGGTGGGTCCTCGAACGTCTGGTGGTAATCCAGGCTACCACCGCCCGCCGCGCGCCTGGCCCGCGGCCGCCGCTCACGCTCACGGCGGCACTTAAACTCGTATTACCGGCGCAGGAGCCGCTAATGCTCCGTAATTGCCACCACGCGCCCACGCATGCACGCACGCCTTGCCCTCATTATATCTAGATGCTGGAGATACTAACTTTCGGCTATTGTTGAAGCTGAAAATGGGAGCATTGTTTGGTTTACTTGTGAAGTAGAAAAATCCTATTAATCTCTGATTTAAATCAACGAAAAACTAGGTACCATTAATTTCGGCATGTTATTCCCGGTTGCATCCAAAGCTATCTGTAATCTAACTCTGATTTAGATTGTCGATTTATTCAGATAAGAACCAAATTATTTACTTAGTTTTAAGTTAATTTTCTTTTAAAGGGTTGCATTGCATTACGAGTAGGTACATAATGTATGTACATCTGGAAGAGACCTTGGCCTAATTATGGCTTGGCTAAATGATGGCCTGGCAATAATCCCTGGGCGCACGGCAAATAGCTGAATCTAAGATCGGACATGTAAATTAGTGGATTCCGATGGCGATAGTAACAATCGGTGTAATTTGCATTAGAAAGATAAACGGACGGAGGGCGAGGGCCGGCGCCGCAGGCTACGTCAGGCCAGTAGGACACAGTGAATAGACACAGGATGACTGGCTCAATGGCGCATTTGCTAGTGACCCGTCCTAATACGCCATAGGTCATGGGTTCAAAGTTCAAATCCACCCTGGATAAACATTCGCGTGAAGAATACTTATGTTTGTTCAGTGTCTGGGTGTAATATGTGTATTAATTTCTTCCCGCTCATATTTGTAGCTGTGTAAGCGTTATACTCTCTCATTGTACGTGACATTCCCGGTTGCGTCCAGGTTTCTTCGAAGTCTAGCTTGCGCCTGATCCTTGCTCTAGGATTTGGTAAGTCTAATGATTACAATGAAGCAACTGTGCGTATTAATACCTCTAGCTGAAAAAAATCTAAACGTATGTGTATTGTCGCATCCGCAGTGAGCTTGCGTGGGCTCCTACCTACTGTGCCCTTGTAGAGAACATTTGCAAAGACTGATATATGAGGAATGGATAATTAGGTACCTTATACCTAAGGAAATACATCAAGTGTACCTACTTGAAACCTTTCCGTATGATACTTGATCATTATTTGTATGTGAACTGTTGCATCGAAACTAAAGAGACGTACACTGCATGTGGACGGACAGAGATAACGTTTCGTGTATGTGTTGCGCTTCATAGCAACCCACTGGTTCCAGGGCTACTGCGGGCGGCGAGCGCGGGGCGTGGCCGTGAATTTTTCTTATTTTCGCCGGTAATTCCAGCGCCTTTTTAAATCTCGCCGTGATCCGCGCAATGAGCTCGCAAATTACACGGATATTCTATGCATACGAATGGCTCGTTGGGCCTCATCTGATACTCGCGTTCGCCGGTAATGGCCGCCATCGCCTCCCCCCCGCACCTACTTCCTGCCCTATATTGTACGCTGTTTCTGGTCCGATGCTCATCTTTATATTCTATTATTTCGCTAAAACAGGATTTAGGAACAGCCTGATGCATTTTTATACAACGTCGGCAAACAAGCGTGCAACTACTAATGGTAAGCGACGACCGCAGCCTTTGGACGCCTGCAAATCCATAAGTCTTGCATTTGTATCACCGACCCTTAATAACCTTAACACTCCTTTACACTTACTCTGTTTAAGTATATTCATTCATTCATTCATCCCTTTTTGAAGGTTTATCAGGCGTCCAAATATTTAAGTGTTGGTTGATTTAACGCTAAATAAATGCAGCACGCAATTTATTTTTATCAGGTTTTTGGCAAATTTAACACTGTTTTATCAATAATAAATATCTGTAAAAATTTACTTTGATTTAGTGAATTGAAATAACAAAATATTTACTCACGTCAGTCGCAGTATTTTAATCCATGTCATGGCAAAACTCGAACCAACAAAAATCACTTTGAAGTATAAAACATTTTATGAATGACGCCAGAACGGGAATAGTTTTAATACGCATAGTTTTATAGGAATACGTGCAATTTCATTTATTTTTTTAAATTAATAAATATTCACTGGCTAGTTTCAATGCCGTACCGCTGGAAATGAAAAATTCTTTATTAGTCCAGTTAGAATTTGCCCCAAAAAGAGACTAAATTCGAAATGCGTGATGTAGTTGTGCATTTTTGGTGTATTGTATGGGTTAGAGTAGTGTGAATTTTATTTGCAACTTCGAAAAACTTGTGATTATCAGAAAATTGAGAAAAACTTCGCAGTATTAGGATCTTTTTCACTATTCAATTTGAGTTTATACCTACAAAAGGGAAATTTAAAAGTTGGCAACGCACTTACACTGGTGTTAGAGAATGCTTGTTTTCCACCTAACATGTGAAAAAACCACATAAAGGCCTAAAAAAATACCAGGAATACAATGAGAAGAAATCAAAAGAAAACTTCAATATAGCGCATTGAAGTAGTAAGTAGCGAGACGATTTTGACCAAAACTTAAATTTTATAGCGAACATCGGAGACTAAAGTCGTGAATGTGGAACATTTATTAGAGGCAGGTCGGGGCCGGCGCGTTTGATGGACGCCGCCCCCGCAGCCAGCCCGCGAACACGAGTAACACTCACTCGCAGCGCCCAGCATTTTGTGACCCAGCGCGCGGGTGTGCGCTTAACTACGAATGCATTAGGTCACTTGACATCAGGGTTACCACTTTTCCATGTTAATTTTATAAAGAAAGAAAAGCAGCGCCCTTGTGACACCACTGGTGTTGCAGGTGTCCATGGGCGGCGGTAATCGCTTAGGTATCATCAGGTGTACCGTCGGCTCATCTGCCACCTATATAAATTTCCTAACAAATAACAAAATTACATACCGAAACGAAGTGAGTTTTTTCCAGGGAATATGATGATGCGTGACATTTAAATACTGTAATTGAGGGTGAGTTACGCCTCCAAGAGCGATACGTAATGTTTAAAAGGATTAATTAATTTTAATTGCTGTACCTACTCTCTCCCGACACGTGTGTACTTAATTAGGTTTATTACTTTTCCAGTTACCAACCCCGTTCACGTTTAGGTTTCAAAGATACTCGTATAATTTAGTATTCAAAGGTTATAGCGTGGCACACCATCTCACACAAGTATGTTACTATGGAACATGACGATAAAATACCTACCTATTACTTGCTTCCCACGGATTTAGGCTTCGACCATGATTTTGGATTAAGGGAGTCTGGTACTTACAATGACCTTCGCAACTCTCTAAAAGGGGAACCAGACGACTAGATATTTGTTGCGCCTTGTGCTGTTAAAAGCATCGGTTTTGCTACACCAACAGTAGGTAGGTTTATCATTTGTCCTCTTTTTTTAAGTGATAGGATGTATCAGATAGATCACCTGATGGTAAACGCTTGCCACCGCCCATAACATTTGCAACACCAGTCCAATCACAAGTGCGCTGCCAACCTTTAATCCCATTTCCCCCCAATTGGGCCTCCGGTACCATCACTCACTCGGCCAAACACAGCGCAGACGCTGCTTCACGGCCAGTAAATGCAATTATACAGAAATGTCCTTTGTTTATATCCAAAAAAAAACCCTACTAATCTATTTTCTTCCGCGTGCCAGCCCTACTCGCGGCGATAGACATTTTAATTCATCACTTTAGTGCGCAGTAAACGGCTGAAACTTCGATTGCGAAAGAACAGTTTTTTGGAGTCGCGCCCGCGTTATTATCCATAGAATAATGTTCCGGAGGACTTCCTAGCACTCCGGGCTACTTGGCGATGGTATAAAACGTGCCGCTAGTTCCAGCCACTTATTTATGGTCGAGTTGGATAAGTCCATTCTATCTACAAAGTTTTTAAGTGATGCGGTAAAATGACGATTGGGCGCTATTATCGCGTTTTATAGCAGTGGAAGTAGCTGCCGTAGCAGGCCCCCCACTCCACTTAAAAAATTACGTCAATTTGTCGTTCCATTTTGCCAAACATACAGACAGATATATAGACAGACAAACAGACACTCTTTCCATTCTATAATTTAGTATGGATTTCATTTGTGATTTAATTTGTGATCCTCTGTTGTCTGATATCTGTAACACTAAGTGCTTAAGCTACTTGGTACGGAGTCAGGTCAATGTATGAGATATACCACACGCTATAGACAAGCACTCCTATTTCACCTTGTAGTAGGCACTAGATGGATACAGTACGTAGGACTGTGTATTTCTCACGGAACATTCTGCCACGTACCTGAATTTTGTGTAACATTTTGGCTTGCTTCGGAATTTATGCAGCTATGGCTTAGGGAAGCGTATTTTATCCTAAAAGGACAGCAACGCATCAGCGACTCCTTTGATCTAAATGTTCGTTCATGGGCGTCGGTAATAACTTACCACCAGACGACCAGCTTCCTTGATTGCTGCTTGTTACAAGATAGAGACCTTTTCGATATGTATAGGGCGCCCTCTGACTAGATGGAGCGACAATCTGCTCAAGTTGGCTGGCAAGTGCTGAATGAGAGGAGCCCTAAAAATTATAGGAGTGGCGAAAATTTCGAGAGACAGGATGATAATGATTGCTACATGAATGTTTTAAATACTTCAGGCAATGGTACTTTATTTCTCCAGCAAAAATAAATGAAAACAAATGACGGATGTACGAGTACGTGTACTGCGTGGTTTTCATCGCAAAACGTTGGACTATTTACTCGGATGAATTACAAATACATCCCCGTTTTCCTGTTTGCGTACCTGGCTTTATTAATGACACGGAAATAGGAAGATATCGAGCAGCTCACCAAACATGCGAGCGTTTACCGCGGCCGCTGGTGCGAGCTAATTTAATGAGCGCGCCATTTTGGACAGCTGCGTGATTGACACCGAGGGGGGCTTATCATATCGTGTATGTATAGTCACCACGTTTGCGGCTTCGGTGAGTGAGCATGTCATGTAACATAGCATTTGTGCTTTTTAATTACAGGCCTAATTTTAACTAACTAGGCACAGTGACCCAAAGAGAGCCTTGGTCTCCGATAGCAAGAGCATCCATCTGGAACGATCCTGCGCCACCTCCTGTCTGTCATAAGCCACACAAATCTTCGTGAACTTCATCCCTCCAGCCAACTGGCCTTCGTCCTAAGAAGGCTCTTTTTTCCGCACGATATTCTCCCATTCTTTCGAGCCTTACTTTACTATTTAGCTTTATATCAATTCCTGTAGGTAGGCCTAGCACGAACTTTTCACAGAAATCGACGCGTATACGTATCGTAAACAATTTGTATGAAAATTGAAGAGCTCCCTCTATCGTACGTAAGTGAAACTAAAATTGACCGCGCAAAGGATCCTTCAGAAAGGATCATATAGGTAACGAAACGTGAGCGCCTTTCTGCAGATTAAACAACTAACGTATCTACCCAATATGTAGGTATTTTTGAAGAAAAATGGTATCTACTATTCGAGACGTCAACAAAGGTACTTTGTGCTGAGTACTAGCGTAATCGTAACGTCATGACACGTTAATATTACTAACTCTATACAATGCTCATACTAGCTCCTCAGTTACCAGAATCTCAATTTTAGGAGCTAGTAGCACTGAATAGTCCGTAGCAGTTGGTAGTCAACGTTTCACGCGTTGAAGCTGTAGTCGGCAAATGTCACAGTGTGCGTCGGGAACTGTCGGCGCCGGCGTCTTGCCGCGGGCAGGCTGACTAGCCACCGAGACAACGACAGGTGACGGTGACTGCAGTCGCCTCGAATATCGTCAACCTGCTTCTTGTATATACCACCCTATTTGTGATAAATACTGATCCATTTAGAGTAACTACCTAGTAAGAACCACGGATGAAATAACTCCATTACAATCCATTATTTACTTACTTACTCCACTGGCTCAGCGAACCGAACCTAGTCTTGGTCTCCGAAAAGAACGCCACTTTGGTCGATCCTGCACGGTAGTTGCCAGTCATTAGCCTGAAGTTCTTGCAGATAATTTTCGACGACGCGCTACTCTTTCCAGCGATACCTAAGGTCACCTGACGGGGCGTCGGCCCATCGAACTATTTACATGGAAGTAATTACTCAGATCTAAATCTAGCCTAGGATTAAATTATATTACTATGTGAGAAATACTCACTATAACGATTACAAAAGGTGAAAGTTAACTCTACGGCACCAGGTAGATCTAAATCTTCACCTGCCAGGAGTTAGCATTATGTGAATAATACAGTCTCGAAAACTCGCTAACTACAGCCCGGATCGCATTACCAAGTTCTAGGAGAAATTCAACAACTTTCTAAACTACAATAGGAACTTAGTGACAAAATTTCTTGATTTCAAATTCAGTAAGTAGTTTGAAACCACTAGTTTCATCAGTACCTATATGCTACAGTATCGGAACTAGTTCAGTGTCTGAACTGTCTTTATTGATCCATTTACTGAAAAAGCCTTTAATAGATAAATATAATCTATATTTATACAAACACTACTCTGTGTGTCAACGCTTAGACCATGATTCAGGATTTGAGGAGTTGGCTAATTGTAATGAGACAACTGCCGTCTGACTTTCAAGACCCTATAACAGGGGAACCACACGAAGTAAATCATGGTTACACGTTTCAGAAATTACCCGAACACTTAGATATGAAAATTCACAGACGTATGCTCGGATTTGAACCTACGACGTATAAGGCGTTTTCCTATCCACTGAGGTTCCATTGCTTTGCATATAGTAATGTTATAAAGAGGCTAAAATTGTGTGTTTGAATATAATACACAACCTAAAATAAACTACGTTCACCATTAGAAAAAGTAGGTTCTAACTATGATCCCTGATTAAAGTGGTCCATATTCTTACGAGGGAGAACGTACCATATATAACGTGACAAAATACTTCATTCACAAACCTGAAGGTTAGTCATGAAAAAATCCATAAAATATAACCTACAAAAATAGAAATAATGGAACGCCCACTCTAAAATATTGTCACGTGTAGGAAACATACTGGTTTGTGGAGTTTTCGCCATTTGTTTGAGCCAAAACTACAGCCGGAAATAGACCATACTGCAAGAGCTTAAAGTTATTCATGATATAGGAGAGATTCGGCATTCGCCATAATTCACACCGATCTCCGAGTCTCAAAATAGAGCATCCCCTGTGCTGTGAGCCTCTGATGATTTCTGACAGGAGTCTCCAACCCAGGCATATAAATAAACCTGCACAAGCTCTCACACCGGAAATTTCAATTGTAGATGATGGTATAAAATCTCAGAGTAAGTAACTAAAGCGTAACACATTTTGTACGTTTCATTTTCTTTTTTCTTGAAGAAAGCAGTTTCATTTTTCGACAAAGGAATGAAGTCATTACGTCCAGAAAACTAACAAAGAGACACGAAGCTGAAGCATGTCCCACTCGAGGAACTGTAACTAAATCCGCGCGCGCGTCGAGTGGCCGAGGACCCGCCGTCTCGCAGGTGTCCGTAGCGCGAAGAAATGCCGGCAATAACTCACGCTATTACCATCACAATGGAGAGCCGCAACATTCCTGCCCATTGAGCGAGTTCGCTCGTTAAGCCGAATAAATAAAGTGGGGAAACTCTTGATGTCTGAACACTCAGGCTCCAGCCAAAATTTTCGTCTTACATTTTCAACCCTATTCTTTCGCACTTATGGTCGGAAACGCGGTCGGGTTTGGTGGCGAATCTGAAGCGGCGATGGCCGTAATTGCTGGTAGGTGTTTATATCGAGCTGCGTTTGTCGCGGCACGCGCGATTTGTTCTCGCGGGCAGCGACGAGCGACTTAAACTCGCTCATTTATGTCTCCGGGGATTTTCTAAATGAAAGTGATATTGCGGATGAAAAATACTGAAAATCTTTATTGTGTTTTAAGTTAAGGTTCTATTATGTAACGGCTTACATTAGTATTATGATAACTTTTAGAGGGGTTATCGCAGAAGTGATAAAAGGGACTTAGACGTTTAAATGCTAGCTATCTCCCAGAAAATAACATGTTCCGGATCACAGTTCTGGTTTTCAAAAAAATCATAAAAATATTTTTTCAGCTTCTTAAACTAATTAATGTGTTGACTGTAGTGTTTTATACGCCTAAGCTTTTCCGTAACCTACGATTAAATACGATAAAAAGATCTTATTTGTTTATGACAACAAAAACTTATGCAAATAAAAAAATTACGGAGAGCTAAACTAAAAGTAAATAAAAACAAAACAAAATTATCATTTCTTCGCTGGATTGTAACTGAAATTCGTTGGGCAAAGTAGCTGCCATCCTTTGGATCTGCCGTGACTTTAACTAAGTGCTTGGCTAGGTCAAATAAGAAAGAGAGTGCGTCGGGACCCCACCACCACGGGCCCAGTATTTTAACTGCAAAAGCTACAAAGTGGTAGGTAGGTACCGATTATACTTATAAAAATTAAAACCTACAGATTATGAAAAGCAAGCTTAAAGGTTATCCGGGGGCGGCGACCCGACAGTACACAGGAATGACCTCTAGATGACTACCATGATTCTTGTTCTCTACAAACCCGTGTTAATTAGTCAAAATGAGAGATGATTAATTATTTTGAGCGCGGTGAAAGATAACGCTTAGGCGGACGCTGCTAAAGTCTGGCTACAGACGCTCGACATCGCATAGTAATTACATTAGTTATGGCGGGGCTGGCTATCATAAAATGGACCATTATCATCGATGCGAAAAAGTGACGTAACAAATGAAAACTGTAGGCTTTCCATAACATAGAGACACATGATCAAACCAGGAGTACCTATGGGGAGACTGAATGCATTAAGTTCTTAATATCTCTTCCAAATATTCTATCTTCTTCAATACTATTTATAAGATACCTTCTATAGAAAACCACAAGGCTTATATATAACCCGAAAAGATGAAATACTCTGGCGCGATGTAACCGACCAGCGCCATCGATTGGCAATGATTCATACTACTACAAAAATGAAGTGAGGGCGGGCCACTATAAAATAAGACACGAATACTTACTTTCTCATCTTAATATATGTAATTATCACTTAGTAACCCGGTTCAGATTTTTTTTTTTTTATGTGATAGGTAGCAGGCGAGCAGGCGGATCACCTGATGGTAAGCAATTGCCGCCGCCCATGGACACTTGCAACACCAGTGGAGTTACAAGTGCGCTGCCAACCTTTATCCCCTTCCCCCCCGAGTGGGCCTCCGGTACCCTCACTCACTCGGCGAAACACTGCACAAGGGCTGCTTCACGCCGGTTTTGTGTGAGGCAGTGGTATCACTCCGGTCGAGCCGGCCCATTCATGCCGAAGCGTGGCTCTCCCACAGTTTAAAAGAATTAGAGAAATTTGTTTGTTTTTTTTTCAGATTTGGGAATAAAATTGATTGAAGCGACTGCCGTGTGACCTTTGCAACTTTTTCAACATGGAAACCACACCAACTAAATCATGGCTACACGTTTTAGAAACTACATATCTGAAACGTGCAATTTTCCTTACTATATTTTCGCTCACCGCCGAGCTAATAGTAGATATACCACCCCTTGTACAATTTTTCTGGCAAATAAATGATTTCTGATTTCTGATGCACATAGATTTGAAAAATCCATAGGTGCATGCTCGGATTTGAACTACGACCCCCGTACGGAAGGCTCGTCCTTATCCACTGAGCTACTATCGCTCTCAAGTCCATTCTAATGCTCTAACTTCGAGAAGTACACCGATATTTTATCCTCAATCCATTGTTGATATTCCATCCATTCACACAAAACGATTCTCGCATTCTTTTGTCATGCAAACGCAGAGCGAACTCTATCGGGAGCATGCAGCGTCTTAGCTCATGTTTTACATCAAAGGGAGCTTTTTTATTGACGTGATATTTAAAGGAATTTATAGACCTACTATTATTTTACAATCGCCACCTTTTAACTTCTATTCTCCTATATTACCTATACTTGGCTTAGTTTGCTTAGTGCAAAGGACTTCATTACAAATTTATTTTTCCGCCATGATGGTTTTTAGGGTTCCGTAGTCTACTAGGAACCCTTATAATTTCGTCATGTCTGTATGTCCGTCTGTCTGTCCTGTCTCGTTCTCCCTCGTTTCTGCACCGATTGCCACGAAAATTGGTGGAGAGATGTATACTGATAATCCAAAATTGTTTTTTAAAATTATCCAAAAATTTTAAAAACAATTTTGGATTATCTTTGGATAACTGTACTGTGTCCTAGCCGAAACTCCATACATTCTGGGACATCACCAAAGTTATTGATTTTTTTAGATACTGGACTGTAAGACGAAACACAAAGACGAAAGTTTGTCAAACATGCTAGCAAAATCAAATGTTTTGGTGTCATTTTAGATAACCTTTGCTTGAGTTAATAAGGATCGGTAACTGTATATTATCTTGTGATGAAAACACACAAACAAAATGTTCAGTTAGTTACTACTCTACATAAGACTAGTATTTAATGAATTAAGGTTTATAATTTACAAATAATAAATAAATAAATTTGATGATGTAAATTTTGTCATAAGGTATCAATACTACATATTATATTTTAGTTAGTACCTATTAGTATTAGGTTAGGCTTACAAACGATTTACAAGTGGCGCTCGCTCACCCAGTAGTCCAGTACTAGTGGGGTTGCCGTCCGCAGTACAAAGACGTCTACATTAAATAGCTGTCTTATGGCCTCGTCCGGCCCTCGACGAAATTGATTCTGGTCTCGAGTTGACGACACATCGCGGCGCCGACGCCGGACTCCCCGTGAGTCCCGCCGAGAGGCTCAACCCTCCTCCTCTACGCGGATTTACACCCATCGATTTATAAATGGAGGTTTTTGAGGAAGACACTAGCCGAAGAGAATAAAGAAATACGACGAGTTTGCGCCCATAAGGTAGCACAAGATATGTTCCTTATTCACCATGTCTGCTTGTGACCGTGGTCGTTTGTAATGCAATCGAAACTTCGGACGTGGTCATATACTTTGTTTAAATTCATCGCGTACAGTTTAGTTACACCTATTAAGTGTTCTATATAGTCCTAGGTTGTTTAAGATAATTTGTATTTTTGTAGCTATCGTTGAATTGGGTTGACCATGTCGATATCATCTGACATATTCAAATACCTACTTAATTTTGTGATTTAGTGGTATTTCCAAAAACGTAATTTTGTTTCAATTATTAAAAGGTTTCTTCGCATTAAATTTGCTCTTTGATGTATATTTTCCACCAGGTCTGATTCCGTCAAACTTCGCTCTGTACAATAACAATTTCCGTTAATTAATTTTCCTGAAATTGCTAATATTTCGCTGTTTTTCCTCCAAAGGGGTCGTTTGACTTACCCCGTTTAAAAACAATCACTGTACAATGTTTTGTGCACTTAAGAAACTTAATAAGATTTAATATTTTAAGTACTTTCTTTTTTCAAGGCAGAAAGTTTAACAACATTAATATTATGTTTTAAAGCCCAGAGACGTTATTTGTAATGTAGTTTTGATAACAAATATATAACAAGGTGTAGTATAACAAAGTCCAGTGGTTTCATGCACGCAATAAGTGTTTACCATGGATGGATGCTAACTAACTAACGCAAGGCCCAGACAGCAGACACAATCGAAAATCAATTGTTTTATGCCTTTTAAAAGCATTTTGGGTCTTATGACGATACGATTCAAGTTTCTAACAAATCGTAAGATTCTCCGGTTTCAAAAGTCGCTTGCAAAATTTGTGGGAAGATTCCGTGTGGCCGGTGGCTCGGGCCAGCCGCGCCGTGTGAAGCGGCTGCAGCCTGCAAATATAAAGTTTCAATATCAAAAATCGAGTGGAACGAGTTGCGGCCGCTCCGACAAATTGCCCTCATAAAAGTGAGTCGAGTTCGCGATCGCGCTCGCGGAGGCCGCGCCGCCGGCCGCGGCACAACCCGCCTTACCTTCCCACACTTAGGACACAATATCTCCTGCACGGGTCAACAAGACCTCGTTCAACTTATATGCTCCTCGTATGAGTATACACCACAGTTTATTTTATTCAAGTTGAACGAAACAAAATAAAGTTCGAAAATTACAGATTTGTTGCTTGGACCCAAGTTTGTTGCAACATTTATCAATAATAAAATATTGAGACCCTATAAATATCTTTTCTATTAACTCTACCAATATTTTGGACGGTAAATCATGGGAAAGTTGAAGCATTTAGTGCTATTTATTGCGAATATTCCCAGGGGATAGTGATACTTACATGGTAAATGAGAAACTTTATCGGGTACTTTATTAGGCTTATTGCCACTTAAGGTTGATGTGTGAAGATAATACCGAATGGTACCTAAGTAAATGAGTGCGCATGACCTAGCACAATAATCATCTAAACTTGAAATAGCAGCGTATTTCTGTATGGCGAGTACGTGACTTGAACTGCCAAGTGAACGCGGCGCTAAAATGCCTAAACAAAAGCCAATTTGAAGAAGTTCATTCCCTAAATTATTCGACGGGAAACGAAATCGAACTTTAAAGTAAATGCAAACAGCTAAGCACTGTTCCTGTTAAAATCGACAGTAATATTTAGTCTTTGCGTTGTTAAAATTAGTAGACGAATATAATTGTATTTTTTTCTTAAATAAAGATCTGTAAAATAATTATCCTTACTTAGCTTTGCTGTAGTTAGACAATGTAGCTCATTCATAGTAAAGTAAGCAGCATAGTTTAATAACAGCGCAGCTCATACATAGACAAAGACAGGGCACAGGACAGTAAACCATCTGTTGATCAGCGCCGCGGGGGCTATCGTGTGTCCGGCGCCGCCTCTCGCCTGCAACTATGCGCCAAGTCTCTAACTGCAGTTGCGCTTACTACATCATATTATACGAGTACCTACTGAACTAAATGTACTATGCAGACAACATGGGGATTAGATATCTTATACTCGCGTTGCGGTTTCTTCTATTTGGCGTCGCATTTATGGGACTGACTTTAATTAGCAGCTATTATTTTCTTTCTTCTTTTTTTTTCTCCGCACTTTTAGTTTGTTGAGAGAAAAACACAGAGAAACTCGATTTTCTTGGAAGGTATTAATGATCATTACACACTTCATACGACTTGATATCTAAGATAAGTCATGTGTATTTTACGATTTGAAATGGAAACCAAACAAACCGAATCCTTGCTATCATTGTATATTCTGATAACAACTTGAGCCTCTTCGACGCTAGAGCAAAAAGCTATTTAGATACTGGAGATTGGGGAAAATTATCACCTGAAGCTGATTTCATAGACAGATTTTGCTATTATTTTATTTCAGACTATAATACACTTGTATTATACCTTCGATGACGTATTTTATCGTACCATTTCCTTTAACGTGAGCACGTTGGGACATATATTTCCGACATTTGTGCAGGTCTGTTTTAATTCTGCTTATGCAGAAAACAGAGTGCTCTCCTATTTTCATACAAATTGTACACGTTACGCATACTTACGCTAGGGTTTCTGTGAAATGTTCGTGCTAGGCAACTGTTCGCGCCGCGACGCGTTTCCCTGCGAGAGCGTACGCGTCTCGGCGTCATTATTGATCAAAAGCGTCACTAATTGGCGCCGTGACTTGCGGCGGCTTTGTTTCCGTCGATCAACAAACGTGTCTCTAAATTCGAGATGTATTCTTACCTTACTAATTTACTTACCTACTCCGCTGGCTCCGCGACCCGTGTACATGTATATGTTTTGGCATTCGGTACGGTCATAGAGTTGTAAAAATTAAGCCAACATAATTCAACTCTCCTAAAGAAACATAAAAAATAGGGATCTAAAATTTAATAAACAGGGTCGAAATGTCCAATTAAAGCTTCTAGTTGAAATTGTGGTATCAAAAAAAGGGTTGCTGTGCATATTGCAGAATATGTTTTAAATTAGGTATGCGTACTTACTTATTAAGTATAAGCGTGCAATTGTGACGATTAAGCCTAATCCTATAATAGTAGCGATTACTTGATTTGTACGATAGAGGCCTTTCTCTGCACATAGCTGAGAGGTTGCGCAATTTGATGCCTGTACTATATAGGTACAAAGATCCTCTATACGAAACCTTCGGTGGAATAACGCTGAACCTGCTATGAAATTGTTTATCTACACCGTGGGTTTAAGAATATAGCCAAATCTACTCGTAACATTTATGATGAAAAACGAGACGTAACTATAATTTCATGCCACTAGTTTCGTAATCTATTTTCGGCTAAGTATATCATCGGGGTAGATGCGCGCGCGGGCGGCGCGGTGGCGGAAAACAACCGCAAACGCGACCAACGCGTTCTTTGTTTCCGACGCCCACGCAACTCGACATAGTAAACAAGCGGTAGGTTTGTAGTAAGTACCCAAGCCTTTATCTTATAAGAGAGTCTACAAGAAACCGTCCCGTGATACACGAAATGTGAACCTGTGTCATCCAAAAAATAGAGACGCACAGCGCGAGAGAAAAAGACGGGGATGAAGATTCGGTCGCGAATACTGAGGCAAACTCAAGTGCACTCTCTGTTCCTTTACCCTCAAATTATGATGAAACACCAGACACGACCAAAGAGACCGTACAAAATTGCTTTAGACACGTAGTTACGCGCACCTTGCGAACGGGAGTAGAACGGTTCGAATCCATGCACCCTCAAAACTTTTCGAATGTTTGTGCATATTTCTAACATCGCTCTACAATCACCGAAGAATGTTCATTTGAAATCGAGGGAGAAGGAGGCGAGCACTTGGAGTGTCGTCGCGGTTCGAGTGGGGTGGATTCCTCGGCCGCTGATTTACCGTCCGGTGAACAATTAACGCTCTTATTTCAGGCACCGCGCCAGCCTGACAAGTTAATGGGTTACACGAAGGAAGCAGGAAGGGAAGGGATCACTGCCACCGCTTTAATACTGGAGCGGAATAGCAACAACAATCTTACGAAGTAATAAATGGCCGAAGCGATGGTGCATTTGGAGTGAGTGAGTGACCTCGTCTTACGGTCCCTGGGGTTTCCGTTCGATTCATACTCTGGAAAAACATTGGACTGATGAATGAATACCTATGTTTATAGTATCATATGTAATTGACAAGACTACGAGCAAACTCACTCCGGTCACCAAGGTGAATTCCTCGCAAATCGCAATAAATCTGAGAGCATGACAGGAATTTAGTCAAATGGTTTCTTATAACAAAAAAAAATTCACTGCTCTAGTTCCTAATAATAATAGGTACTACACTTGCGTTGTACTTTGTGAAAAAGATTGATCAGCCTTATCCATTGAATAAACTATATTAAAGCTAAACTGGGATAAAGGTTCATACGAAATCTTTTACTACAGTACTTGTGTCAACAGCATATCCCTAGACATGTTCGCTTTGATGTTAAGATCAAATCTAAAGCGAACCACAACAACCGCCACGAGTCAGTTTAAAGCGTCTATCTCACGGGCAGACTTGCACTGCAAAACGTAGTTATTGCCCAGCTTTGATATCGCGTGTATTCCCCAGAGAACAGTTTCGGAATTCTTCGGTACACATTCAGATAAAATTCCCAGCCCGCAGTCAGAAGGAAGTAATCTATCGGCACGGTAGTGTTGGCGGCGGTGCGTGCGGGCAGGGAGGGGGGAGGGGGAGGCAAAACAAGCGATAAATCTAGTGGACGTCTCCCGGCCAGGCTCGGCCTTCAGCCCTCGACTCAAGCGGCCGCGCAGGGATGCTACTGTTGGCTAAGCGTTTAGCTGCTTACAAGACAATGCTTATAGATCGAGCGGCCGCTTCAAGTTACCTACGTCATAAGATACCGAACTAAAATAGGAAACAGGTATTGCCCAAAACGGTAACGCTACTTTCAGCCAACAATTGGTAAAATAAGCGTCTACCAGTAAACGTGTAACTAATCCTAACTTATATTATAAATGCGAAAGTAACTCTTGTCTGGTCTGTTACTCTTTCACGCCAAAACTACCGATCGAATTTGAATGAAGTTTGGTATACAGATGGTCTGGACCCTGAGAAAGGACATAAGCTACTTTTTATTGCGAACAAGGGGTTTTGAGGAGGCGGGTTTCTATCGAAAGTAGTAAATTTTCAAGTCCATTTCAAGTTCCAGCCAGTTTAAGGAACACACAGTGGCACTTGTTGAAGTCTTGAGTAAATTATTGAAATAGGTCCTATTTTTTTGGTATCCGATTTTTTCGGTTAAGCGTCTGTGTCATCTGCGTGTAATATTATGTATTAATTTATCAGTCATGTCAATCTTCAAGAAAGCACAAGATGTACCGGCAGCCCTATTGGAAGTGTGTGACAATTATTCCGCGGGGCCCCGCGCGGCGGCGGCCGCGGCCGTCGGCACCTGGGGACGGCCGGACAAACCGAATCAACGCAATTCCCGTTCAATTTTGCGGCCCGTCTTATCTGCCGCGGGAGACTCCGCTCACACCCAACCAATACAATACTCTAGGTATTTGCTCTTTTGAACACACGGACAAAACCGAAACCAAGGGGGCAATTCTCGTGCACTCGACATTAATGTTGAATGAGAAATTTGTATGAATGAATGTATGCAGTCTTTGAATTCGACATCAATGTCGAATGCACGAGAATTGCCCTTCAGGAGCGTAATGAGAGATTGAAGTTGTGTCTGTTCGAGTAAATGTGTTAGTTCGTTCAACCATGTTGTGGTAAAGTTAGCATATTTAAAAAAGGGTTTTTTCATAAACCCCTAATAAAGAACATAGGCTACTTTTTATTGCGAACAAGGGGTTTTGAGGAGGCGGGTTTCTATCGAAAGTAGTAAATTTTCAAGTCCATTTCAAGTTCCAGCCAGTTTAAGGAACACACAGTGGCACTTGTTGAAGTCTTGAGTAAATTATTGAAATAGGTCCTATTTTTTTGGTATCCGATTTTTTCGGTTAAGCGTCTGTGTCATGTCAATCTTCAAGAAAGCACAAGATGTACCGGCAGCCCTATTGGAAGTGTGTGACAATTATTCGCGCGGCGTCGGCCGCGGCCGTCGGCACCTGGGGACGGCCGGACAAACCGAATCAACGCAATTCCCGTTCAATTTTGCGGCCCGTCTTATCTGCCGCGGGAGACTCCGCTCACACCCAACCAATACAATACTCTAGGTATTTGCTCTTTTGTACACACGGACAAAACCGAAACCAAGGGGGCAATTCTCGAGTACTCGACATTTATGTCGAATGAGAATTTGTATAGATAGACGAATAATGCAGTCTCTAAATTCGACATCAACGTCGAATGCATGAGAATTTCCCTTCAGGACCGTAATGAAGATTGAAGTAAATGTTGTGTCTGTTCGAGTTAGCATGTTAGTTAGTTCGTTCAACCATGTTGTGATAAAGTTAGCATATTTGAAAAAGGGTTTTTTCATAAACCCCTAATAAAGAACATAGGCTACTTTTTTATTGCGAAAAGGGATTTTTAAAGGGTTAATTGGGGGGGTGAAAATAGTATTGAGTAAATTACCTACTCAATATATTATATTGATATTAAAACGTTTATTTTTTTATGCTAGATGTTAATTAGCGATAAAATTTTCATCAATCATAATATTTTATTCACAAAAACATTGTTCCTATAAGGTGTGACTTTATTTTTTTTATTACTTATTCGATTTTTGGTTACTGTAAATACATATAAGATTTACATGCCCATTAATTAGTGCATAAACAAATGAAAATTTTACCTGCATTAATGTAAACTACTTAGGCCAAAATGAAAATTCACAGACAAATAACTTGTAAAACATTTTTGCACAGTAGGCAGTGGATCGAATAAAAACAGAGAGAAAAAAACCTTACCTTTAATATAATATTAATTACCGTGATAGCGTACACTGAAGGAATAGAAAATCATTAGTACCTACATTTTCTCACTCCATTAAGATTTATTAATATTACAAAGCGAGTGACAAAGTAAATTTAATCTCCTTCGTATAATATCTGCTGACTCCTTAATAGCTAAGTTACAACGAGAACATTGAGTACTACTTAACGGTAAAGCTTGTTCTTGCGAGTAGAAACTAATGAAAATAATACATTGATTCAAGCAACATAATATCTTACATTTGACCTGATTCTTTTAAAGCTCGTTTACGAAAGTCGTTTGCGCCTAAAAATACCGTATCAATAGGTTCTAAATAAGAGAGCCGAGTAACATCATTTACCTAATATGTAATCCCAAGGATAAGCAAAACGTGTGCAAATAAAACAAGCCTCAAATAAGCGGCATTGTCGTGTTGAATGCACAAATAGTTAATTTAAAGGGCCGAGGAATGAATGGGCGGCGCATTGGAACGAACTGGCAACGGCGCCTGAGCCGACGCAACACCTTCACGCAAATTAACTCGGCATTGTGCTCGATATCGCCAATAATACGCGCACGTTTCCGCTCACGTAAGGATGTGAGAGGGTAATCGATTGTGAAAAGAGATTTTCTATAGGGAAACATCGATAAATGTATTTTTATTATTTTATTAGTTAGCCAGTAACGGGCACCAGCGTCACTGGGATCGCCAACCTTCTTTTTTCTCCAGTTAGATTTCTTTGTTGCTTTCTCATAAGTGGTACAATGTTATCTTATAATATTAATTCAGTTACAATATGGACCCCGTCGGGCACTGGAGAACCAATTTCAAGAGAGTAAATAGGACTTATATTAAGTGCTAATCTATCTGAGACAAGTATGAGTCTAATTTTACTTATATTATTTTATCCATAAGAGTACGAACATTAAGGTTAAATGACGTCTTGTGAGACACGTCCACTCCAAGGATAAACTGTTGTAATATTTTTTTATTTTTATCGAATTAACTTACTATTATGTCACATCCCTGCGCTCCCGTTTTGCTTATACAATCGTCCAATAAATAAGAGGCGAACAAAACATGGGATAGAGCGAAACCTAGCAACGGGTAGTTGCGTAGCTGTATGGGCTCAGTTTATGGTTTAGCGAGTCGCACAAACTGCCTACACAGTTCGGCAATTACAATTCTAGTGTAGTTAGGTAGATATGCTGCTAAATATACTATTTATTGCAAAACTTACAATAATTATGATCAAGTATGCATGTTCAACTCAATTACATTTTCATCAACAGTTTTTTAGTCACTTCAAAGAGTTTTTCCATGGAAGAGATTACGCTTCGGAATAAGCCGGCTCGACCGGAGTGACACCACGGCCTCAAAGACAACTGTTTTCAAGACAACAATGACAAATCATTAGCTCTATTATCGAGGATTATTAAAACATAATATTCTTTATCTTATAATACTGCCTTTCAGGCTTCCAACTGAAGCAAACATTCAGTTACGACGCGCGACGGGAAGCCCCGAGCAAGGATATTGCGCGGGAGGCGCGCTCCGGATATTCAGCTCCTGGCACTTACCCGCGCCCGCGCCGTGCTAAATCAAAATTGAATCAACATGATACTTGATACTTTACATCGAGACATTCCGCCAGATAGGAGCCCCCTATGAATAGGTGATCATACATGCAGGAGATAAACTACGAGTGGTTAACAATGTTTGTCATAGAGTACAATTTTATGTGTGTCACAAGAAGTTTCAACGACAGACGCAATTCTTCTTTACTACTTTTATTTTTGTTATAGCAAATCTTTGCAATTAACTTTGAAGTAATATGCACTTAGCCGAAAGTCGATCATAGTGGCGAGCATTTGGAGATGCATATGTCCAGCAGTGGACTGCAAAATAGGCTAGTGATGATGATGGTTATGATGATGTAGAAGGTTGTGAGTATGCTTAAACTTAACTGAACCCTTCGATTAATTTTTCTACTTTACTTTTTGTTCACAAGTATGACGTATGTGTTAGTCATCATTTCATTCAACCTTATCAGAGGAATACAATGAACCGCCACACTCGCCACCACACTCAGGAACATTAAAAATTTAAATGAGCATAACCATTCCAATTCTCCTCATAAGTACCTAATCCAACACTTATAAACTGCAGGACGATATATTATTTTTACGTATCTGACAACCGAACTGGATACGTTGTCTTCATGATGGATACCCGAGCGTCGCGGTCCGCTTACACGAGTGATTGCGTTTTCAGCCGTAACCTGAGCTCTGGACAGTATACAAGGCTAAATTAATAATCCCTTGAACACTAGTATATGTTTATTTTTTCGGGCGTTGAGTTGAAGATCGAACGTAAGGCGACTGTTTTATCCGACGATTTTCTGCATGTTTGCACGACAGATTAGTACCTAATCTACGGCATTCAAATTTATTGGTACATATACATTTTTGATCCTAAGTTACAAAGCTTCAACAAACAAGTGGTTAAGTTTCTACTCATTATTTAAATTACAGCGTAAGGTACTGTAAAGGCAGTCAATTAAGTTGCTGTTTATAGGTAAATGTAATTCTTGATTTAGTTTTTATTTGTTTAAAATTTGAAATATTATTTAACTTATTCGTCTAATTACTAATATGACACAAACTAATACGGGTTTCAACCCTTTAAATCTATTGATCATTCTGAGCTACTTCACTGTTTTACGAGTACCTACTTATTATCACTAATTAATTACTTGAAATCCTCCACCGTCTGCCGCGATGTCTTTGCGCCTAATAAATTCCTAAATCTGACCTACTTTGAATATGCTAAACATCAAGGTGGTTCGATTATTCCGGCAGGAATTAGTTGTAGCTTTTACAAGAGTTGATTTGGTTGTCTTTGAAAATGATTTAGCCGTGACTTGACGCAAATCAAAGGGTGCGAAGAAGCGATCATGTCATCGAATCTCGAGCTCCGCCCGCCTGCAGGCCGTAGGGCTGTGCCCAGCTGGCAAACTACCGATAAATTATTACTTGCGTTTGTGTCGGTTCAAGCTTATTTGATGAATAAAGGGCACGAATAAAAATAAAAAGAAAGCAATAATTATGTAGAATTAACACAACGAAGCTTTTTCATAGACCGTTTTTCTCCACGTTATAATTATATTTTGCAATATCGACTACCTACCATGAAACAGCCTTCTCTTATTATTTCCTAGGTGATAACGATCAACGTAAAACATAGTTTTTTGTATAAGTAGTTGTTTTTTTCAATTTGAATTGGGGGCCAGGAATAATGTAGATTTCATTAGTGAAATAAGTTCCAAAATCGGTTGACAAATAATCCCCTTTAGAAAATTTGTATCTACCACTTTAATTGCATATGATGTATGTTATCTGTAAAATTACCTATGTAGGTACGGAAATTAATTCCCTAATAGAGTTACGGACACTAATCCAAACTATTCTAGCTTAAGTTCATCGGGCTCTTCCTGCCCTGTTCTTTTTTGTTTCGCTGAAGATGTTATTAATCTAACACGAAGTTCATCGATACTTGTTGCTCGGCGCGTCCCTGCAGGGGTCGGGCCGCGGCTCCGAGTGTCGCTTAATTTCCGTCGTTGCGCGCGCGCTCGCGGGACTCTGCGAGCTATCGCCCGAGAAAAACCTCGCTAACTGAACGTGTATCCTTCCAAGTCGACTACACTATATACGGCAATAAGTTATGAATAGAATATTTTAGAGTCTTGTTGGCGTGTTTTATCTAAAAAGACGTTAACTGTAGTTGGTTGATTGGTTGGCGCTTCTGTATAGTCACACCGCGTGATGCTGCTTAAATCATCTGTTGAAGATGTGAAAGCCTATGATAATGAGTTGGTTGATTATAAGTGTGATGGTTTAATGGAAAAATGGAACACGCTACGCGACGAGCATCTCTATATTTTTCAAATTTGTGTGCGTATTTCAATCACTAGCCGGCGGTAAGGGAGAGTGAATAATTGTGTGTGTAGTGAAGAAAATGGAGAATTCTGCACGTTTCGTATAGTTTCCGGAATATGTAAACATGGTTCAAATGGCCTGGTTTCTGCTATCTAAGGGTTATTAAGGTCAGACGGAAATCACTTCATTGTAGTTACGAGAACCATCAAAGAAGAAGATAGTACATGCTTGCATACGGGGTCGCTAGTTGCTTTTAAATATTAAAGATTGCAAAAAGCTAGTGAAAATTAATTACCAACACTCTAAAACATGAAGATAATTGTGTCGCCTCTCCAAACTGAGATAAGGCAAATAATAATATTAGCGGGAGGATCCAAGGTGTTCCGCAAGGCTGCGCCCTGGGCCCGAAGTTTACGGCGTGCTCGCGGAAATTCATTAGACGTGTTTACAAAATACACACACACGGCCCAGACGCAATATCTTCCACCTTAGTTCCTGACGTGTTAACTTGCGCTCGCGACGCGATCGACGGCCGGAGATATTAATGATCTTCAACCAAGTAAATGTGGCAGGTTATGCTGTGGGACTGGCTTGGATTAGTTTGCTTTCTGTTCCAATACACGTGCATGGGTACAGACGGCCTCAGGGTGAGTTCGCCTGCAATAATAGCACTTGTGTCGCAGACAATAGGAAGATTCAAAGTTGTAGGTTAGTTCATCGATGAGGGGGGACATCTCGGGGGGGTGGAGGGGGGTGATAGTTTCTAAAACGCCAATTTTGAACATATAACCGTGGTACAGGTTGTGTAGTTATTTATGGACTTTACAAATCTACCATAACTCATGGTATGCTTAGGCCGTTTGATTGATTGATTGCCCCTGATCTATCTATGCTACGAAGCGATAACTTTGGAAACAACCGGGAATAACATGCTAAGATGAAGTTTACATCGTTATTTTAAGTGGATACCGAAGCCACGTCAGTAGATATGTACCTACTACCGTTGGGACTACCAGATAATATATCCTCTGTGCCGCCAGTGACAAATGCTTGGTGGCAGATAAAACGCTGCCGGTATGTAAACAAAATACCATAATTCAAATTCCGGACATCCATCTCTAAGCACTCTCGAGAGTCTAGACACTGGTTTACAAAAAAAAGTACTAAATATCACGAGGGAGCTATAAATCTTGCTCTCCAGTCGGAGCTGAGGATCGCAGCGGATTATTGGGATCAAAAAATATATCGTTTCTATCAGCCGCGACACGAACATAGACAAATGGGCCGGTCCGCCCTCTCGCGAGCACTAACTCATGCGAGCGGGCGGGTATGACGAGGCAAACTGTAACGACATTTTACTAGATAAAAGTAAAGTATTAGCCTATATACTGTCCCACTGCAGAGCACAGGCCTCCATCAATAAATCAATCCATCGCTACATGATGGGATTAGGCTTAATCACCACGATTGCGGTTAATGCGGATTAATCACAAATCTAAGCTATGTTAGAAAATTCTTCTACTTATTTCACGAACCGGGATTTGAACTTAAGACCCCAAGAGCATGGACCGGTTCCTAAACCACTAGACCTACGGGATGTTACTAGATAACTTTCAAAAATGTATCTTTGTCTCCTTAGTGTTTAATAAAAAGGTTGTATTTTTGATGTTCTTATGATTTTTCAATAAAGTTTATTTATTTATTTAGTGTGTGATGTAAATGTTCTGTAAAGGACTTAAATTGAATAAAGAGATTTTCATTTGGTTTGATTTGATGGTTTAAAATTTATAATACGAGCGTACACCTTTCGAAAAGGCCAGTAATCCGCATCCGCACTTTCTTATAGTAGAGCTGATGTCTATGGGCGGCGGTGATCACTTACCATTCGGTGACTCGTTTGCTGGTTTGATTTCAGGAATTCAATCTTGGTTACACGTTTCAGAAACAATCCAAAAAATTAAGGTTCCTCACGATGTTTTCCTTCGCCACCAAGGTAATGATAGGAATACGCACACAGATTTGAAAAATCCGGAGGTGCATGGAATTTACGTTCTTTTCCTCTGAGCTACCATCGCTCTCAAAACTTTCAAAAATGTAAATGTGGTTAAGTTTCAAGTGCCTAGTGCTTGTTATCTGTGCTGTCGGTGAAGTTAGGTACCTATGTGTGTCGTGTGCGTCGTGTGTCGTGTGTCGCGGTAGGTAGCGGCGACACCGGTTATCGCCGCAACTAACAAGTCCCAAGTGTCCGCACTCAGATTTACGCGAAAAACTGAGTGCGCTACCCGCGCCGCCGCGCGCGGGCCCGCTGCCGCCCGCGCCACGAGCAGGGACTATCAAAGAACGTTTGAGTAAGAGTAACAAAACATTTATTGATCACAACATATTTACACAGGCAAAAAGACAAAATAAAGAAAACATACAAGTTGCGGCCAACAAGGTTCAGCCTCAGCCTGATGCTACAGCAGCTGCTGCAGCGCTGGTTTTCAGGCTGGACCTTGGGTGACTCTTTAAAATAAAAAAAAAACAGTAGACATGCACAAAACAATAGATAAGTTTGAAAGCGTGTCTCTTTTATACATTTTGCCTCAATGTGTACAGCTACGTTTACAATTTAGTTCAATGATAGGATAGGAGTGATACCACTGCCTCACAGAAAACCGGCGTGAAGCAGCCCCTGTGCTGTGTTTCGCCGAGTGAGTGAGGGTACCGGAGGCCCACTCGGGGGGGAAGGGGACAAAAGGTTGGCAGCGCACTTATGATTCCACTGGTGTTGCAAGTGTCCATGGGCGGCGGCAATTGCTTACCATCAGGTGATCCGCCTGCTCGCCTGCTACCTATCACATAAAAAAAAATAATTACGGAATAAAAACAGTTACGAGTCTACATATAAAGGCGCACGTTTTGCATACATACTATTTATATTACGTTTTTTTATGCGATAGATAGCAGACGAGCAGACCGGTTAGCTGATGGTAAGCGATTACCGCCGCCCATTTGATTGACACCTGTAAGCACCTGTAGAGTCACAAGTGCGCTGCCAACATCAACCCCCTGTCCCCCTCACTCACTCGACGAAACACAGCACAGGTGCTGCTTTACGCCTCTTCCACATATTTTTTCGTTTTAATTTTGATTCTTGTCTCAAGATTTGACGTGCTACCGTTGCAGCGCGGCAGTGGAGCCGCGCGCGCCTGCAATGTCCAAGTTATATTGCGTTCGGTATTTATTGCGCTCACCTGTCGTCCTGTGACCCCTCCCCCCCCCCCCCCCGTCCTCTCCCTCCACACTGCTCTACTTGTACCTGCCCCCTACGTGCCTAGGGTTGGCTAAACGTACTATTAATATTTCGATATTACCTTATAACCATTTGTTGAAACTGGTTCAAAAATCGGGCCGTGATTTCACTGGGTCTTGAGTTCGATTCCCGGGTCGAGCCAAAAGTCTCAATCTTTCTAACATAACTCGTGTTCCGTTATTCTTGCCAACAAACGTAACAAACCACAGACTAAGAAAAAAACTACCCAACAAACCAAACCGTCTAACGTCACATTGACAGACATTGACATTGACAGTAGTTTTTTTTTTGTATTTGGTCATCGTCGTCTCGCGCGTCTTGTCTATGGTAAAGGTTCAAAAATGGTTATCTTTTTTATTTTATGACCAGAAAACTGTGCATTATATGGAATTCATTGTATTTTTCTCGTAATAAGTAATTTTTTCTCCGTTTTTTAATGTAGCGTACATATACCCAACCTGTAATGGGACAACTCCTTTGCCTTAGAGGTAGATTAATTATATATATAAGGTATAGTAAATACAAGCCAGTACAAAAAGGCGGATCTGACCACTTGTAGCGAATTCCTCCAGACTATCTTTGGGCAGAGAGAAAAAACAGCGTATTAGTTTTTTTAAAAGGCGTGCAAATCATCTGCACTCCTCTGCTACAGCTAACGTCTGCGGACGGCGAGGATCTATTACCATCAGGTGACCCGCTTACTTATTAGCCTCCCTATCTCATAAAAAATAATAAAGTGTGTGTTCAGCCCTGGCGCCCGTCATAGCGCGGTAACGCAATGATAGGTGTACGTATGTGATCCGTCCTTGTTTCCTCGTTGACACAAAGTTCGCTTATACAATTACCGCGCGCGCCGCCTTAAACCTCGATGCACCTTAGCCTTCTCTGGAAGAGTTTGCTCTCGAACCGCAGGAAGTGCCTTCTACACTATTTCTGCTAAAACTATTAACTTGTAAAATGTTAAGGGACTAGAAGTTAGAAGATAATAGAGACGCAGATATTGCAAGTGTCTCGTATAGTTTGATGCCTATGTGAAAAATTGTTTTTGCAAAAAAATAAAATGTTTTTAATTTTCCAATTGTTATTTTGCTACATTTCATAAGAGTAATATCGCATTAAAAACTTATGGCAATAAATGAAATGAAAAGGCAATTAAGTATTATTGTTGTTACTTTTATTATAGCATTTTTGTATTGTTGAGTTTATTCCCAATACCTACATACAATATTGCAATAAAGGAAACCCACTTACTATTTTGAAATCTGATATTATAAGTAATTGAAAGCAAAAAAACATTTTTGAAACTCCTATTTGTTTCGTCCGTCATAATCACATTTTTTCTAAAAAGCTACACCTACATAATACCAACAGTAGAGAGCCTAAACACATAAATATATTTCGCCGTGGGAGAGCCACGCTTCGGCATGGATGGGCCGGCTCAACCGGAGTGATACCCCGGTGTCACAGAACACCGGCATGAGGCAGCGTTTACGCTGTGTTTCGTCGAGTGAGTGAGGGCACCGGAGGCCCAGATGGGGGGAAAGGGGGTTGAAGGTTGGTAGCACACTTGTGACTCTACAGGTGTTGCAGGTATCTGTGGGCGGCGGCCATCGCTTACCATCAGGTGATCCGTCTGCCACCTATCACATAAAAAAAACATTAGTTCATTGTCATCTTTATGTTACCCGGACTATGATTACGAATTAATCGACACCTTTATCAAAATCGGTTTTTCGTTATGACATCATCAACCAACACTTTAACACTCACAGGATGATTGCTCAAATCATAACTTTCCCTTTTTTCTTAATCTGGTAAAAGAAATACAACCCACATCCGACACATGTGAGACCATTTCCTTAATATTTTCTTATGGGCGCAAAGTTACATTTATCCATTTGTCTTTTACTTCCATTTGCACTTAAGAGACGAACTCAACGAGGCCTAAAATCGGTTCCAAATTGTCTGAGTGTAGCGGATCGAAGTGTTTATTGCATTACGGCTGGTTGTTTGCGACGGGGCTAGAGGTGCTTCCAGACTCGAGGCAGAGACACTAAACAATAGCTATGGAATAAATTATACACGCTCTTATCACTTACTGAAACGTCACAGTTGTTGAAATAATTTTTAGTTGTATGCAATTGTTTTTTTAATTTTTCAAAATAAACCCAACCCTTGGAACCAGTCCACGTTACACGTCATAAACTATCCGAAACTTTCAAATTTCCTCGCGATGATTTCCCTCACCGCCGAACTCATGGTAGAAATGAGCACATAAACTTCAAGAATCATGAGTTGCATCCTTTTATTCCAACCTACGACCATCCTTTAAGAATACGTAAGTTCGAATACACTGAGCTACTGTAGATCAGCTCTTGTTATAAATTACCAGTACGAAATTCAAATCTTCAAGAAACGAGCCTATACCTTCCTAAAACCCCGGAAACGTATCCGCACTCCTTCTGGTGTAGCTGATGTCCATGGACGGCGGTGTTCTCTTACAATCAGGTGACCCGCTTGCTCGTTTGCCTTTTTATTATAAAAAAATACTTCCGCGTGTCCCAGGCTGATTTGTGTCATTAAAGTCAAAGGTGTTTATTGCATTCATGAATGTTACAAATAAAGGTAGTACAAACGTACAGCACATCATGTTAGCACAGTTGACACAGCATATGAGTATTGTTCAACGGAACGTTGCAAGTGTGGTCCCGCCTTTACCCCTCGCGATTACCGATGCGCCCACGCGTGCGATGGATTTAAACTTATATTGAGTTCTTTCAAGTCGATTGCATCCGAACGAGGCCGTGACGTCACGGCCCTGCAATCAACCGTACGGCCCGACTTCGCGCCGATTATACTAATGTGCACTCGCCGAATAATTAAATACTGCGCGGATTATTGAATTTTTATTTACTCACATTTACTTTTATTTTTTAATTTGATCCTCCATTTCGTTTTTATGTGCGCGTAAATATTGGGTAATGGAGTTTTAACCGGAGGACAATCACAGCTACGGCCCCTCTCGTTAAAATGAAATCATTGACAATGCATTATGAAAACGTTTCACTTTTTACGGTTCATGCGCATGTTCTGTGTATTCTCTTTATATTAATAATGTTTTATACATGGTAAGTCAAGAAATAATCAGTAACTTCATTTTAATAGATGCGAACCGTGTCGACTCTACAAAAATATGACTCAACTGCACATAAATGTGACATATTATTGACCCAAATTAGAATCGTTTGTAGTAACATTTTCATACCGTTTGTGCCACATTAAGACTATTCTATACTGTTACTAAAGAGATGAATTATTTTTACTGAACTAATGCGACTCACTAGCGTGATGCAATCATATCCAGCGCCACCCGTTGGTGTAGTATTAGAACTAATAGCTAAACCAAGACCCGAAACCAAGCGAAGCCAGGCCACTGGTATGTTATAAAATTGGTACACACATGATGGAGAATACGATTTGGGAGCACAGCAATGTATAAAGACTTTACAGACTATTATTTTTTACTGTATCCGGCAAGTCAGTGTAATTATTATTGTTCTACATTCCATTATCTAAGCAATTTCAGTAATCTAGATCTCAGGTATTTAATAAGTAGGTAATATTATTAAGTAACTATTTAACGCTTATTTTGGCCTACTAATTTACAGTTATCTTCCAAATAATACCTTAAATTGAAATAGCTTTTTGCTATTTGACGTACACATAGTTTTCATAAGTAGGAGTTATTTCAGCAATTTTAATGTAGGTATTTTTTATTAATTATTTATGTATTTCAATAAGCGAACGGACGTGTATATATGTATGTTTAAATAAAGGCACATATGTGATCTTGGTTATGTCTTGTTATCTATTAGTCATATAATGCAAATAAATACCTAAATAAAATAAAACAAAAATGTCGATTGCGACCGATTTCGTCATATTTGCCATATGGTGCGAGTTAACCATCGCAGTACACTTACTCGTAACTCTGTTTTTTCATTATGTGAAGCCTACAGATGCAAATGTCAATTTTGCACTCTGTCAAATTCATGACTGATCAAATGTATGACGGATGACACATTGACATATGTCAGTTTACTCTGCATAATAGATAAAAATCAGAGTACAGTGTACAGTCCAGTCATTGACGGGCCGCGCATCGTACACCACGCCGCGTGGACGGCGTGTGAGATGCCTGCGGGCGGCACGCACTCCGCCGCCGCTGCGACAGCGACCGCGGCAAACAAATCAAAGCCGATATAATGCAGCGACATAATTTGTGCAAATGCGCCAATTACCGCTAACCGTGTTGTCTCCCGACGCATAACGATGTAACAGCCCCGTCTCTAGGGTTGCCTGAGATTTTTACTTATTTTTAAAATTTGCTGGTAAATTTTCGTACTTTTTACTCGTAAATTTTGATAGAGACAACATTACATAATCATATTGCCCTGGTCCCAAACCAAGGTTTTCGCTTGTACTGAATCACAAATACCAAACATCAACAAACATTTATGTTGGTGCGGGAATCGAAGTCGCGACACTTGCCTCTCATGCGGCGATCAAACCTTTATGGTGCTTTTGTTGGCTCAAAATGGTACATGACCCCGGGTGAGGTATGTTATGCGAATATGTCTGATATTTACATAGCTAAGCTGTATGTATGCCGTTATTAAACTTGCACCTACCTTCAGTAACCACACTCTCAATAAACTGGTAGATATTCCACAATTTTACATACGATTAGGTACAAAACAAAATTGTGAGTCATTTCAGGTATCTACTGTAAAAGACTTTACCTTAAAGTTCCTAAAAGTAAAGCTAAAGCACTTGTGCCTATTATTTTAAAGAAATTACAATCAACGAAGTAATTTGCATATTATCATTAGGTAGGATACTATACATCTGTTCTAAACGCTACTCTAGTAATTACATTAATTTCACAACGGATTTTATTCTTTAATAGTTGTTTAGTACTCCAAAGCACTCGGCAGCCCTATCCAGTTCCGAAACAAATTAGGAACCGCGAGCGCTCCGCACTACAACCTGCACGGGCCGCTACGGCGCATCTAATCTGACTTTTCCTACGCTGTTATTTCGGTACAGTTTAGCGTGGCACGCGGAGTGCACGGAAATAAAATCAGTGCACACCGGTGGAAGCCGCAGGAAGGAGTGCATCGCTTGCGGCGCTCGCGCCTGCCGCGCGCGGCTGTGCGGAAGCCTGCCATCAAATTTAATAAAAGTACGGATAAAACAACAGATTCGAAAATAGAAAGTATATCTCCCCGACATTGGCAAACTTGGTAATTAAATTTTAACAAATCTTTGTTGTAATCATAGTTATTTGCGTATAATTAATTAATACCACGGTTTGAAATTTTCGAGTACCTACGTGTGTTGCAGTATACCTTGCCGAGTTTGTATGTAAAACACGTGTCGTTAAGTGGTAAGCAATGAGATGTCCTGTGCGCTAAATACCTACTCGAGTTCTTGCAAATAAGGCCTGAGCTACACAGCAGCAGGGCAGACACAGGTTAGCAACAAGCGGCGAACGCCTCGGGCGAGGGCGAGGTGCGCCGAGACAATGGCGCCGTGAGCGTCATAACTCACCGCCAACGACTTCATGTTCTATCTTAAACAATTTATTTAGGGGCCGCGTCTTACGCGAATTTAAAATTATCATTTGATTCCGCGGCATTGTGCGAAAAATAACGGAGAGAGATACGCGAAACAAATGTGGAGTGACTTTGTTTGTGGCGAAATATCATAAAAATGTAAGACGATAAAGTGGCGTGATTTATCACATCCCCCCCCCCCTCCACTAGCCGCGTTATCTGCGCGCGAGTGAGGCGCCCTCACTGCCTCTTCATCGTTCGCGCCATTTGCTGTCATTTAATTTTATTTAATGTCGATCCTATTATGCTTATTCGGCTTTTAGTGGCGAAATAAAAGCAACAATAAGCCACCCCTCACTTTTTGTGACCATACACGGATACAATATGACATTTACCGATACAGTATCAGCTTCTATCTCTCATTTTAGCGCGTTGATTTGGGGAGGCGACTGCCGTCTGTCCTGCGCAACGCTTTAACAAAGGAACCAGATCAACTGAATCATCTTAACAACACGTTTCAGAAACTATCCGAAATGTGCAAAATTCCTCACGATGTTTTCCCTCGCCGACGAAAGAAACCTAATGGTAGAAATACGCACATATAAGTCCACACAGTATCTTAAGCAGACTTTTTCATTACATAAAATAAATAAGTTCATTCTCATTATCCATTGACCTAACTCAGTACTACGAATACATAAGTAGCTTAAGCACTTTTGTTACGGATATCAGACAACAGAGGAAACACAAATATAATACTTAAATACATCCAGACACTGAGCAAACCAAGTGTTCGTCACACGAATGTTTTTCCAGGGTGAGGATTGAACCCACGACCTTAACGTATGAGGCAGGGTCTTAACCAAATGTGCCATCCGGCCAGTGTAAAAGGATAGAATAAAATTTTACAAAAGGAATAAATAGTCCTTTGATTTAGTCTTTTACTTGATTTCGTCTAATAAACACCAGAAATAACTTGTCCGCCACAAAACAAATTTTCTTTGAAGAATCGTCATAAATTTTACTGTACTATTTTCGACAAGAACAATAACGAGGCATCTACATGATTCCCTGAAACACTAAAACATAGCCTTCGACGATTTTATCCAGCGCTCCACTTTCACTCGGCAAAGTCTGATGTTGATTGTACTTTTTACAATCAAAGAATAAATTGCTCTCTTATAAAAATACCTTCAGGGGGAATAACGTAAACAAGTTTATTATAAACGGGAGGAGGGCGGAGACATTCCCGGTACAATGACGATTGTTAATTCAGTTGAGCTCGAGGGGAAGTTTCCGGTTCCGGGCGCGAGCGGCGCTGGCGGCGCGGCGAGCCCCGGCGAGGCCTGGCGAGCGCGCGCGGGCGGCGCGAGGCCCGGCGAGGCCCGGCGAGCGCGCGGCGACGCAAGGACGCAAGCTACGGGTACTACGCACCGCTACAGACTCTCGTAGCAGCGGCTACGGGCTACGCACGGAACGTAGCGGGCCACGACTACGAAACTAACTTCGTAGTAACATTAATAAATTATTTTTATTGAATATTAAAATGTGGAATTTGATAAATTAATTTATTTAAAACCTATTTAGCGGTATTGAACTCACAATACGTATGAGTGTGATGTTTCATACTCAATGCTATATGCATTCAATGAACGAACCCCTAATCCAATCGGAATGTAACCTTTTATGATTACGCGTTACACTTCAAAGCCAAGTTCACCTAAAAAATAGTGTCACCTTACTGTGGTAGAACAATTTGAAATCATAAGACTTGTTTTGTATCTTGTATCAGTAATGTCAGGATTTACCTAATAATTATCACCCGTGACGTGTACACTGCGTACTTGTGCTGTCGCAGTTAATTACCGCGCAGGAAGTCGTTAGCGTCCGCGCGCGTCTGACCCGGGGGCGGCTTCGCAGCGGACGCAGCGGGCAGCGGGCCGGCGTGCGGCGGCGCATGAGCGGTAGCGGTAGCGGGGGCGTGTATGTACTATTATTATAGACGGGACCTAACGTGACTTATATTTAAGCACATAATTACGTACTTACTGCTTGACGTTTCGGCTGCGTTACAGCAGCCGTGGTCACAAGCGGACTGGCGGTGCACGGCGACGTCGGCTAGGGTTATAATGCAACGGGTTTTAGTTTTAAACGCAATCCGCACGCTTGCCTGGATGTGGGCCAGCGGCCCGCGCCGCGTGAATAACGCACGAGCGCGAGTGTAGCTGGAGAAAGTAAGCCAGCTGAGGTCTTCATTCAGAATAGAGAAAAATATTTAGCTCACTGTTATATGGTTAAAATACATAACGCACGTAATGCACGTCAAAATTATTCGTTTTGAATTGCCCAAAAAAGGATTATTACCTTTTTTTTTCAACAGAAAAACCCATTAGTGAAAAGCACAGAAACAACTTTCAAAAAAGAGACTGAATTAATAATTTTATGTCTGTATGTAATACATATGTATAAAATCTAATATTCTATGTAGGTACTTTAAAATACAATTAGCCGAGATAAACTCGACTCATTTCTCAAGGACTGGTTTAACTAGTGACCGCAATCCAGGACCGGAGTAGGTGGAAAAAGAGGTGGGCAAAGGTCTCTGCCCTGCAGAGTGACATAATGGGCTCATTATACTTTTTCTAGTAAAATAAATTACAAAATGAGTTTTACTTACATTCCTATTATACTATATTATACTATCCTCGGTTCGCAGAGCATTTGCTATTCACGCGTTATTAAAACGCAATAATATCTGGTTTACGGGAACAATTGGTTTACGCGCGCCCCACCGTCCCGCCGCCCCGCCGCCCCGCCGCACCGCCGCCCCACCGCCCCGAGCCACAGACCAAAATACAATTTACTAACCGGCGCGTGCGATGGATCATGTTATCAATTATGAATGTATGTCTTCAGCCTTGGTATTTTGTTCCGTTAAAATATACCTAATCCCCCAACCGATTCAGCAACGATAGCAATTCATAGAAATCAGCAGCAGGATTTGCACATAGCGCAAATGCACTCTCTTTTCCTGTGAGGAAGCCTCTGGCGGAATAGTGCGCCAGTGCCTTAGCCCTTGCAATTACAACATGTTCTCTCCTTATGCTTACCATTACGCTAAGGAGAGCCAAGAACTTAAATATTATGCCACTAAAATAAAAATGTTGTTTTACCGTTATCGCTTCGGTGCTACGAGAGTGCTACGACGCCGTAGAAAGATTGTTGGACGGACAGACAGACACGTTCAACTTAAAACATCCCTTGAGTTCCGAATCCATAGGGAGGTAGGAAAGGTACCCTATAACGAAGACTTCGCAGTTTGGCCGTCAATGTGTCACCACGCTGTGTCTCTAGGGCCGTGATAACTAGACATTATCTATTTTACTACAAAATCAACACGACAAAATATTTTTGTGGCGTTTTGTACTCGATATTAAAAACGCTATAAGGCCGCTTCAAATACCTACGAGTATTCTCAGAATATTTAAGTAAAATACTTTTTCAATTCGATTTTGAAGGTTCCCTACAGTTTATTTGAAACGCGGTTTGCCAACCACTCACGGTGTTTTATTCATTTTGTGTGGAGGGTTTACTATGAAATAACTAGTTTAGACAAAGTTAGCACATGCAATGTTAACCAACGATCTGATTGCGGCTTCGGGAGTGCTCTCGCGGCGCACGGTCGCCTCGCTTAGCATATTATTGCCTCTGGTTGGTTGCGCCGGGGCAGCTGCCGCGCAGGAGCGAGATACCACTCACTTAATTAGGTTTCGAATTTGATTCTTGGAATAAGTACAGGTCCCTTGACAAATAAGGATTCAGATCATGGATCGTCGTCGTCGTAACACTTTAGAGTGGCATTACCACATTGTGCAAGGACACGAGCTTGATGTACTATCGGGGAGACTTATGGTGTAGCAGATCGTAATAAAAACAAGGGGCGTTGTATAATTTGACAATTTGTTTAAAGACAGAAAAAGTCAAATGCTATCCCTCAAACAGCCTTGCTTGTTGCAATTTATTTTTAAAGTTGTTTAGTAAATAATGTGTAGATATTATATGTACAAATAACGTTTTTACAGTTGAAAGTTTGACAGTAAACAAAATAACGTTGCCATTGAAGCGTCTAGCAATTTGGATATGATAGACGCACCGTGACGTAATTTAAGGGAAGCGAGGAGCATCCGTTCCGCGAGCCACACAATATCGCCTTTAAGGTGGTTCGCCGAAGGTACCCCTTATTGTACATAGCAAGAACTATAGCAGTATATGGCTTTACGTTGTAAATTCTTCTCACAGCGCATCAAAGATGTGAAAGAGTTTTAGCTATTTTATTTTTAGTAGAGGTAGTAAATGGATAGAGAGTGTTGAAATAAATAAGGTCTGTATCTTGAAAAACCATATATAAGTACAGGTGTTTACTTGTAACATCCAATCCAATAACCTGTACCAAGATTATTATGTATGACTGACGAAATTTACACATAGGTAAGTGTGGAATTTAATGTTTGATTGATTGATAAGCCGACGAAATCTATTCATTCGATTTTCACCTTAATGTCAAACACAGTTGTATGTACGGTGGCCTGCACATCAAGTTACTACAATCTGTCAAATTTCTTCAATCGAACCTCACTTTTATGTCAAACGTGTTTGGTTCAAATATCAACTGAAGAAGTTTGACAGATTGTAGTAACTTGATGTGCTGGCCACTGTACAACAAGATAGATTGTAGTAACTTAACTTGTGATTTTCTTTACATATTGTTGTAGATAGCGCCCACGATCTGAGTTCATTGTCTTAATGATAAACATACAGTTATATTGCTGATCTATCTATCGTGAAACTATTGCCAAGTCCAAATAGTATTGGTACTTTCGATAGATATGTAGTATCGACAGGGAAACATTTAGGGAAATAGCGCAATAATATTGAAAACGCCAATACTATCGATAGCTTAACGTCCGATAGTGTCGATAGTATTTTGATTTCCAACAAGATAATACTATCGAAATAAAACCGATAAATGCATTCGATAGTATTGACAAAAAACACATTAGAATTATGAAGATCCATGCAGATGATTCCATCATATATGTACATACATATTGTGTTTCTTTTTCTATTTAAAATATAAACGGGTCGGTAAGTGCGACGAGCAGGAACTACAAGGAAATTAAGTGTAGCCGTAATTGTACTCGCGACGCGCGGACGCAGGGCCGCCGGCGTGGCAGCTGCGGTGCTAGCTCTAGCACTATTTCAGCACTATACCATCTCCGAGGTCTTATCGTTAACAGGTAGTCTCTGCAAGATGCCTTCAGGGCAGAAAACATTATTATCGAAGAAGACCGAATGGTACTGATATTGGGTACCTAGCACTATTTTGGATTTATGGACTGTGATGTTAAAACAAGCAAGCTCCTTTTAAAATTACAGATGAAAAACCAACTCGGATACTTGTTAAGGTCCAGGCGGCCACTACCCCTCTTCAAACGTCACTTGGTGGTAAGTAAGCACCACAACCCATGAACATCTGCGAGCACAGTGAGATCGCTGATGCATTGCTGGCTGTCACTTATATATAAGTGCCAGAATCAGTTTTAAACTAAGACTATATTTATATCACCTTTTGTAATAAGGGTGCTTAGATTATACATGTAAATATATTTACTTTCACAGGTTAAAATTTTTGTGCTTTTTTAAATGGCACTCAGCGAACTATTCCTGGTATGAAGTTGGCAGCACTGGCCGGACGTCGAGCGAGACGCATTAAAAATCTCACGACGCGAGTGGCTGCACCCCGCGCAGGCTGCGCGTCTCGTCTGCAGGGTGGAAGGTACCGGTGGGAAAGACAGTTTCAACCGGTATTTTACAAAAAAAGACCACAATCATATCTTACCGATCTACTTCACTCATCAATCTTGGCGATCTTATCCAAAACGAGGTGATCAAGCAGACAACTAAAGTTATCGATATAGCTCACAGGATTAGCAAGCTAAAGTGGCAGTAGGCTGGCCATCAGCCGTCGAACTGACAACCGCTGGGGTACACGAGTTCTGGACCACGTCTCGGTAAACGTTAAGTAGGAACGCCCTCAGGCTGGATGGAGTGACGATCTGCGCAGGATGGCTGGCAAGAGCTGGATACGAGTAGCGGAAAATTCGGAGGAGGAGGAGAGGTCTATGTCCAAAAGGTGGTCGATAAAATTATAAACTAACGATGTATACAATTATGTGATCTCACCTCGTACACCAGTTATAATCCCAGCACAAGTTGAAGAGCGTCTGGCAGCGCACGAAATCACATCTCGAAAGTGCACGCGACGGCAAGGGGAGGAAAAGAGGAGGAGTGGGGGAGAAATCATGTCAACTTCACCATAATTGAACACTCACCTCCAATAAATACCAAACCATTTCCGGCCAACTAAATTGAAATTTTCTCCACGGACTTTTCGTAGAATTATGAAATGAGAATGCATTACGAACTTACTGGTATACAATTTCAAGTGATATGTTAACACGATGTCGTATTTATAGTGTGTCTATTTTAGGAAATAGATGAGTTTATTTCCTCTCAGTGACAGCATCAATTCGAATCAATACTCGTGTCGTTCGGCAACTAGATAGACATAACCCGATCCAGGCGGGTGCATCCCAAAGGTCGGGGCAGGGATGCGCCTATTAAAACAATTAGTGTCACATTTGTGCTGCGAACGCTGCTGTCGCGGCAGGGTTGCCAACTTGGGGCTTTAAGCCCTAAAACGTGGCCAAAGCCCTCAGTTGGCAACCCTGCCAAATGCTCTGGTCTATTTTTAGGATCATATACATCCAACCAGTGTCGAATACTGAAAATAAAATGTAAATCACCTCTTACAACAGCCGCGTGACAAACATCGGAATGTTTACCGAAATTTAAAAAAATAAGGAGATTTATTGAAGGACAGAGCATGTCACCCGACTTCGTCATACTGAAGTAGGGTACAATCACCAGCGTTCTTGATGGCAGGCAAACCCAAACTAGAGCTTTATTTGTGACTTTTCTAATTTGCACTAAGGGTTTTTTTACGCAGACGGATAAGCGATTGCCGCCGCCCATAAACAACTGCAATACTAGTGAAGTCACAAGTGCGCTGCCAACCTCTCAATTCCTAGCTGCCTCCGGTAGCCTCACGAGGTTCTAGTGTCTTGTCACTCTAGTCGAGCCCATTCATACCGAACTAGCCCATTCATACCGAAGCCCTTTCACATGGTCAGGTGGCAATTACATAATTTCATCTTGATTTTGGACGATGATTTTTTCGGGAATCAGTAACCCAGCTGCGGCGGTCACGCGGCGGGGCCGCGGCGGCGAGGCTGCGGCGGTGAGATCAATATTTCATTTGTATTTAGCGCGTTCGGTATTGGTGTTGGCGCGGGCACAAATTGCTCCGCGCTGCTCGTACAGTTGCAACGCGCGCACACTGCGGGGGACGACAGTGAGATGTGCAGCCCACTGACTTGGTTCGCGACGTATGTGATGCAGGCATTTGACCAATCCAATTAAAACGCTCGCTACGCCTGCAAAATGTAAACACCTCGACTTTTATGAAAAGACTATAAGGTTCATACTAATTAGTGCTCGTGACTGTACTAGCTGCGCCGCACAATTTCACCCACGAATTGGTAGAATTATCATAATATTTTCACAATATACTATACTTTTTGATGCCTTTGAGCCTATGCAGCGCACGTTTAGTACATTCCGTGCTGAAAGGGATATAACCTGTATTATTATGAATTTTCGTCAGAATCTATTCAGTAGTTTTACGTGAAAAAGCAATAAACGTACCTACTAATATAATCCTCACAAATCGTCGGTAGAATTATGCCAAAGGCAAAATGATAAATCATTATTGTTCAAACTCAATTTAGATGACCATGTAGCAAATGCCGTCACGGTGTTAGTAATAATTAAAAAACTAAATTATTATAGCTGACACGCTACGTTCAAGTAACATTCACAGCGTATTCGCACCATTCTTTCCAGAAGAGGTTCACTGATTGACTCTAGACTGTGCAAGGCTCGTCACTCGGCGGGCGCGGCCGCGCGCAATCCGGCGCATATTTGCGGGATTGATCTTCGATGATGCGCGCTTGGACGCGGCCCCGGCGCCAACGCTGATGTCGCCTGCCGACTGATTTACTCAGCGCAGAGAAACAATCTAATTGATTGTATTGATCGAGTCTCGGACAATATGGTGACAGTTATTTAGATTAAGGTTAGTACATAAACGCTGCTTCATACTGAATGCACCATTTTCAAGACAAACGTTACAAAATGAAAGTGAGATATAACCCACCATGAGGCAACATAAAATGCATCCAGAGAATGAAGTCTGATTTGCAATACGTTTCATATAGGAGATCTAACTTTGTTCTTCGGAAGGAAGCAATATGTAGGTGCAAAAGATAAAAAAACGTCGCACGTCATACCTATGTACTTCCTCCTCGTACCTCCGGAAGAATGACTCCGTTAGGTTTAACAACGTTGGCGAAAATTCTCCGTCTAGATACCTATGGAGCATTTCCATGCTTAAATTCTCGATTGATTGAAACATCCATGTGAATACTGACTAAACGTCGCCAGTTTATCACTTCATAAAATTCATTAACTCGTTATTCGTCAAAAGCTGTTCTCGGAAATATTTCCTTAAATCCGCGGGGCGCGCTACGCCAAGTAACAATCATTTATGGGGCCCTCTGAGACACAAAAAGGACTGCTCTTCGGTAAATTGACGCATTGCCCCCTCCTCCTACCCCCGTCGCTGGGTTTCGTCCCCCATCGCTAATTAAATTAGAAAAATTGCTGGAGTTGAGCGGCGCAGCGTCTTCCACTAATTATAACAATGGCCCTGAACCTCGCAGTCTGATTACACTAACAGCATTAATGAGTGCCTCGGCGACGCCTCCCACACACGCTCGTGTCACCCTTTTCTACATAGGGA
Source organism: Cnaphalocrocis medinalis (assembly GCA_014851415.1). NCBI lineage: Eukaryota > Metazoa > Arthropoda > Insecta > Lepidoptera > Crambidae > Cnaphalocrocis > Cnaphalocrocis medinalis. Next base: position 9,782,238 of record CM026291.1, on the reverse strand, counting down.
GATTTAAAAAGAAATAATATTGTGATTGTTGAAGGGGACAGCATTTATATTTTTCTTGGTTCTTATTGACGGCGAGACGCGAGACCCCTTTTTTGGAACCGCAGAGCGCAGAAGCAACATCTCTGCCCCGCGGTGCAAAGAGGTGACCTGAACTTTAAACTTACCCGACCAATGTGCAACGGGGTCGGCCGGGGTACATATAATGATATAGTGCGATCCTTCTACTGAACTCATTTCCCTTTTCTCCCTCTTTAGAGTGGCTTGGAGTCATGACGACTGGTGCTTGCAATTAACGAAATCCCCAACAAAGTCTCCAACGATGCAGGGGCCCTTGCACCTGCATCGTTGCCAACGTTGTGTCAGAACAAGGGTTCTACCTGAGGCTTTATTGGACTCTAGAGCAAAGTCTTAGAGTCCAGCTATAGACTTTAGCCTTAAACTTCTAAACTTTATCTAGGTCATTCTCATAAAAGTACCATTACCGTGGCAGTTTTCAAATCCTTAAATCTCCAATATTGATATCCGATTACCCGCAAGCGTAGGCCTCTTGTGTTTAAAATGTAATATAATATACTAGGCGATTTAGATGTTAATTTTGGAAAAATATGGATATAAAGACTACTAAACCTACGATGTTGTCCCGACTTTATTGCAGCTCTCAAAATAAATGTGTATGTTTAGATGGTATGTTCTTGTCTTAAGTCTACAGCGAGGACTAAGTCGCCGGCGCCTCTCACTCGTCGACATTTCCCATCCGTCCTCCCAGACGGTGCCAAATAAGACAGGCTTGTGATTGCCAGATTGAAATCTCCAGACAAAGAATCTTTGCAGACACAAAGAAACGTCTGCCGTCTACAGCGACACGTACATTAACGTTTCGGCGTCTTATAAGGTCTCGTAAATAACACCAGTATATTGGTTTGGACGTAAGAAATCCAATAAGTAGATATCGGCATCGGCATTGTACGGAACCTAGGACTTGTGAAAATACTATTTATTCAGGTATTTCAATGATAATATAACCGACACTCTAAGAATAATACCTACCTAGGGATTTTCTTGCACAGGAAGTAAGATGAAAGAGGCCTTTTAGCGAGGCGATGCCGAAAGTCCCAGATAAGTAGGTATCCATACATAAATACTTATGCTTACATGCTTTTACAACTAGCATTGCCTTAGGGCCTTTCAGGTCTTTGGTTTACGCCTGCTCACGCAGCAGATTACGGTTTATATCTGTCATAAATAAAAAGAAAATTGCATTTGGTGCGCACACGGCGGCGGCGGGGCGCGGCGCGGCGGGCGGCGGACAAAGAGGGTTGCTTCTACAGAATTAATTCCGAAGAGCCGCGATAACAGCACCGCTCTAATTTGACGAGAACGCGACCTTGCACGTTAAAAATTATGACCCCTCTGAATGTAAATCATCCCGACTGGAATTGTACTTCATAGAAATCAGAAGAAATTGGGTACAAATTGGATTTAAATGTTGTATGTGCCACTGAAGAGGTCAATAATACTTCACTTAATCAAATAAAACATTTATCTACTGTAAAGTTAAGTTTTTAGAAAACTATACATTTGTAACGCCTGCTAATAGTCTTAAGCAAAAACGCAGGAAATCTGTTTTTTTCTCATTCACTCAGGCGCTAGCATGACTCAGATGCAAAAAAAATTATATAAATAAATCTATTAATAAAGTTTGGATTGCCTGAAATTCAACGTCATAAAATACAAAGAGCAGGATTACCTATTTAGAAAAATTTAAATACTACCATTCCTTGAACGATAAGGCACCGAGCGTGCTGTGCATCGAAGCGTAGGAATTACTTCAATACCACAAATAAAGAGAAATAAATTGCAAACTCATTTTTAAAAATAAATTAAAACTGCACTTACTTGGAATACAAAAACTCGTTCACTGCCGGCTGCTGACTCCTCACTGCTCCTCACGAATGAATGACCGGCCTGTCCAGTCGCATTCACATCACAGATTCGCATTTCATTTGCTATTCTATAAAAACACGACACAGTTCTTACACTCAACACACACGTTTTTTCACCACACTGTAATTTAAATATAAGAATTTCCGACACATTAGTTGAATATAACCAGTTACTGCGTACATTTTTTTATTGTTATTTTTTTACTGTATCTCGTGTATAAGTAAAGGGCCGAAAATCAGTGTTTCTCATCGTACGGATGTCTCACTCACACTGAGGCTGGAGCTCGTCGCACGGTTGCTGCAACTGACATTGTTTTATTAATCTACCCACATTTTTTTTCTTATTCTAAAATTGATTGTATTTGAAGTCATTTTGTTATTATGTGTTTTATTTGTTATAAATAAAGTTTTATCTATACAGGGTGTATCAGTGAACATTACATCCCATTAACCGCAATGTTCTACAAAATTTTTTCAACGACTTCTCGAAGTTCATCGATTTTTTTTCGAGTCTTCATACAAAATGACTAAGTATCGTAACCGACTTTGTATGAAAAGTAGAAAATTTTATGTGCGAATTTCCAAAACAAATATTAGCCTAGAATGGTTGGTATAACACGTGGTTAAGGGATGTAAATGTTCACAGATACACCCTGTATTGTTAGGTACCTAACATTATTAAACCTATTTTAGTTGTATACAACGACGGCTAATTCAAAGTAGCGTTGCTAATCGGTAATAAAATATTTACGTACAAAAAAGAGTTTTCATTCTTAATCCTCGTTCTCCATCAAGGGATCCTAAGCAAATGTTTACGAACCACACTGGCGTTAATCCAAATTGAACAATAAAATGTTTGGGAAATCCTAACATACATAACATACAAAAATAATATCAAATTTATGCGATATTTGCGCCTGACTTATACATTGTAGTTATCGTAATAGATTACTATTAGGTGATTCGTCTGCTCGTCTGCCACCCATCACAAAAAACCCTGAATTGACTTATTTGAAGTAATCACCGCCGCCCATAAACATTTGTTAAATCAGAGAGGTTGCTGATGCCTTGTTGGCTTTTTAGAAAATAAATGCGAATTCTTGAAAATCCTAAGTCGTAGACGTCAGGAAATACTGCTGCAGGCAAAACCGTTCCACAATACTGAGGTAGGATTTAGAAAGTTCCGCGAGAAACGCACAGTACACAGTAGACCGTCATCCATCAAGATAATGAGGATGGAATGACAGTCCCTTGCGTGTGGTTCGATTTAAAGATTCAGCTGCAAAGAATCAGATCAAACTGTTCCTCAGAGCACTCTCCGTGATATGTAATTAAGAATGCTGAAGTAACCTATGCTGAAACCAGCCGTGGACGCTCACAGGCCTTTGTCCAACCTCTGCTATGCAAATCCATCCAATTGATCTCTATTTGTCGGCCTCTGGGCAAATGTAAAATTACCCTGTTATAAATTTCCGTTATAATAAAAAAAATCTTAAATTATGTAAGGTACCGAATTTAAAAATGTCTTAGACGTTTGTCGTACCTAAATTTTTTGCTCTCTAAACAAAATCCGGTAAAGGATTTTTACGACAAATCTTCCATCACTGGGCTACTTGAGTATTAGTAAGTTTTCATAATCAACCATTAGCCGAACAGAACAACAAGCAATAGTGTGTTTACCATAGCCTTCATCAGCGCACGGAATGGTTGCCGCTACACAAACAACTAAATTGATACCGATCCGACCGAAGTCATATTTGTTTCCACAACATTATTGAGGTTATCGAATGTTTACTTACACGTACGAATCAACTGTTTAAAGCGGCATCATCCTAAAAAGGGGGTTCTCACAAAAACGGTTAGCTAAAGAAAAACATCGTGAGGAAACCAACACATTTAGTATCTATAGTTTCTGAAACGTCTTAGCCATTGTTGTTACCATGCATTCTAATCACTTAGATATTAATTTATTTCTAGAACATATCCTGTAATGTAAAAATGTTAATGTCCTGTAATGTTTAACTGTGGGAGAGCCACGCTTCGGCATGAATGGGTCGGCTCGACCGGAGTGATACCACTGCCTCACAGAAAACCGGCGAGAAGCAGCCCCTGTGCTGTGTTTCGCTGAGTGAGTGAGGGTACCGGAGGCCCACCCGGGGGGGAAGGGGATAAAAGGTTGGCAGCGCACTTGTAACTCCACTGGTGTTGCAAGTGTCCATGAGCGGCGGCAATTGCTTACCATCAGGTGATCCGCCTGCTCGTCTGCTACCTATCACATAAAAAAAAAATGTTGGCAGACCATAAATAAATGTGTACTTAACCATGATTTTGTTGGTCCGGTTCCTCTGTCAAAAGGTTTTGGAGATCAGACGGAAGTCACTTCATTGTATCTAACTACCCGACTCCTCAAACCCTGAATCATGGCGCAGCGTTAGCGTATCCCGGTCTCCGAAGCGACCGAATTGGATCAACCAGGCATTACATGCTAAGATCAAGATGAGGTGTTCAATGCAATTGCGAGTGCTGAGATACAGTTTTCAAAATATTTAGGTAGCTTTGAATTATGACGCTGATTTATAGAACAGGATATGCAAGTAGTTGGAGCAGTGGCACGCGAGTGTTGGAGTTGGTGCGCTCGGCTCCGGCGCGGCCGTCGGCTGCCAAAACTTGTGACACCGCGCCAACTTGATGCCGCATCTGACCTGCTTACTGCCGGTGCATAGCTCTACAATAAAATATTTGGGTGGTGAACTTGGAATAGGTATTAGTTCAAGGTTTAACCTTTGAACAAAAATGTACAAAAATGTATCCTTTCAGCCTTCAGGGCGTTACAAAGAAGGAGCTGGAACTTATGTACAGGAACTCAACATCCTTGGGATGATGACTTTGTAAGTAGATACGAGTAATCGAATAAACATTTACTATCTTCCCAAGTTTAAATAGGTAGATAGATAGTTATGTTTATTCTTGTAAAATCTCTGTAGGTATTTAAGATGTGATAATTTTGCGTAGGTAATGTTTAAAATTAACCACAAAACTGAAAACAAATTCATATTTATATTCATCTTCCGATGTCGTCACCGATACTCGGAGCTCTGGAGCCATCTGTCTAATTAACATTTCGGGACACCGCACACCGCACATGTCGACTTACCCACTGTCGCGTTTCGTAAGAAATCACTCACCGCGGCGGAATGCGCCTCCCAGAATAATCCCAACTTCTAAATTAACGAATATTGTCATGAATTTGTTACAGTTACCGCCTTCACTTAACATAAAGCAAGATAAAAGAGAACGCATTTTTAAAATCAAAGGAAATATGCGAGAAAGATTGAGTTATAGCGACGCGGGGTGTTATAAAGAGCGTAACCTAGATAACTAGTTAAAAGCTCACTTGGTCAAATTCGTCCAATTACCCGAGTATCTGTTTGAGCATTAGAGCTAACACCGAGTGCCAAGCCCGCGCCCAGGTGCGCTGCCAACGGCCGCGCGGCGCTCGCGCGCTACGTAAACATATCGATGTTTACGTAACTTGCGAATTATCGCTTTGATCTCGAGTGGCGTGCGATTGCGATACAAATTAACCCCAATGATAAGTATAAATCACTTTCAAATCCAAAGCGCAGCGGCGCGCACGTTATTAAAATGAATGGTGCAGTTTCGGTATTAATCTAATCGAGAGAACTGTCCCATCCGGTTATTTACGCGGCGTGACGTTACTAACTAATAACATCTATTTCAGAGCGGCGCACACGCGTGCGCTCCAGTTCTCTAAACAAACAATCAACACTAATAGTGGCGCCGCTAATAGTGTTCTTATTCGGGCGCGATATATCCGGAGTCCGGAGCGAGCCTAGCCGCGCGCCCGGCGCTGCTCGGCGCGTGCCGGCCCACGCTTACACTTTGTCAAATAAAACAACATCAACCTGTCACTATCTCAGTATTTATTTACCACTCACGCTGGCTCTATAAATAACGGATGACTATTTACAATATTTACAAGATCGCAAAATATACAAAAAGTGGAGGAGCAGCGCCGAGGTCACGTGGCGCGCACAGCCCTCCGCAGCAGCGCGGCCAGCGCCAGCGCGGGCGCCAGCGCGCCGCGGCTGGCTGCGCTGCTGTCTGCTGACTGGTCGCGCTGCATTGCTTCCATTGGACTCTCTGTAAACAAAAGCACATTTTCTACAATACTGCACTTAAACGAACAGTTTATGCTAACTGCAAACACACGGATCACCTGATGGTAGGTATATGACTACCTTCAAATTAGGTCTCCTGTACCTTTATTGATTCATAGCTTTGGTAGCTTTTCTGTGAGGCCATGCCGAACCGAAAATACTCGATCAAATATGATATGGTCACTTCTTCTGGCACTCCCGGGGAGGGGGCATCCGCCCGGGAGAGTATCGTGGAGGGAGCCTTTGGCTGTATCACCATGATATTTAAGTAAAGTAAGCATTTAGCATTGTTCACAGAAAACAGATACCAACAACAAGGAAGAGCAGCAGATATAATACTAATATAGGTAATGTTGATTTCCCCAATATAGGTGATGATGGAGAACCGCCAAGGGCTTAGCGCGTATGCCTCTACGTGGTATAGATAAGCTTGCCAGCTTATACCCCTTAATTACTACGCGCTTGCTCTGCGATCCAAGGTGGGTCTTGGCTATCCCTTGCATCTTCTTCTATAACTATTTGTAAAGAGGTTAATATTCTCATATTCCACGCCAGGGCTTATAGGTAAACCGAAAACACGAAACACTTGCGCGACACAATCAACGTCCAGCGCCATCTAATGGTTGACAGTGTAAAGCTACTGTCCCGAAACGAAGTGAGGGCGAGCCACTAGTCTAGAAATAAAAAAAATGATTAGGCTGGCGTAGCTACCTGCAGCAACGTGTAGAGTGATGGCGTCGGCGACGTCGCCGGCGACGCAGGAGTACGCGCCGGCGTCGCGCGCGCCCAGCGCCGCCAGCGTGAGCCGCGACACCGCGCGCCACGGCCAGCGCTCCGTGTCCAGCGACACGCCGCCGCGGTCGCTCTGGAGGTAAGGGACACAAACTTGAAGAAAGGTTGCATTGACCACGTAATCATGATACAGCTCAAGACTAGAATCACAGACCAATAAGAGCACTAGTTACTAGAAATATCAATCAATACTATTCAAGAGCAGACGTCACTTTAAATGCGGGTGTGGTAAGTACTAACAGTACACACAGTATTACCTATTTACACTGCGTCATCTATCAACGTAATGTTGCCACCGAGGCAGGGTATGTAGATAGGCAATTGATGTATCACGCCTTCTTAATGGTGAATTGACCAACATAACTCTCCTGCCGGGGGGCAGGCGGATTATGTCGGGCTCTCCTCTAGAAGAGGCCGGAGGCGGACCGACTAAGCCCCAGGGACACTCCCTCACCACCAGAGGGGGGAGAAGACATGAGTACGGGTTGTATAACCTTACTTCACGTGTGTGTACCTGCAAGTCAACTGGGCGGCCGTCCCTCTCCCAGCGGATGTCGAGCGGCGGCAGCGGCAGGTCGCGCGGCGGCGGCTCGTAGCGCGCCTCGCACGCCAGCGTGGCCGCGCCGCCCGGCGCCGCGTGCAGCGCGCGCGCGCCCACCGCCGCGATCACCGCCACCGGCACTGGCTCATCTGGACCACACCATCAAAAAGAAAGGTAAAAAAGAGAGAAAGAGTTAGGGTGATGTTAGGTTTCCTGGAAGAACTTGGCTGCGTTGAGTACTTAATAATGAACTTCACCCTTCACTCGTGAAATAGGACACCTAACGCCGGTTACAGAAAACACGTACGAAATAAAAAAAAGATCACACTCTTCAATATCAACGTCAGCTAGAGCCCGTTCTGTACCAATTGAATTGGTGGCTGACCGTTTTTTTATGTGATAGGTGGCAGACGAACAGATGCATCACCAGATGCGATAATATGCGATTGCCGCTGTCCGTCCATAGACATCCGTAACACCCGTAGAGTCACCATAATGATATCAGCTCACATCCACCTCACTGCTGAGTATAGGCCTCTTTTCTGTCAAGCCACTCCCTGCGGTCCCCAATGTTGCCAGCCTCATCCATTGTTTTCCTGCTACAATATCGTCAGGCCAACGGACAGGTGGTCTACCACTAGTGGTGGTTTATAATAGGACTTGCTGCTTGACGGTTCGATTGCGTTACTACAACAGCCATGGTCACAACAGTGGTGGTCCAGAAGAGTACTAACCAAGAACTGTGAGGTTGAAGAAGAGGCTCATCTTGGGCTCGGTGTTGAGCTGGCACTCGTAGCGGCCGGCGTCGGCGCGGCGCAGGCGCGCGATGCGCAGCGCGTGCGTGGACAGCGCGCCGCCGCGCCGCGCCCGCGCCGCCACGCGCGCGTCGCCCGTGAACACCACGCCCGCGTGCGTCAGGATCTGCAGGTCCCGCGACCGCACCCACGACACCTGCCACAAACAATACTGTTCAATAGTCTTGCCCCCCTCGAAAACTATTCAGGATATCAATAGTGCTATCCATAATCTCGATAGTATCAGGCGTTAAACTATCGATAGTACACACTCGTATATACCTAAATTGGCATCGACTCCGGCGATCGCTATCCGGAGATGTGTCACAGTGGCAGCCCTATCAAATTGACTTTTGATAAACTAACATGAACAATTCGACATAAACGTATTGCTGAAACATGCCAGAGATACATTAAAATAACAATTTTAACCCACGCAGCAAAAACACGCGCACAATAATCCAACAGCTACAGGGCACGGAGTAAACTAACCGATAAAATACGGTCCCCAATTTTGTGAACGTATTTTTATTGTAACTAATCTCTCAACAGAAATAAACCGAGAATTAGGCAGTTAATTTCGGAAGTGAGTGATTTATTGATCTGTCTAATCCTATAAACTGGAATTGCGCAGTTTATAGGATTTCGTTTACGCCCACTTTGTTTACAGTGAGCCCATGGATATCATTTCGTAGGACAAGTTGCGAAGATTTTGGTATTTGGCAATCGGAGCTTCCGGGAAGTTTTATAGGGGCGCACGCAGCGCGAGCATGGGCGCTGTGGGCGCGACGCTATATCGAGCGCGAGTCGATGACCGCGATTGGAATCGCGCGCGATCACTGTCACCCCCGCGCGTGAGCTCCGCGAGATGACGATGGGCCGAAATAGGTCCACCTCGCGCTACCAAGGTGTGGCTCGCGTTCTAGGAAACTTCTAGCGGCTACCAGCGACTCGGCGCAGCATGCCGCGCGTTGCGGGCAGTACTTGGGCCTTGCGCTGGCACGGGCGCTACTACGACACTTATCTCAAGGTTGGGCGGGGATTCCTCTCTGCTATTTTCGCCTCATTGTAGTGAGGGCCGATGTCGCGCATGTTTCCGCGCATTCCGCGGCCGCGGCCACGTGACCTCAGCTGCCGCCTCGCGTGTCACTGTCGTCGATTCATCTATCCGACATATATTTCGGGAGCACGTGTAAATCGTTCGCATTGCTCAACTCATATTTTCACATTTCAAACCGATGACTAATCGAGTTTTATTTTGATCGTAAAATCCTACGCTAAATCATAATAAAACAAGCCAAATGACAGGTTATATTTGAAAACCAGCGAGTTAATTGAGAGATGAGGAACGGCATTCGCGAAAAGTTTATTTTTGAATGTACATTACTTTTTATTAAAGCCAGTGTTTGGTTGGTACCTACTCGATCTAGTTTAGTATCTAAACACGCTCGTATAAGGCGCTACACCTTGCTACGTGTTACAATAATAGAAAACGAAATCGCTGGTCAAGTGCCAATTGTACGAACTACGAGCCCATCGAAGTTTACTAATTATGTACCTGGCCTGGTTCGCGCCGGGACTCTCCGCCTGATCCACTGTTTTATTTGCCTCTTACGAGTGTATGGGAACAATAAAAGTATTTTTATCTGTGAACACGTTTTACAGCTCGGTTACCCGCGATGATCGTTTCGGCAATTACGGGCTTTGATTACTTTTTATCTTCATGTTCTTTATTTTCCTGCGACTGTGGTTTTGCATATGCATTTGTTCTGAGGTGTGTTGTGCATACTTTCGCAATGGCACAAGCAGTCGAAGTGTGATGATGTCATGTTAAAAAAAGTAACGTCGACATGAAAGCTACTTATTTCAGATCGGTTTTAGCGTCAAGCGTACGAGTATTTTGGGCTGCAGCACTGCACTCGTATGTACTTACTACTAGTGCACCTATGTCGTAGGCGGCCATGTTTTTCCAGCTCGACGTCGCTGCCGAGCGCCGCCAGCACGCGCGTGTCGCCGCGCGTCGTCAGTGAGGGAGCACTCACCGCCTTGTCCCCGAGGCGCAGCACGCGGCACTCCAGCTCGACGTCGCTGCCGAGCGCCGCCAGCACGCGCGTGTCGCCGCGCGTCGTCAGTGAGGGAGCACTCACCGCCTTGTCCCCGAGGCGCAGCACGCGGCACTCCAGCTCGACGTCGCTGCCGAGCGCCGCCAGCACGCGCGTGTCGCCGCGCGTCGTCAGTGAGGGAGCACTCACCGCCTTGTCCCCGAGGCGCAGCACGCGGCACTCCAGCTCGACGTCGCTGCCGAGCGCCGCCAGCACGCGCGTGTCGCCGCGCGTCGTCAGTGAGGGAGCACTCACCGCCTTGTCCCCGAGGCGCAGCACGCGGCACTCCAGCTCGACGTCGCTGCCGAGCGCCGCCAGCACGCGCGTGTCGCCGCGCGTCGTCAGTGAGGGAGCACTCACCGCCTTGTCCCCGAGGCGCAGCACGCGGCACTCCAGCTCGACGTCGCTGCCGAGCGCCGCCAGCACGCGCGTGTCGCTGCGCGCGAACTCAGGCCCCGCGTCCTCCGCCCCCGCGCCCCCCGCGTCCCCGTCCGTCACCGACACCACCTCGCCCTCGGCGCACCCGCACCACCGACCTGAAAAAAGTTTGATCCACATAGTGTCAAGGCAATTTTTGTTGAATTTTAAGATACCTTTTTAACGATACCCCATACAATGAGGTAAGTTGATTTTTTTTTCGAATTGAATTTTCGCTGTATGGGAGGGGGGGTGAAAAATAATTATTTTTCGAAAATTTTAAAAACCTATTATTTTATTATTATTATACATCTCTCCACCAATTTTCGTGGCAATCGGTGCAGAAACGGCGGAGAACGAGCCAGGACAGACAGACGGAACAGACAGACAGACATGACGAAACTATAAGGGTTCCTAGTAGACTACGGAACCCTAAAAATGAAAAACAACATAAGATTTTAATGAAAATAGTAGCGAAACTAAAACTGGTGAAGATGGGCAGCACCGACAAAGTCCTTTGAACTTTAATATTTACCACAGTTCTTTGAAAACTTTACAAATATGCAAAAAAAAATGCAGCACTCATCATGCAAATTCGGTTTCGGGGCGTCGCATAAAATATGCGTTTCTCCCGCGGGTCGCGGCAGCTCGCCGCGGCGCCACCGGCACAGTCGACCAAACATACCGTACAACAATTTAACATTATACCTACACTCTAATTTATTAAATTAGTACAAAATGTTTTTATGGGTAGTTCTAATATACATGGATAACCATATATTTTCTCTAAGAAGCATATAAAAAGTTTTTACGTTTAATTATGATCGCGAGTAAATCCGCGGGTTACAACAGGTAACTTAACCATTTATTCCAACAGAAAATATTGCACATTGAAAAGATTATATTAGTTCTCCAAAAGTTGTTTTATCTGGCAGTATCGCACCTTGCAAGAATAATCGCACCAGCAATTGTCATTGGCACTAATAAAGTACAAGTAGGTACACTAACTAGAAATAAACAAACAAAAAAGCAGAGTCGACTCATAGTAACCAAAACTTTAAGTTTAATAAATTAACTGTACGGTGGCCTGCACATCAAGTTACTACAATCTGTCAAATTTCTTCAATCGAATAACTGTACATCAGATGCAAACGCTAGTGTCATGACCCTGCTACAGCTCGTAGCATTCATTCATAGTGTCCATGCTACGAGGTGCCAGCGTAGCTAAAAAGACTGTTGCTATACTTAATATTACACAAGCTCGGTAAGACGGCTCACTGCTACTCAATTATTTTTGCGTAGTGCGGGGAGCATGAATGGCGTGACGTCACGGGCTGCACGCGCGTGAGTAAAGCCCGTGTAATGCACCGCCTACTGTACGTATTGTACGTGCTACATACTACTGAGCACATACTATGCGAGTGTGACGCGGCGCCGCGGAGTTCCCAGCGCCCACTCCGCTTGCTTGCTGCATCAAAACCGCTACCTAGGGTTGCTATTACATATTCATAGAAGTATAATTTAGTGTAATAATGTTGGATGTCGATCCAATCCCTATAAAAGCCTTGAAAATTAATTTATCACGTCTATAGCTAAAGATTATTTTCTTATCTGATCTCCTTGCAACATTGACCTGTAATTGATCTTAGACTACACGATACTGGAAGAGGGAAAACTCGTATGTAAGCTCCTACTTGCTGGGTGCTCAATCATATCAATAATAATGAACTATGTATTCCCGCATTGTAACATTATTTTTAGATTAATTAATACATATTAGACAATAAAGAAATTTAGTGTAGGTATCTTAGGCAGTATTACAATCGATTTCTACTACATATAGACTACCTTCGAACAAATGCCATGTTAATGACATTTTCCACAGTTAAAGTAAAATGCTGAAACGCCGTCAACCCTAGCCTAGGCTTTCAGCAACACAATAGAATTACGCGGAACACGCGGCGGTCTCCAGCGCAGAGCGCGCGCCGGCGCCGCGGCTCGCGCTTATTCAATCATGCGCTAACTCGCTCGTCCGCGCACTAAGCGCCTGCTTGAGAACTGCCCACCGTTTGTATGAGGAGTGAAATGACTTAAGCGTCATTGAAGAACAATTTTGTTAGCTAGACGTTTGGTGTCTTCTCGGCAGAAAACTACATTCCGCCCCCATGGCGTTGACTATCTAGGGTGAATGAATACGAGTAATAGGCCACTCTCATTGAGTTTCAGGGTGTCCCCATAGGAATGTGATGCCTAAACTGCGACTCATCGGGTCGTCCGACCATCTCGTAGTTAAGTACGTCGTAGACGTTTCGGTTGGACAGTTACTTGTGTACCCACAACTGTTCAAAATTATTGATTCTGAACGCTTAACGATAGTCTTATTCCTAATTTTTGTTTTCGAACAATTTGACTAATGTTCTATGGCAGGGGTCACCAATAATGATACCGCTGTCATCGTCGTTTTTTTTCTAATTGGTCACCCCTGATCTATAGTAAAACGCTATGAGACCCATAATAACAAAATTCAGTAATAAACGATGGCGAGTTTATGACTATTTTTCTCCAGAGAATTAATAATCTTCTCATACCGTATGATTAAACTCGCAATGAGCCAATTAGCTCGCTGAGAGGTTACTGATATTATGTTTATTAGTATAATTCCATTATCATACTCCGTTAATTGATTAATGAATTCATATTATGATACGTTTGGATGCTGAGCGTTTGTCAATCAATCACGGTGTAATTAATTGGATATGTTTAATAAATGATGTGATAAAATGCATTAAGTTATAATATAGAATGAAGCTCTAGATTTCAAATAGAAAGCAAATCGATTAATTTATTTGTATCTTAGGTTAAGCAGAAAAGTAAGTGGCGACCTCATTTACCTAGAAACAGCGATTGGTCTGGAATAAACAAAGACCTATTTAATCTCATCTAAGTACTTTTCTAACGAACTTACCTACGTTCGCCGACTTATACACATAATTCGAACAGTCAAAAAGGTAATCATATTATGAGGTTATCGTGACTTTGCGATTTCTTTATAAATGTAAGCATGTTAATATGTTGTTTGTACATTCTAATCTCAAGAAAATATACTGAACGAATTTGAATGGATTTTCTTGAAGTAACAACTAATTCTTGAAGTAACAATAATGTAATAAGCTTAGAGCTTAGGGTATAATTTATAATTTTGTAAAATAAATTGAAATTTATGCGAACAGAACCGCGGCCGGCCGGTAGTTTTAAAAATAAATTAGCCTAGTCTTACTTTGAAAATACATTTCTAGTTTCATTTTAATAAAACCTAAAAGAGGACAACAAAAACTGTGATTGATATGACAGGCTATTTGCATTCTAAAATCAAAACGTAAATGTTTTTATTCAAATAGGCTTTCACGAACACTTTGGCTCGGTGGGGGGGGGGGGGGAGGGCGTGCTCGTTGCCTACTAACTACTAATCCACTAACACAGATCTAAATAACATTGGTCCTACAACGAAACCATTCCATAACGAACGAGAAAAGCGACGGGGGTAACGGCTCGGTTGTGAACTGCCATAGTCGAAGTCAAGGCCTATATATAGGAAAACCGAATAGGCAAAACACTTGCGCGAATACTGACATTGACATTGTTGGCGCTTCACATCCTATCCTATAGTGACCTATCTGATCACGCAGAATTGTTCATGCGTGGCAGTGATTACTTACCGTCAGGTGACCCGCTTGATCATTTGTCGCCTGTTATAAAGAAAGATTGAAAACGAGCGTTACTTTGTGCGCGTGCGCCGTGCGCGGGCCGGCGGGCGGCGCGCGCACGTGCGCGGTATTTGTGCGTTTCGCGCGGAAGCGCCGCCCGCATCCTGCATCCGCTTGATTCACCAACGCACTTTGGGGAAACTAAGTTCACTCAATTATGCACTTCAAATAATGTTTACTCGTGCAGGAATATATGCCGTATTTGATTTTAGATTTTGCACGCGGACAAAATCTCACGAAAAAAGTTAACTTCTTACTTACTTTAGCTGAAACAGTTACTTCTATAATTTATAGTGCAATATATGGGTCCTTATGTTTTATTTTGCTAAAACCCAAAACTACCGAATTACCGAATATTTACCTAATCGTTATTAGCTTAAGTAGAATAATTATACCGTAAGTAATGTGGCCGTCTTACATAGAAAAATGAGGTAAACAAGTAAACGGATAGACTTGTAAGCGTGTATGCTGCCCATTGCGCCCGCTATAAATACAGATCACCAATATTTATGAATTGAGTTTATTTTAAGAGTGGGTATAGCTGTGCGATAAATATGTAATCCTCGAGTAAATAAACTTATTTATAAGTGTGTGTGTCTTTTTATAAAATATTGCGTGTGAGCAACGACGCTGGCGCTAGTTGCCTTGGCAACCGTCCCGCACGCGTGTGCCGGGCCCAGTGTTTCCAACTCACTTTCGGAGCTACATCTATCAATGTCATAAGTAAACGTAACGCACTTTTCACACTAGGTGTTTCACACTTTTAACTCTACACTATGATGTAAAACCCGACTCACTCAAATTCATTGTACTCGATGTTAATTAAACCTCCCTAGTTACTCAACATTACAACAAACGAGATTATGTTATTCAGTCGGATATACCCTTTACGAACCTGCTTGTTTTCCGAGAAACTGAAACACAATAGGATTTCTTGATGTAGGTAGTATGCGTTCTAGTTATTATAAAATCTCTTTATAGTTAGGATACTTGTTGCTAAAATAATGTTTAAACAATATATTATTCAAATACCGAACGCCCACAAAATGAGTGAATCCATATTACTGCAAGTAACAACCACACATCAAAGTAAACAAAACTGTCATATTTCTTCAATCGACTCTCCTCTTACTGGCGAACTCATAAGGTTGAATATCAGGTGTAAAAATTTGACTGATTGTGGTAACCTGATGTGTGGCTGTCTATACCTTTCTAAAAGACCGGCAACGCATCAACGACTTCCCTAATCTCGTAGATGTTTAAAAGCGACGGTGATGATTACTTACTTATTTACTATCAAGTAACGAGCTTTCTCGTTGGTCGCC
Organism: Cnaphalocrocis medinalis; assembly: GCA_014851415.1. Taxonomy (NCBI): domain Eukaryota; kingdom Metazoa; phylum Arthropoda; class Insecta; order Lepidoptera; family Crambidae; genus Cnaphalocrocis; species Cnaphalocrocis medinalis. The sequence goes on along the minus strand of CM026291.1, from coordinate 9,766,379 downwards.
TCTAGCATTAAAAAAAAGTAGGTACAATCGGTTACATAAAATGTGTACACTTTATGACGTAATAGGTACTTATCTTGTCACAATATCTCTACATACTACCTTCCTTGTTAGAAATTAGAAGTCATATAATCCGTTACTAAAGTATATCTTCCTTGTTAACTCGCTGCATTATCCTCTACCCAAAGGTTGTCTGGAAGAGATCGCTATTAGCGATAAGGCCGCCAATACTGTATTTGGAAATTACTATTAGCGTTAAGTTCTGTAATGTGTTGTGCGATAAAGAGTATCTATCTATCTTTTTTCAGCCGATTGTAGAGTAGATTTTGCTGATCCCTACTGTGGCACATGTAGGTACAAATATTTCAGAGAAATAATTTTAACGATGAATGAAAATCAATTCAATAGTTACTGGAAATCAGATTGCAGTTTCCAGCTTCTTTGCAACATCGAAACTCAATAAAAAACTAGCGGCTCCTGGCAACAAATTAAAATCCTCAGGGCATTCCCGTACAAGGAAGGATCAAAGAGAGCGGCATGCAGGGCTCGGCGAGATTGCTTTATCCCAACATCATGGTTCATGGTGCGTCCAATTTTAACCGCCATCTTGATCGAGTGCCAAACCGTTTTAGGGCTCGGCCGCTGCGGGAGCTATTGCCGCGGACTATGCCAATGCTAACTTATGAGATTTATTGGTTACAATTTCAAAGCACTTTTCTTTGATGATATCTCATCAAGAATTTATATTCGTACTAAAATATTGGCCTTATAAAGTCATTTTAAATAACTTTTGCTCTGCAAAGACAAACTGTTTCGGGGTGGGAGATAGGTAGGCTGCAGTAGTAGGTAGATTAACTTTTGATTGTTTGATTTGACAATAATTGAATGGGTGCTATTGCGTGTTAAAAATCCACTGGGTGGCTAACTGAGATCCAACTTCAACGTCGTGGCACATTTGTAATTATAGTTAAGTAATAATGCAGCGCGAAATTACGCGCCAACTATTGCTGCTGCTGATGATGTAGTAATGGTCGCATTATCATGATATTATGATCTTGTGGGTTCTCGGTACATCGTAGAGGAATAAATATTATGCGCTCAGATCTTGCTTTGAAATCCAATCATAATATGATATTATTGTTCGACATCCAATTTTATTCAGCTCGTAAACTTGTAAATGGAAATAATAGTTCCCAGATGTTTAGCAGTTAGGAGTCGTCAGCAAAATCTCACAGAATCTATTTTAGCTCAGTTTACCAATTTAAGTGGGAAGTCGGTGAGTGATTTGTCACAATGCCAACGTCATAAACGTAGAAGAAGTACTGAATGGCTTCATAATAATTATAGCGCATAAAAATGCCATGTGGTGCGGAGGGTGCCCCAGCGCCGAGCGCCCTCTAGTGATGCACCCAATACGAATCAATTAACCGAACTAAAGTAACTATTTCTTTATATAAAAGAATCAGAATACTGTCCCACTGTATAGTAAAGGCCGCCATCAAAAACGTCAAGTTATAGCTACTCAAGTGAGGGGATTAGGCGTAATCACTACTTTTGCCTAATACGGATTTGTGATGATCACAAACCCGAGCTATATTCGAAAAATTCATAACAAAATTTTTTTTCTCGATCCGGAATCGGAATATCTTTAATAATATAATGGCGTTAATTATATGGATTTTGTTGTTGTTGATTTGTTCTGTGCCGTACCCCAAAGGGCTAAAATGGGACCCTATTTATTATTAACCATTTGCTCTGTGTTCGTACCATAATATTTGTCTCACTCTTAAATCACCATAATATTGGTACCGATCCGAACCATTGGTATCATTTGCGTCACTATTGCGGTCCGGTCCCGCACCGAAATAACCCTCGCGCTTGACGAGTGACGGCGCGGCGTGACGGGACGAGCGGGACGCGGCCGCCGCGTGACGGCGCGCGCGCATGAAAACATGCCTTCATACTTTCCGCTTATTTAGACGACTAATGCAAAGGCCGTTCAGGTTAAATATTCCATCACTCATGATTATTATTCGGCGGGTATTTCTAAAGATTGCATCGAAAACGATTTTTTTCTCAAAGAAATATTTTATATTGTGATATTAGGTCTTCATACATTTGGATGAGTCAGCAAAAGTATGTTTGGAATTTTTCGAACACAGGTCGGGTTTGTGATCGATCACCATCACTAGCACTAGGCACCAATCATACTAGCGAGGCCTCTGCCCTGCAGTGGGGCAGTATATACTAGGCAGTAGGTATATACCTAGGTTAGGTTAGGTTATAGGCTGATATTTTACTTTTATTTTTTTAGATCAACTCCTGGTTGATGAAAACCGAGCTTGGTATTTTAACATAGCCATAAAAACCGTAGCCGTACAAAGAAGTACATTTTCATTTTAAAAAATTGTGCGACCCTACGTACAAGTATGTACTCGTATGTGTCTAAGTAGCAGTTCCACTACGCAGTTACCGAATTTATTAGTCCTATTAAAATGCAACCCTTTGTTACTGCGAAGTAGCACGTGCATTATTAGTACAACGTGTAATTCCATCTCGCCATTGTTCGGGTGGCCCGCATGCGCGAGGACCACCTACCGGCGCGCAGCCCGCGCGTCCTGATGAGAGGCGAAGTAAACACTTGCCTAACACTCACGCGCAAGAGTTACGGCGCGCGATCACAGGCGCCGGCGCACGCCGCGAGCCGACGCGATGACGCGGACCAAACAGATGAAAGGGCACAATTAACTGCCGTCCACAGCTAGCATGCCTCCAATAAAGACACCACGTTACCCTCTGATCATCATTTAATGAGACTTTTATTTTTATGACTTCAAGTTCCAACAACCATTTTATTGTTCAGCGGCAGATTTGTGAATGTTGTGAAAGAATTGGCGAGTCAGCGGCGATAAACGAGTCATTCTTTGCCCTCGATATGCGCCAAGCCAACGAGGATTCCTGTTACTCGCTTGGCCTCAGCTCTACTTCAATTACACAGGCAAGAAAAGTTTCACTAACTTTTGCAGTAAAATCACTAGTTACTTAGAGTATCGAATTATATCTGCTTCTAGTGTTTCCGGTAAGTTATTTCCTGTCTTAAGTGCTCTTTGACAGCTCCGCTAATAAAATCAAAATGTCTAATTTGATACAACTTTACAAGCGATAAAATTCCCCGAAGCGCATTTGTCATAAAGGCATTCGAGGCTGGAAGTCGTTTGCGTGTCCGGCGCTCGTCGGGCCGCATGTGCGCGCTGACTCAGCGCTCGGCGCTCGCGCGCTATGCCCGTTATGCGCGAACCGTGGGCTTTTATACGCATACACGTCATAACTTCATTTAGATATTAGCATAGCCAATAATACACTCTCGAATTGACCGAGATACCAGTCTTAATCAGGTTTTAGAAGGGAAAGCAGATAAAATGACAAGGAGTACGATCACCAACCCGTTAGTTGATTTCAAACGATGGTAGAGCACACATCGACATTCCGAATCAGCGGAAGATTACATAATATTTGACATTCATAAATGTAACTGGACTTAATAAGAATTCACCACTATCGCTTACCATCAGGCTACATTTAGCATCTACGTGCAAAACGAGTGTAGATACAAATTCAGACTATAAAGCGTAAATATTTAATAATTTTGGGCTTCTAGAGCACCAAGTTATTCAGACTTGCTAATTTTATCAATAATCAATAAAATAAATAAACAACAAAATAATTGATCAACGATAACCACCAACCCCTGCGCACTGAGCTGGAATTGAATCTCACAATTTTAAAAGCAACAAAGATAAGACAAATTGAGAGACGAGTCCTTTTCAAGTGGACTTTGAGAAATCGAGTCTGTCAGTTTTTTACTGGCTTGTTTTGATAAGTCGTTCGCGCCGAGATATTAATTTATCTCTATTGAGGGCGCTTGTTCCGGCGATGGAGAGATCGGAGGGCACGCTCCCCGTGTTCTTTGTAATTGTCTAGTGCGTGATGACGTGCGGGGCGGTGCGTGCGGGGCGGTGTGTATGTTGCCGGGCTGAATTTTCACTTTGCCCCAGGCGCTATCAACTTCCTAAGCTCCAAACACCTAAAAATACCCTAAACGAAAATTAATAGTTACTCCAAGACAAAGGCACACGAATTAGTAGAACAACTCGTTAGAGCGAACACACGTACTCAAGGTCATCGCCGAGGGGAGGAAAAGAGGGGAAATGCTAATAAATGTAGCTAAATATAAAACACGCAAATAAGTCCCACTTGACTCGTTTGATCGATCATTTGTACGTCAAAACTCGAATGAAGTCCATTAGCTACATAAAGTTCTTGCGTTTTATACAAAGTAAACTCTCCATATTATGAACTAGGTTCCCGCCTACCCTTACACCACTACTGGACTTGTACATTGCCTATAGTGTGTTGTTGCGAAAACAGTCATCGGAGGATCCATGGGAGTGCTTCGCTTCGGCATGAATGCTCTTACATCGGCTTGCAGGTAGAGGCCAAACCACGTCGTGACGCAACGCTTGTGCTGTGTTTCGGTAAGTGAGGGAGGGCATCGGAGGCCTAATTCAGGGGAAAGGGAAGCTTAAAGACTGGCAGCGCACTCGTTACTCCATCGATGTTGCCATGGACATCCGTGGGATACGGCATTTGCTTATCGTTTGCCACCTACATCATAAAATATAACTAAAAATTCGTATGTAGGTACCACCAGAATATCATGATAGAATAAACATACCCTAAAAATTACCCTCCTGCATGATTTTAGTATGCCTAGGGTAAATTAGCTATGTGCGCGCGTAGCGGTGCGGCGTACGTGCGGGCGCGCGGCGCATCTGGCGCGAAACAATTCACAAGCTTTTTGTTTCATTCAATCAGAGTCGTTGCGCTTCGACGCGGACGCGGCTATTTCCAGCGCGCGGCACTTTTACAATTATACCTTTTACACACTAAATGGTTTGATTTTATGCGCCGGAATCCCACACACGGTGCAGCTGAGACAAGAGGCGTGCGCTATCAGCCATCTCTTCCAACTTTAATGATTAATAGTCACAAAATTTTGCCACCCATTGTTCGACCATTATTTGTCGCTTGTTGCATGCCCGACAACTTTGCTAGTAGAGTCATTATTACCTAAGTATGGACGTCTAGCAATTTGTATTTGACTTAAGGTCCATATCTCAACACAATTAAACTTTAGAAGAAGATTTATGATATTTGTCCAGACCAAATCATCTAGACCCGAACCAATGTAGGCAATTCGGTTTCCAAATTGACCCGTTCGATAGTGAAACCCTGATCCTTCCCACACATCATCACTTACCATCACTTAAGATTGCGGCAAAATATCTGGCCATTCAAAATAAAGGCTCCCTACTTTAATTTTATTTCATTTTGAAATATGTAAGGTAACAATTGTAATCTACCACTAGTTCGGCGTGTCCAATGTTCCAAAGGTAACCGAAAACCCGCGGTTAAAGTGATAAACTGCGGTGTAGTTAACTACGTGCACCTACCCAATTTGTCAGACAGCTAATGGTTGTTAAGTTAATTATAGTTAATGGGCTCTTTAAAATTGTACTCGCTAGGAATGTGGAGCTAATTGGTACAGAGTGTGAAGGAAAGTGTCGTCCTAAACATGCTTCGTGGGCCACAAAAAATAACAGGCTCGGTCGCATCCCACACTGTGGCAGCAAATGCACCATTAATAAAGATAAAAGTGAAGATTTTAATGAGTTATAATTGTTTACTTCGTACCTACTTCAAATAATTCCACTGTTAGAAAAATCAGATAAGTACTCGAACATGGCGTATGTACAGTTTTTTATCGACTTAGGATTAGTAGGTATTTAACATACGGATAGTCTGAATATAGGTAGTCATAATATTTATTTCTTTTCATGTAGTATTTTTTCATTCATTTTTCATCCTTGTGTAGAAACTTGTAATTTATCTTCCAAGTATTTACTTTGTATATGTTTCGCATAAAAAAACACTTCAGAAATTTTGACAGGAAAGCCAAGCTTCGGTATAATTGGTCGTTTCAACCGGTGTGATATTACGGCTTCACAGAAAACCGGCATGAAGCAGCGCCTGAGCTATATTTCGCTGAAATGGTAGACATATATCATCCCTTCCTTACGAAAGTAGCTCTGTCCGTCTGTCTGTAACTCTTTCACGCCAAAACTACTGAACGGATTTGAATGAAATTTTGTGTACAGATGGTCTTAACTCTGAGAAAGAACATAGGCTACAATTTATTGTGAAAGGGGGGTTAAAAGAGGGGGCCTCACCTGCCAAGGCCGGCAGCGCGGCCAGCAGCAGCAGCCGCGCGAGCGCGCGCATCGCCGTGCAGCTCGCTGCGCAGGCGCAGGCCGCAGTGCAACAGTCTCTTACACTGAACACTTAGTTCCGAACTCCACTCACGTCACTACAGTCACCAGGTAACTGGACCTAAGCTTTTGTAGGTGCATCTCGCACTCTCAGTCTCTTCAGTGTAATGCCCACCTGCAACAATAAAAATACATTCAACTTTCATAAACTATACCTAGGTACTACAGGTTGCCTCCTCTGTGTTGTTACATGTCTGTGATTTGTTAAAATATTAGTATTGTATTAAGTCACTATGCATGTAACATATTTCCGAAAGAAATTATTTGTATATTTTGTACTTTTCATAGTACTTTATTTGAATATTGAGATTAATTTGGGAAAATTAAACATTTTATATAATTAATCTCAAAAAAACAGTCTTTAATAAATTAAGTAAAAAAAATATTTTAGTCGTACCCATTATATTATGTCACAGTCAACATAATTGACGGCGGTACTACGAACAGACCAATCAATGCTAACATGATACAGAAACATGTTAGTGCATTCTGTTTATTTTTGTATTAGAACAATAAACTACTGCGTTGATGTCTTTTACTTGATGCACTTTTTTCTCTCTAAAAGTCCAAACAATAACCAGATTGGGCTTCACTAGCACAACTTAAAATTAAAACCTGTTGCCGCGTACATATATACGTATGATTTATTAATAATAATCTGGCCACACAAAAAATACCCTAACTCTTTGTTCGAGTATTACATTAAATGAATGAAAAGTCTCACAATCAAAACAAGAGGGCGCATAATTCATAATTTTAATAATGGTATAATAAATTGAATTTTACGATTACAATGAGTTGTGCGGTCATAAATAGTTTAATTAACATCGGTCAGCTCGTGTTGAGATAACGATCGAGTTGTGGGCAGAGCCCCGCGGGGCGCCGGCCCCTGCGCCCTGCGCCCCGGCGGGCTGCGCCTGACCTCCGCCCCGGACCAGCATAAAATACTTCGCCCATTATTATTACGACTCGTGCTTGCCCCCGGATTGCGTAGATGTGCTTTTGATGAGTGCGATAGTTGTTACTGGTAGTTACAGTCAGACGAATGTGGGGGACGTGTTTAGACCTCCGTGACTATCTCTACGCATTCGAAATTGTATGGCGTGCTAATTTGATTGCGTATCATTTTGTACACGTAAAAGTTTACAATAAACCTGAAGGGGCTCGTTGGGTTTCTAAATTTTTGTATGGACAGCGTGACGAAAACATAAATTACCTGATTTGCAGTTGCAGAATAAACAATATGGGTGGGTATGGTATTAATTTCAGCTCTAACTAAAGAATGCCTTTAACTGAAGTTGCTTTTTGATGGACGTTTTTTTAACTGGGTCCCAGAAGCCTTGGTGTTAGAACAGTTGAACATTGTTATTCCCAAGTCAATAAAAAACATTGACAATCATAAAGATTTTTCGCTTGCGGTCGGAAATGACCCTCGGTTCGGTTCCCACTGCAAGCAGCGGGGACGACAGACCTCATTACCGAACCGATGTGTGCTCACATTTAACGGCGCCGTTCTCACCGCCATATGCTCCCAGCTATCTACGCCATCGCCCTCAACCCTCAACACTTCGGTTCTCAACGCTACCGATTGCTGCATGATTTTTTTATCTCGGTTATCAATTTGTTAATTACTTTTTAGGCGCGTTGGTCTATTAACGTTGGAGCAGATGTTTGCTCAATAACAATCATTATTGCACTCCGTGATTATTAATAAAATTCTGTGTTGTTGGGGATCCTTCAATATTTACGCTTTTGGACACTGTAAAATACGCATCATTGCGTGTTCAAAAAACTTATCTATCCGTAATCGTCATTTCTGTTATAGTATTTCTGGTTCTTTTTGTAAGAGTCATTTAATTAAATTACGATCCTCGAATTTACGTACGAGTAGAGTATAATAAAAATATATATATGTAAATAGGACGCAGTATTTTTTTTAATCTGATAACGTCAATCCAATTAATTTTAGGGGCAGCAATGACATGATGACATAAACCGTGAACGTATCTTTATTTTATCCGTGAAAATCCTGACTTAAAAGTGTCTATTAATAAAACTGTTTGCAAAATCGACAACTCTGGAATGACTTGGCTACGACATTCCAATTGGCACTTGCCACGAGCCCGGCAAGTTGCCGCCGCGGAATGCGCTCGCGCATCTGCCCGCGCCTGTCACTCTATTTTGTACCAGCCGACTTAGAGTTTTTACATGCCTACGGAAATACCTGCCGGGGATACTTCAAAGCTCGCTAGACCGAACATAAATCTCTAAACATGGTATTTATTGTCCCCGGTGCAGTCTTTACCACAACAAGACTGAAAATCAAAACCATCGTTACAAGGCCCCAAAGAAACAATAAGTACAATCACAATTAAATTAGTGCTAACGCATGGCTGGTATAAACTACCGATTTAAGGAAATACATCAAAGCATAATACCTATCTAGAAACAGGACTAAGCGCAAAGCATTTTCCCAGAAAATGTATATTGTAAGCTGAACAATCAAACGGCGCCAGCAAACGCAAGCTATACGTAGTAAATAAGCTATAGGACAGCGACGACAGCGCGGCCGAAGGCGTAATAGCTAGAAACCAGAGGGCTTACAACGAAACCGTCCCGTACCGATCGATAATATACCTTATCACGCCCAAAACAAGAGACGGGGACAAAGATAAATAAAGATTCGGTCGTGAAATCCTTTTCATTGCTGGCCCTAGGGGGCGGCGCCGGCGCAGGTGCGCGCGCGCAAACAAACCCGCGTGTTTACAGACCTGTTCGCGCCGTCACTCAGCTTCCTCGTCGTGCCCAAACAACCCTTTGTGTTTGTGCTCATCATACGCATGACGTTTTTCAAGGATCATTGTTTACTTTGAACTTATAAATCAATCAGCCGGTTCCCAGTACGTAAATATAACTTAGGAAACAATCAGTCTTCATTAATGGATCCATTAATTTTCATATCTCAAATACTTCATATAAATCGACATTATAAGTAGTAATCTTGAACATCTATTTTTTTTTAATTAACTTTAAACTAGGTATTATCATCTAACATGTCATAAAGAACAAAAATTCGTATCTTTGTGTATTGTGATGTTATCAGCAAAACTCAAAAGCTACTGGATCATCTTGAAAATTCGTTCACCAGTAATAATATAGGAACTTCATCCCTGAATATTATTTAGTCCTGGCCAGTAATGCAAGGGTTAATGCTAGTTTTCTAAACTGTACGTACAAATGTAAGATTGAAGAATGACTGACTATTTATTTAAGTTTTAAACAAATGCAAACTATTGTATTGTGTCGTTGCATCGAGCGTCTTATAATCCTTTACGCCATTTAAGCATAGCCAATTCATTGAACCCCCGTTGAATTCAACCACCCGCTGTCCGAGGGGTGAGGGACTAAAGCGCCAATATTGAGAAGTGGCTAATGTGAGCTTTTTAATCTTCTCAAATGGGTTAAATAAAGAATCTAACATTTGTGGAAGATAGCTAAAGTGTGTAACCAACTATTGGGAAGGCAGAGAGAGGGGAACTATCTCTATCTATGTTGGACACTTTGGAGGCAAAGGATTACAAATTACTTTAAAAATTGCTTCCGATCTATAACTCGGCTTTAAATCAAAGTCTGACTAAGGACATGGACGCAAAATAAGTATAAAGTAAGATTTACTTTAAAAAAGTCTTATCTGAAGAAGGTCTTTAGAAGATACTTAACCTGTCACTAATAACTAGGTTGGACCTTCTTAGGAGTTAAGGAGTCAGGGTATGTTGGGAGTCAGGGTATGTCGGGTGCAACCGTGCAGAACGGACGCTCGCAGCACGGCCAGCGCTCGCGCACGCGCGCGCTATTTCCGCGCTGGGGCCGCAAATAGCGCGCCCAGAATACCGCGCAAAGGTTACTTAAATATCGACACCACTCTGAGCGGCCTTTGCTCTTTCGCAACTGCACTAAATAAACAAACAATCTCGTAAATACTCGCTCTCGTCCACTACGTACGACACGCGACAACGCGCGTCCCTGACCATTACACATTTCGCAGTATTACGAGAGTAATTTGCTTACCGGTTTAGACCTAAATAAGGGTTGCGGGATCGATGCTCACACCAGAACAAATTCTGTTGATGAAATTACCCTTTTTGTTGGGTCCAACCCATGTGTTTTGTTTCTGGTGTCTATAAAACAAGGGAAAATCTTAATTTGGGATATGTAATCTTCTGTGTGAGTGGATCGAACACAAAGGTACGCGTACGAGGTAAGTAGGTACTCAATACTAAAGGTTTTAATCATGCATGCAAATTATTGAGGTTTCAAATGTTTGGTTTTTATGAACTTAGGTAGGTAACTCCCTAATTTAATCAGATTTTTGACACCTTGCTTGTGTAAATATAATAAGATAAACAAATCAAACAAGGCAGCATAGCCATCAAAACGTTAACATCAGTGTCCTTTGTATCCGAAGTCAAACTGCCACAAAAGGCTACTTAGACAAACATCGCAAAAGCTTTGAAGCCCCACGCGATGCAGCCCAAGCCATCAAATCCATGAGTCAACCCTGAGGGTCCGGCAGTAAAGATAAACACACAGAGTTCCCTCGTAAAGTCGCTTCAGATCCCACTTTGATTAGCTGCTCTGGAAGCGACCGGCTTGTGGTTTTCAAGAGCTGAATTTACATAGCGGTGAAAGGATTCCATTAATTGCTACAAATTACTGAGCTTTTGACCAGCAGATGATAATGTAAGAGACTGAGTAATTACACCCTCTGCTTTATTATTACGACCTACACTTATTCTACTAAGTACTTTGAGTATTTATACTCAAAGACTAAGTAAGTATGAATGCTCACTGCCTTAAATTATTTAACTACCTACTCGTATAGTAGACCCAAAGTAGGTTTTAGGTCGTTTTCATGGTTGTGAGTACTTTTATCGAGGTGGGCTTGAATACACTTGAAGTTATTGGGGCTGGTAATCAACGGCAAGGTGGGGAAAAATCTGAATTAATAGCATGTGATTACGTTCAATGTAATAATACATTTTATGTAGTTTCATCACACAAATACCTAACTCTATGTAGGTAACGTTGTCTCATACAAAAACTTCGAAATTCGGCTCAAAAAACATTGTTTGGGTTAATGCCGAATATAAACACGAAGGAATTTAGGTGTTCCGCTATGGGAGTGACAGCTGTTGGCTAGATCGGCCCAATTTATCGCCAAAAGTAAGCAGCAGTCACTCAAACCGATGAACACAAGGTCGCCATGAGCTTCTGGCGCGGTTCTCACAAGGTGCTAGGTCGGTGGTTCCGATTCAAAAGCACTGTCGATATAAGGTGTTATGATCCATCGGTTACCCAGCAGGACCTACCGTATGAGCGGAGCCAGCCACAGATTCCAGTAGGTATAGGTAAGTAGCAGGTTAGAACACAAAAGAAGAAGGACTAATTCTGATTTACTAATAAATTATTAAGATTGGGCTTGAATCATTGGTCCAATACACTAATAAATTAAGTATAAGTAACAAAAGTTCCACCTTGAAAAGCTTGGAATGAAATACTTATGTAAGATTTTGTAGGGATTTTGTTATTTATAGAGGTAAATACCTAAATACATCTTTAGTGTTTTTGACAGCATCGTCATGGAAATTGGCTTTACGTGTAAAATGTCATTACTACCCTTAATAAAATGTTTATATTGATCTACCTTGTTTTGTTCCAACGAAAGCTATTTGTGCCAAACAAAGTATTTAAATCCATTATAATTAATAGTCATTTAACACCAGTGAAAACGTCGAGATGGGGAGTTGAGCGAAAGACTGTAATAAGAGTTTATTTGAATATTTACCAAAACTAAGCACAATATTTCGTAGCAAAACTTTTGAGAATACTGTATTAAAAGCGAAACAAAGGTAGTCAAAAAGTCAGGTAGGAAAGGTGTCGTGACGCTCTTATGAATATGTATATTCTGCAAAGTATTTCAATATTAATGTATCGGCTTAGCTTTTTACTGATTATTCGTTAGTTGCACAAACATTATGTAACTGAAAATTAAGTAAAGAGATCGCAGCGCTTCCCGGCATAAAATTTGATTTGAACCAATCAATCGCTCACCAATTTATGAATATTTCCGACCGGTGACAAAATTCACTCCAACGTAACTGCTAAATAGCAGTCGTTTTTAAACGTTTGCACTTTAGTAGGTAATAGTTTTAATGTTTATAACAAACGGAATCACAACACGCGCGTTTCGTTTACTCGTGCGAGAGTAGCGTCTAGGTGTCGGGGAGGAAACCGTGCGTGCGCGCAAGCTGGAGCCGGGGCACTGTCGCGCGGCCGCGTGCGGCGCTCCGCGCGCGCCGGGTAAACACGGCCCGGTCCTACGACACGCCACTCCCGATTCTCGGACTTTCTGCATTAATAATTCCCTGAGATCCCGAATTCCGCTATTCCGTACCTACCCGCAGTCCCAAACCACATGTGGCGTTTAGAAAGCTTTTAAGCTCCCTATTTGATAATGAAGCTGAGGCATCTACCTACAGTATCTCTACTGTAGGTACTCGAGAGTACTCATCACTTGATGGGAAATCTGCCAATTATCTGAGGATCCTCATCCGAAGGCAAGCACTATGAATTACGGGCATACAAACAATCGGCGCAATCAAAGACGCACTTTGATCCGAAGCCGATAAGCCGGTTACCGGCCCGTAGAATTATCTCTACGTACCTACTTAGCATTACTTACGATCTGCGTGGGTGTTTGCTTAATGTAAGCTTTTACTCAAATATGGTACGTAGGTAAGTAAATCTTTTTTATAAATTTTTTTTAGATTCCTCACTCCTAGGGGTATTCAAAAATACCCCATGTATGTTCAGCGATTTTTTGTAGTTTTCGAGTTATAATTTTTTTAAAGGTTTTTTTCAAGTTTTCTGCCAGCGAGGCTTAAAAAATTCATAACTTTTTTTTTATTGGCTATTTTGTAATTCTTTTTTTATGACATGATTTTCTAGAATGTTATTCATAATAAAAAAATATTTGGCTTCCTAAAACCCTTAATGTTACCCAAAAAAGGTCTTGAAAGTTAGGATTTTAGTTTTCAGTAGGATTTACTCAAACATTTAACTTCAATTTAAAGTACAAAAAGAAGTTTTCATAGCTTCGGATTAAGTTTAGAAACTTAACAGGGTCCTAAACTATCAATATCATGAAAAAAAAATACTACTTAATGGGCCTTTTTTTGAAGTTATCGACCTCCGAACACAGATAGGCTGAAAATGTATGAAACTCAATAAGGCAATTTTTGCTCGATTGAAGGATTTACTCAAACATTTAACTTCAATTTAAAGTACAAAAAGAAGTTTTCATAGCTTCGGATTAAGTTTAGAAACTTAACAGGGTCCTAAACTATCAATATCATGAAAAAAAAATACTACTTAATGGGCCTTTTTTTGAAGTTATCGACCTCCGAACACAGATAGGCTGAAAATGTATGAAACTCAATAAGGCAATTTTTGCTCGATTGAAGGATTTACTCAAACATTTAACTTCAATTTAAAGTACAAAAAGAAGTTTTCATAGCTTCGGATTAAGTTTAGAAACTTAACAGGGTCCTAAACTACCAATATCATGAAAAAAAAATACTACTTAATGGGCCTTTTTTTGAAGTTATCGACCTCCGAACACAGATAGGCTGAAAATGTATGAAACTCAATAAGGCAATTTTTGCTCGATTGAAGGATTTACTCAAACATTTAACTTCAATTTAAAGTACAAAAAGAAGTTTTCATAGCTTCGGATTAAGTTTAGAAACTTAACAGGGTCCTAAACTATCAATATCATGAAAAAAAAATACTACTTAATGGGCCTTTTTTTGAAGTTATCGACCTCCGAACACAGATAGGCTGAAAATGTATGAAACTCAATTGAAGCTATTTTTCTACTTTTTAACATTCCAATAGTAAATAAACCTTGAAATTGCGATAGTTTTAAAAAAGCACGCTTCGGCATGAATGGGCCGGCTCGACCAGTGTGATACCACGGCCTTCGTACTAGCAATCACCCAGTTGCTTTAGTCCACTGTAAACTGGTTGTAGCCCGTGCACGATCAATTGGCTTAGGATTTATAACATACAATAGATCGCAGGGGCCAGGCTGATTAAAAAACAGTGTATTCCTTTTGGTATACCAATTCTTATACAGGGTGGTCTAACTAGTGACGTCAATAAATTTTTTTTAGATTCCTCACTCCTAGGGGTATTCAAAAATACCCCATGTATGTTCAGCGATTTTTTGTAGTTTTCGAGTTATAATTTTTTTAAAGGTTTTTTTCAAGTTTTCTGCCAGCGAGGCTTAAAAAATTCATAACTTTTTTTTTATTGGCTATTTTGTAATTCTTTTTTTATGACATGATTTTCTAGAATGTTATTCATAATAAAAAAAATATTTGGCTTCCTAAAACCCCTTAATGTTACCCAAAAAAGGTCTTGAAAGTTAGGATTTTAGTTTTCAGTAGGATTTACTCAAACATTCAACTTCAAATTAAAAATACAAAGAGGAGTTTCCATAGCTTCGAAGTAAGTTTAAAAACTTCACAGGGTCCTAAACTATCAATATCATGAAAAAAAAAATACTACTTAATGGGCCTTTTTTTGAAGTTATCGACCTCCGAACACAGATAGGCTGAAAATGTATGAAACTCAATAAGGCAATTTTTGCTCGATTGAAGGATTTACTCAAACATTTAACTTCAATTTAAAGTACAAAAAGAAGTTTTCATAGCTTCGGATTAAGTTTAGAAACTTAACAGGGTCCTAAACTACCAATATCATGAAAAAATAATACTACTTTATAAGCCTCTTTTTGAAGTAATCGGCCTCCGAACGCAGCTGCGCAGATAGGCTGAAAATGTATGAAACTCAATTGAAGCTATTTTTCTACTTTTTAACATTCCAATAGTAAATAAACCTTGAAATTGCGATAGTTTTAAAAAAGCACGCTTCGGCATGAATGGGCCGGCTCGACCAGTGTGATACCACGGCCTCACAGAAGACCGGCGTACAGCCGGCGGAAGACCGGCGGCAGCACCTGCGCTGTGTTTCGTCGAGTGAGTGAGGGCACCGGAGGCCCAATTAGGGGAAAGGGGGTTAAAGGCAGCGCACTTGATACTCTACTGGTGTTGAAGGTGTCTATGGGCGGCTGCCATTGCTTACCATCAGGTGATCCGTCTGTTTGTCTGCCACCTATCACATAAAAGAAAGTAAATAAAAAGCGCACGTGTTTTGTTTGCGTTATTTTCTCTCCATATTGAACTAATTACGCTGTGTTAACTAGACTCTGATTATACTCACGTATTGGCTTAGTGAGTAACTCATAGTACTGCACAATCCAAGTCATTGAGTAACAAGCACAGGCGCAAAAAGAGGCTAATAAAGTAGTTTTATTTTTTTATGATATTGGTAGTTTAGGACCCTGTTAAGTTTCTAAACTTAATCCGAAGCTATTAAAACTCCTTTTTGTACTTTAAATTGAAGTTAAATATTGAGTAAATCCTTCAATCGAGCAAAAATTGCCTTATTGAGTTTCATACATTTTCAGCCTATCTGCGTTCGGAGGTCGATAACTTCAAAAAAAGGCCCATTAAGTAGTATTTTTTTTTCATGATATCGATAGTTTAGGACCCTGTGAAGTTTTTAAACTTACTTCGAAGCTATGGAAACTCCTCTTTGTATTTTTAATTTGAAGTTGAATGTTTGAGTAAATCCTACTGAAAACTAAAATCCTAACTTTCAAGACCTTTTTTGGGTAACATTAAGGGGTTTTAGGGAGCCAAATATTTTTTTTATTATGAATAACATTCTAGAAAATCATGTCATAAAAAAAGAATTACAAAATAGCCAATAAAAAAAAAGTTATGAATTTTTTAAGCCTCGCTGGCAGAATACTTAAAAAAAACCTTTAAAAAATTATAACTCGAAAACTACAAAAAATCGCTGAACATACATGGGGTATTTTTGGATACCCCCAGGTGTGAGGAATCTAAAAAAAATTTATTGACGTCACTAAAAAACCACCCTGTAGGTGTCCATGGGCGGCGGTAATCGCTTACCATCAGGTGATCCGTGTGCTCGTCTGCCACCTAGATCATAAAAAAAAGAGTTGAGCCTTTCTCCCGCTGCACTCTACATCCTCTTAAAATGTTCCCGAGCTTAAGCGGATATTTTGTTATACCCTACTGCTATTTCTCAGGATCATTCAAAAACTCCCAAGCAGTTGGGTATATCTCACACGATGTCTTGTTTGTTGGTTTTCACTATAGTAAATATTCTATTTACCACTAATATACCTACATAAAGTGCAAGTACGAGTAAGTTATTTTGTAATGTAAAGTGGACTTCACTTTCCGAACTTAGACTCTCCTTCGGTCCATTGTATGTGATGTAAGTAAGTTATTTTAAACAAAGGTAAAAAATGCTATGTACTTACGACATTTTAAATGAAGAAGACTGCAAACACGAAAACTTAGCTGCCCTGCCGAGACCGAGCTATGTCTACTTCCTACAAAAGTAAGTATCGGTTCGTAAAGTTCGTGTTGCTACGTATTCGTAGGAATCAAAAAAATAACACTTATTGGTCTGTGACAAGTAATAAAAACTTCTTAAGTAGTTAGACCAAAGAATTAAAAAAAGACATTAGAATTCGAGTTTAGGATTTATATTCAAACTAGTATAAAATATTTAAGAACAATATACAGAATATACAAGGTATACAATATCTACAATAGTATAGGGAAATTGGCTATGTGCAAAGCGAGTAGTGGTGGACAGATAATGACCACGCACAATACGGCAGAAATTGGAAACAAATGCAGATGGTCAACTTTCAGAAGTGTTGATTGCAGTACAACCTCCAATGTAACTGCTAAATAGCAGTCGTTTTTAAACGTTTGCACTTTAGTAGGTAATAGTTTTAATGTTTATAACAAACGGAATCACAACACTCGCGTTTCGTTTACTCGTGCGAGAGTAGCGTCTAGGTGTCGGGGGGAAACCGTGCGTGCCGGCAAGCTGGAGCCGGGGCACTGTCGCGCGGCCGCGTGCGGCGCTCCGCGCGCCGGGTATAACACGGGCCCGCTCCTACGACACGCCACTCCCGATTCTCGGACTTTCTGCATTAATAATTCCCTGAGTCCCGAATTCCGCTATTCCGTACCTACCCGCAGTTCCAAAACCCCCATGTGGCGTTTAGAAAGCTTTTAAGCTCCCTATTTGATAATGAAGCTGAGGCATCTACCTACAGTATCTACTAGTACTACAGTAGTAGTAGTAGTAGTAGTAGTCTACTGTACTCGAGAGTACTCATCACTTTATGGGAAATCTGCCAATTATCTGAGGATCCTCATCCGAAGGCAAGCACTATGAATTACGGGCATACAAACAATCGGCGCAATCAATAAGACGCACTTTGATCCGAAGCCGATAGCCGGTACCGGCCCGTAGAATATCTCTACGTACCTACTTAGCATTACTTACGATCTGCGTGGGTGTTTGCTTAATGTAAGCTTTTACTCAAATATGGTACGTAGGTAAGTAAATCTGTTTTGATAAAGTTTGTTTTTGTATCCATTTATATGTAAAGACAACACGTCTTAAACAATTGGTGTACGAGTACCTACTTAATGGTTCTGTTGGTTGTTGATGAAAAACAGTGTGATTAGAGATATACAGACCTACATTTTTTTTTCATTCAGTTAGGTAACATAAATCCATCTAGTAATTTATTAATATCTAAACAGAGTAGGGCTATTTTTAATGTTAGTAAGTATAAAGGTAGGTAGGTATATTTATTTGCATAAAAATGAACTGAATACAACAATCATCTTTTCAATCAAAATCATAAAGTTTAAAATTAGATAGTAAAATGTGTACATATAGATAGAGGTACCTACCTACATAGAATATTTTTTGTTCAGTTTACGTCTATGCAGAACATTTACCTATTTTCAAGTTATGATCAATCATCGGGATTATCTATAAAATTGTAATCCAAAGAATCTTTCTTTTTCTTTCATAATTAATGTATAAAACATTTTCTTGCGGTTTCTGGATGCACCCACAACAGTAACTGGATACATAACTTTCTTAGGTATGTACGTACTAGGCAAGTACCTAGGTACACCTATCTAAGTTATACTTATTTAGAACTAGTGGCCGCCCGCAACTTCGTTTGCGTGAACTTTATGACTCTTGACTTAAAGATGATTATTTAAATATAATTAAACAAAAATATTACTTATTATAAATGTTCGTTTATAGGTTAATAGATTTTTAAGGCGGCTCATTAATATTTTATACGAAATGCTAAGGAATGGAACAACTTGCCGGCTTTTGTATTTCCAGAGAGCTACAATTTGGGTGTCTTTAAGTCGAGAGTGAATAGGCTTCTTCTGGGAAAGCACGCTACATCTTAGACCTCATTGTCACTCTCCATCAGGTGAGATGAGGTCAAGTGCAAACCCATTTAATATTTAAAATATCAACTTCTAATGAAAGTAACCCCCAAATTATTTTTATTCCATTAGGGGATGTAAGTATTCTATTAAAGTTTGAATCTTATATTTTATCCATCAATTCTGTCAAAGAATGTGTATGCAAAAGTTGGAGTAAATTGGGCCAAGGAATCACGTAGTCCCATGAACAACTTTGAACCCCCTTTTCGCTCCATTAGGGGTTTAAGTTCGGAATATCCTTCCTTATAGGATCTCATCCAAAAATGCTCATCACATTGACAATTTTCCATTCCATTTCATTCCATATTTGTTATAGTGTAGCTGGGCTCTTAGAGGTCCAACCAGATGTTCCATGATCTTTGATTTTTTTTCATGGCGATCATAAACTGCTCATCAATCTGAACAACTTTTGTTAAGGTGCCATTGACCTACCTCTTATAGTTTAGCTGGGCTGTTGTGTTCTACATCAAGGAGCCTGGTCTTCAATAATAAAATATATCCTATAAGTTGCCTGATATTACAGCTATACAATAAAAAAAGTTCATTCGAATCTGGTTCAGTAGGTTCCGGAGATAGCGCGAACAAACAGACAAACAGACAAACAGATAAACAGACAAACAGACAAACAGACAACAGGGACAACAGGACAAGACAACAATTTTTAAAATCATTGATTCATGTTCTCGTTACTGTTTTTTGTTCGTCCTAAGTTATTTTGAGATAAATATCTTCAATGTACAGACACAGCTTTTTTACATTTTTATTCTATGTATAGATCATCAATCCAATCAAGTGATGAGAATTAGACGAGAGTTCTTACTCTTCAGTCGATAGTCTTTGCCTATTTTTCAACAAAGCAGACAGACAGTAGACCGTAAGTAATAGACTACACACTCTTTGCGCTAATACATAGACGACCGAAAAACGCACCCTTGCACGGACTGCGTCAAACCTCGACCTGAGGACAATGCAGCGTTCAATGAACACAGTCGCCTCCTGCGGCTTAACCAATTTGATTTATTTATTTGTTCTAAACGAATAACTAAAATAAATCAGCCGGCTCCGCGCGCGCCCTCCAAACTCTATAATTTTATGCAAATTAGTTTCGAACATTATTGGACTAGCGACGAGCGTCCACATTAGGATCGCTGACAGTCTGTCATAATGAAACTGGCTTACTGGGCGGACACAACGCGTAGTGTATCTTAATCTAGTGCAATAATTTAATTAACCATTCTGCAGTCTAGCTGAAACTGAAATCCTTCTCGCTCGACCCGGTCACATACTATTTACATACGAGTATATGAACCCGGTCCATCCAGTGCGTAATGCGTTTGCATATTGATTAAATGAATAAATCAAATATTTAAATAATCCTTTTATTTGTAGAGATACCTAAAACCACAAAATACCTACTTAAATAATAAATTGAGACAACATCATATAGATTGTCCTGTTCCCAAACTAAGGTTTTCCCGT
Source organism: Cnaphalocrocis medinalis (assembly GCA_014851415.1). NCBI lineage: Eukaryota > Metazoa > Arthropoda > Insecta > Lepidoptera > Crambidae > Cnaphalocrocis > Cnaphalocrocis medinalis. The sequence goes on along the minus strand of CM026291.1, from coordinate 9,746,011 downwards.
GTGCTATGAAACATTAGGTAATTTATTAATTTAAAACCTACCCTTTACATAAATGGTCATCAATCTGGTGTCTACAACTAGCAACAACTCTAGTAACAACGTACCAAATTGAAAAACAAAGTAGGTAAATAAATAATATTTTACCCCATACGTTTGTAAAAACTTCATCCACAACATTAATCTTTGAAACCGCTATCCTACAATGCTAAGCTTCAACAATACCACTGTGCATTAGGTCACCTCAAAAAACCACCAATAGATGGCGTTAGGGCAGTTAATTTTATAGCCAGACATGAGGAATGTTGGAATTTTTGATTATTTGGACTTATTTAGAAATATTTTTTTGTCTTCAAATAAGAACTTACTTTAATTAATAAACAACTTTTTTTATTAAGTACCTAAAATGCTTCATGCCGGTGCTAAATCATGTAGGTATTAGCTGGCAACAATGGGCATGTTAGGTTGACAGTTGTTTTCTTACGGATTCCTAACATCCAATGACATCTGTCAATCTTATAACTGTCATTGTTGCGAAAAGAAGGGGTGCTTGATATTTTTCGTGAATTAAAAAGATCAATAATTTAAGTATTTTGTTGGTAAAATCAAATCAATTATATTCCTAGACATTAATCAGAAGCATATTTGTGAAATAAAGTGGCATTTTACCCAAAAAATATGGAATTGGTGAGTATTGTTCCATGTTTTACCGACGCGTCGCGGTGACCAGAGCATGTTATTTTCTCGAATTTATAACCTGCTTGGCCGCTACCGACGCACACCACACCACAGTGCGACCGTACTTATCTCATAATATTAATATACATTGTAGTAATAAATCAAACATACCATTTAATAAGGGACTAACACAAGTTTTAACTGTTACGCAAACATACCTACTTTTAAATTTGACCTACTATACATACCTATTATCCAAAACAGTCAATTTTTTTAACATGTTAACAAAATTTACTGTTTTGGATACAATAATATAATGGTATTTTTTGCAAAATGCATTCAGTATTTTAAGTACGGCAGGTATTCAGGCAAGAAAGAGAAAGTTACTCGCATTTTAAATAGATTTATTTATAGTCTCCATTCCCTTTGACATAGTTAGGTAAGTTAGGTATAATAATCCTCCTTCTGACTGATAGATGATTTGTTTTAAGTAAAAATGTAAGTTTTTTACTTCATAACATAGGTTTAGACTCTAACCTTACATCAGTCAGCCGACAACTGTGAACTAATCATAGTAAAATTAAATAACACATACAGGTAAGAAATTTTGAAAATCTAATTCAAGTAATTTCTTCAGAATAGCTCCACACATATTTGACTGAGACTATTTGATATTCACGGATACAGTAATAAACTCTGTTTTTGTGATTACTTTCTTGCGGAAGCTTCATTTGAGTTGGATGATTGATCTTCACTTTTAGTGATGCAATGTTGGTTAGCCAGTGCATGTCTCTGAATTGTTTTATCTGAATTCTTAGACCTTAGCTTTATGCCAAGAAATCATTTCAAAATTATGTTGTTTGATATTTTAAAATAAGTATTTATCAATAGTTGTATCGCAGCAGGTGAAATTTAGTATCTGATATGGTTTCTGGTGAATTGTGCGAGCTACATTAATAACACCTCTTGTACCACTTTTTGGGCAAATAAAATGATTTCTGATATTCAAATAGGTATATTTCATATAGGTATGAATATTAGATTGTATGTAGTTTCATGGGGTCAGACCAAGATATCTTCTTTTACAATGAATTTGTATAATAGGTAATTAGGTTCTAAATCAAAAGAAATTTGTAAAGAACTTCATAGGTGTGTCTTGCCACTTTGTTATGTATCTAGAGATTGTATGATCAATATAGGTAGGTAAATAAATGTCCCCTTACTCACTCGGCAAAACACAGCACTACTTCATGTCGGGTTTTCTGTGAAGCTATGGTAGTCAGGTCAGGCCAGGGAAAGAAATCAGTTGTCATTCAGTTGCAGGGAGGTGACACTGGCATGCTGCAACCGCCGCCGCCGCCGCTCCCGGGCGCGTTGCCAGGCGCGATGCCAGGCGTGTTGCCAGGCGCGTTGCCAGGCGCGATGCCAGGCGTGTTGCCAGGCGCGTTGCCAGGCGCGATGCCAGGCGCTTTGCCAGGCGCACTGCCGGGGATGTTGCCAGGCGTGATGTCGAGCGCGATGACGGGCGCCATGCCGGGTTCCATGCCGGGTTCCATGCCGGGTGCAATGCCGGCCGCGATGCCGGGCGCCATGCCGGGAGCGATGCCGGGTGCCCTGCCCGGCGCGCTGAGCGCAGGTGAGTCGCGAGTGGCCGCGAGGCGCGTCGACTACGCATGCCGTGTCCGGTCGAGGCCGCACTAACGCCAGTGGCGTGTGCTCGCTGTTGCAGGCCCCGCTGCCGCCGCCGCCGCCAGAGCCCGCCGCGCCCGCCGCCGCCCACGACTCTTAGTTCACTCTCTCTCGAAACCGTCCTCAGTGATCAGTGTTTCTGCTTTCTGTTTCAGGCTAGATTTGTAAGTTAGGTTATTGCTATACGCTTAGGCGTGCTCACGCATCGGCTGCGACTCCGGCGTCGGCTGCTTCCCTCCGGTCTCACAATGTACCTACTTCATTATACTGCATCGCTCCCTGCATGCGAGGTGCGTGGTAGACCGCAGCCGCCGCGCTGGGGGTGGGGCTACGTCCTCGCGAACTTGGAGTGACTGGCTGCGCAACTGTGTTTGTGACAGGAATGTAGCGAATGGAGAGAAAATATCATGTTCTTAATCTAGCTAAGTATGAAAGGACATCTAAACGGAAGGATGGACTAGCTTCACTACTCGAAGTAAGCGCTTGTCCGCTGGCGGCTGCTGCTAGAGGAAGTAAGGTTGTGCGTGTGTCTGCGTCCACTCCTTATGTTCATTCTGCGTGTTCGACCTGAAATGATCAAAGCCTTGCATTTTCCAGGTGGCTTTCTGGCCGCACCGGTCTACGATCTGCAGCAGGTGGGCGACGTGTTCACAGGTGATTCTACCTTTTTATGCATATAACTTAAATTAATGAAGGCACTATTCTTTACTGAATAAGCATGTTAGTCCAGAATGGTATCACACTACACAGACAACCTGTCGAGTCAGTGAGGGTACTGGAGGCCTAATCCGGCGAAAAGTGGAGGTTTTAAATTTGGCAACTCTTGTGAATCCATAAGTTAATCTGTCTGTTCGTTTGCCACCTATCACATAAAGAAATATTACCTTTGCATTATTAAACCATAAATTTGCATACATTGATGTGTGGCTGTCTAAGTGTCCATACTCTCTGTAAATGTAAATGGCATGCGGTGTCGGTAGGTCCGGGCGCCAAGTGCTCGACGCTGCCGGCGATCCTGGGCGGGTCGCTGCCGCGGCTGTCGTCGGAGCAGGCGGAGGCGGTGGCGCGCGCCAAGAAGTACGCCATGGAGCAGAGCATCAAGATGGTGCTCATGAAGCAGACGCTGGCGCACCAGCAGCAGCAGATGGCCTCGCAGCGCACGCAGGTGCAGCGGCAGCAGGCGCTGGCGCTCATGTGCAGGTAGCTTCAGGACCCTGTTAGTTGCAGGTGCACGCCACGCAGCCACACACGCTAGCTGTACTCCGCTCGGGACGTCAAGATGGCGAATCCACATAACTCTTGAGGCTTACAATTGAATTCACTAATCACATTAGACGATTTCCATAGACAATAGAATAGAATAATCACAATAATATTTCCGTCGCGATTTATACTCCCTAAAAATCTTCTTAAGCCTACATCTATATTGATTCCTAACAAGTCACTGATTGTGACCAGAATTTACGTCTTTGCGCCTTAGTGTTCAGTCAAGTGAATCTTCATAAATGTTTGAAATTGAAGAGAACGGAATCAGGTCAATGAATATGTTGTACCTATATATGTTTTTTTTTATTAATTCTTTATAAAATTAAATGATGAGAAGCGATACTTGAGGCATCCCGCTCCGCGCTGGTCGAACCCATGATTCACTATGCTGAAAAGATCTGATATTTTGCTCCTACCGATAGATCAAATGTATGACAAAAAGCAGCATTTGTCAAATGTATTCATTGTTCCAGAGTGTACGTGGGGTCGATATCGTTCGAGCTGAAGGAGGACACGATCCGGCAGGCGTTCCTGCCGTTCGGGCCGATCAAGTCCATCAACATGTCGTGGGACCCCGTCACGCAGAAGCACAAGGGCTTCGCCTTCGTCGAGTACGAGATCCCCGAGGCGGCGCAGCTCAGCCTGGAGCAAATGAATGGGGTCATGCTTGGCGGGAGGTAACGTACTTTACAGAATATTATACATAAAAGCTTGCATTGCATCGTTAATTTTTACACTCTCTAAATTGACAACATTTCAATTTTATAAAGGTACTAAAATTCAAAAACCATTTCGAGATTTTGAGCTGTTTAACGTAAAAAAAAATATCTCACATTTTTTAATTCAATATTTAGAAGATATTTGTGAAAAATATCTAACTTTCAATGAGTGAGGCATTACATCCATTATGTCATAGACATATCATAAATCCGCAAAAAAAAATACAAATGTCAGTCTGACAGTACAGTTTGGTTGTTTGTTGATCTTCCTGTTTTAGTTTGTAATATTTCGTTTCGTTAATTTTAAAGCCAAGCCCTTTATTTCTATGTCCCATCCCAAATTAGTTGGTCATAATGAAGGTTTCTAAAGGATTTTCCATGGCAGACAGCCAAAAGTCGATACTATATGTTGCTGCCGTTCATGCGCGAGAACACTTCAAAGTAGCTGAAGTTCGAGGAACCAAAGTCCTGATGTCATCTGGGGATGCTATGTGGAAACATCGACCGGGTATGTTGAGGTGAAAAGACAAAATTCCCTATGCTACATTCAGGGACGAGTTACTCCTGAACACAGAGCTTAAGGTCTAAGATGTACACAGTGACTGCAACAAGTTTTCTGCCTAGGTTGTGCTACAGAAAGATCTTGGAATTATACCATTACCCATACCTAAAATAGGATGAACATATTCTAGAATTTACCAAAAAGGCTAATTCTCTTATTTACATTATCAGAAAATCCTTCTCATACATAGATAAAGAACTATTCTTGAAACTCTCTAAGACTTATTGTCCGCCCACTAATGGAATATGGATTTCAGATATCAATATTTTAAAAAAGACATTGAGTTACTGGAACAAAGAAGAAGAAGAGCTACAAAGATGGTAATCAGCATTCGGAACCTGACATACGAGGAGCGGCTCAGGGCTACCTGATTGAGACATATAAGATTCTAACAGGATACTACGACTTGAAATGAGAGGGCACTCACTAAGGATAATACGCACTCGAAGTGCGAGCAATCCCAGATATCACTTTTTGCCAAACCGTGTCATAAATGCGTGGAACATCTTCCTGAAACTGTGATAAGTGCTCCTATAGTGAATTCTTTTAAAATAGACTGGACAGGTTTAAATTACAAACAGATTACACACACAAGTGCAGTGATATACACGCATCAGCATTTTTGCTGCTAGTGTATCAACAATAATAATAATAATGTGCAGCAAATTCACCACTACTGATAATACTATGATAAACTGTTTGTAGATAAATTACTTTTAGAAGCAGGAGAATTATGGAAAGCTATATTTATGACAAAATGTTAGAGGTAGTCAAATGATTATGAAATAAATAAAGTCTTAAGTATTTAATTATTTGTTTTATTTATTGTAAAAATTTGTCTTGCAGAAAAATCTCCATAATGTTGCTATAGTTGCCCTTGGAACTTGGGGTTTCAATCTTTGCCTTTCTAATTTCCATTATCTATTCTTGAGATCTTCCTCAAGCTGTAATGAAAATAAAATATAGTAAACAAGGTGTAACTTAGTATTGTATACGTTGACTTTATCAATTTGTTTTGTAAGTTACAATAAGCTACTTTTTATGCAACTTACTACAAGTATTATAACACAAATAGGTTTGTACTTACATTTAAATGTTCTTCGCATACATAAATAGACGATTTATGCATGTGTTTATCAACAGCAGAACACCATTATACGCGTAGGTTTTGGTACATATAATAAAAATATTTATCTGGACATAATAATGCACGATTTTTACATGTTGGCACAAAACAAAGAAGCCAAGACGTCTCGGTGAATAGTTGGGCGATTTTGCATTATTCGTAATATCTTGTAGGTATTAAGACAATCAAAACTCCAAACAAAATTTTATAACCTTCCCGTTTTTGAGGTTATTGACTTGACTGACAGTAACTTTCTTTTGACAGATCGGAACCGTAGATAGTGTTGTAGTACTGCCTAAAACATATCGACATTTTTCTAGTTGTATCGACCTGATGATGATGTAATGTAATGGTTTAAATATAGTCCGATCGTAACTGACTGCAGCTGCTGACTACTCAAACAATAATAATGATTTTACTTGACAGTGGCGAAGTCATCCTCTTATAGGAGGGTTGAGCCATAATTAAAACAATCTTATTTGATGACAGTTGACTGATAGAAAATTAAGAAGCTAGGATGCAATGCATTCCGTGTCAATCGCGTAGGTTAAGCGACGAGCAGCAACAGCGCCAGCAGCAGAATAATTATTAGGAAAACAGTTTAGTCAGCCAGCTGTGCAATAATGTGTTGTTCATTGTGGCAAATAACCACTACTACGTGTTATACTAAATGTTGTTTTATAGTTTTGTTTTTATCATTATTTTTATTGTTGGTTCTAAATAAACATGTTTCTTCTTATTTCTAAATAAATAGTATCGATACTCGATAGTCAGAAGAACAAACACATCCCGTTTGAGTTTATTTTTTAAATTGACATAAATAAAGCAAAGATAATATTTTGTTTCTGCCTATATCTTGGACTTACGCTCTTTTAGAATAAACAGTTTTTAAATAATTATTTTCAGAGAATGGAGAGGAAATAACCAAAAAAGAAAAAATACGTACTCCTTATTTTTCGATAAGCTATCATAATAATAACACAAATCAGCACCTAAAAAAATTGAAATGTTGTCAATTATGTTAGACAGCGTTTTCACGGAAGCGGTGATTACTTGAGACCAGATTTTTGCCTCGTATAAGAAAAAACAAGGGCCAGACCGGCCAACACTCCATCCTAACACAGGTTCCGCTCTCTCACGATAGGTCCGTTGGTTGCTGACATACATGGTTGTTGTTACAGGAACATCAAGGTGGTGGGGCGGCCGTCCAACATGCCGCAGGCGCAGGCCGTCATCGACGAGATCCAGGAGGAGGCCAAGCAGTACAACCGCATCTACGTCGCCTCCATACACCCCGAGCTCACCGAGGATGACATCAAAAAGTAACGAATCCTACTCTTATGATTATGAGGTTGGACATAGGGAAAGCGAAGCTCTTATTATGGGATCATTGTGCAGTGCTCCGGCTCGAAGGACCATAAAAATGTACGGTGCTGTCTGTATAACTTTGAGTGATATAAGCAAATATTGATGTATTGATATGTAATTATTACATGAGGGGTAAAAATTTGTACACGCGATGATTACTAATTAAGTGGCGCTTCGTGAGGACTAGGCGTTTTTGGTTGTTATTGGTGTCTCGTTTTTCTATAGCAGCTAAAATAAAAAAATATTGAAAACCTTTGGCCGCATATCCTGCGTGTCGGCCTGAATCCGTATTACAGGAAAACCTTCCTTATTATTACAAAAAAACTAACAAAGTTTAGTATAGCTGGCGGCATGAAAGAATAGCGATGACCATTAGTTTGCGAAAATACTTTCTAATTAAATTGATTTCTGCACACTCAAGGTCATCGATATTGTTTCATGCCGCAGACTATTAACCTTTTGTGAAATAATGTGTACGTGTGTGCAGCGTGTTCGAGGCGTTCGGGCCGATCACGTACTGCAAGCTGGCGTACGGCGCGTCGGCGCACAAGCACAAGGGCTACGGGTTCATCGAGTACGCGACGCTCGCGGCCGCGCTCGAGGCCATCGCGTCCATGAACCTGTTCGACCTCGGCGGCCAGTACCTGCGCGTCGGCCGCGCCATCACGCCGCCCAACGCGCTGGCGGGACCGCCCGCCGCCTCCGCCATGCCCACCGCCGCCGCCGTCGCCGCCGCCGCCGCCACCGCCAAGATACAGGTCAGGGACACAGGGACACCGCCCGCCGCCTCCGCCATGCCCACCGCCGCCGCCGTGGCCGCCGCCGCCGCCACCGCCAAGATACAGGTCCGTGCCGCCGGGTTACAGGGCCGCGCCGCCGGGATACAGGGACACCGCCAAGCCCGTGAAACTTGGAATGCTCTTAAAACCCTAGCTAGTTTTTACCCTAACTTAATATTTTTAACTGAAAATTTTGGCAATTGGTATCTATCTTGATAAAGTAATAATATTTTTTACTATATCGAGATAGTCGATCGAGAAAGTAATAATATTTTTTACTATATCGAGATTAGTCAAAAAGTGTTTGTGAGCGATGGGATTCCAAGAACAGGGTGAGTCTTTTGTAAATAATTATGTTTTACGCATCTATTTATTATTACTTTACATTTTATATGGAAAGAAAGAAGAAAGAAAATATGTTTATTGACCATCACAACATTCACAGCACAGAAAACAACAAGACAAAACAGAACAGAAAGCAGCAAGACATTACAACACAAGAATATAATAAAAGGTAACACGAATAACAAGTAGGTACAGGAAAATAAGGTGTGAGTGTGAATATGTGTGGTCAATCAGGTCCCGACCTCGGCATTTGCTGCTACGGCGCTATCTGCGGCGCCTTAGCAGCAAATGTTGCTAATTATGGGTACTACGACAACCTATTTTTCTTTGATACATTTTCCGTTACTAAAACTTTATTAAAAGCTGCAATGTTTTAGCCCCGACTGGCCTGGTCCTGATTTGGTTTAAAACAGTGGTACATCTGTGTATTTTATGAGGAACATGATTATTTTTGCCCGGTTTGCCCGTGCGACCGTAATATGTCTGCTACGACGCATGTAGGTGTAGCATTTGCAACTTGATATTCATTATATATTTTAATTTCAGGTACAAAATTCAAATGTTCCTTTTCAAGAAGTCGATCATGGGCGCTGTGGTGTTGACGAAACGTTTTTACGTAAATTGCGTACGTTGCCAGGTTATCGTGAGTATTTTTAGCATCTACGTCTCTTAAAGATGTCGAAAATGTAGATATTGAACCTTTATCACATCTAATCGTTAATTTATGAAGAAGATTTGACAAGTTCTGGGTTAAGTCAGCACGCTCTAAAACTTTTAACTAAAAGTATAGTTTTAGATTATTCTGATTGGTTAGACTAAAATGAATGTGTAGAACTGACAAGAAGTATTGAACCTAACAGAATTATCGCAAGTAGATCCGTCAGCTGTATTATAATCATATATTAAGGTATTATCCATACTAATCCATACTAATATTATAAATGCGAAAGTAACTCTGTCTGTTACTCTTTCACGCCAAAACTACTCAACGGATTTAAATGAAATTTGGTATACAGATAAAGACCCTGAGAAAGAACATAGGCTACTTTTTATTGCGAAAAGGGAGTTGTAAGGGGTTGAAAGGGGGGTAAATAGTTACTTTTCCACGCGGACGAAATCGCGGGCGGCCCGCTAGTCATATGATAAGGTATTAATATATTTTAAGTTTAAACTTAAAACAATATTATTTTGAAACCGCGCGACAGTTAGTTGAAGAATATCCTTGGCACAATCTCTCTGCTTCCGTCCACTAAGTTCATAAACATGGTGCTGATGTATCAATATGCTCTTTTATCTATCGGGGAACTGTCCGAGGAAGCAGCTGAATCTAATAACAAAAAATTAAAACTGTTCAGACGAGATTGTACCTGAAAAATGTCACGCGAAGTTACAAAATTAAATACAGATTTAATGAACCGGCTTTTACTGTGTTCAGACTATATCTGGTCGTCGGAAACTCCCTCGAAAGAAAAAGAGCCTTATACCTAAGGAAGTTATAGAATTATTAAAGCATTTAGCTTCATATTTATTTTGAACGTTTTATTGTGTAAGCTAACGTTTAGTATTGCCAAATCATAGCACCATATATTTAGCAAGTTATAATTTTTTTTTTTATTTAAAAGGATTGATGTATGTGTTACGCTTTGATTATTAAGAATGTATTGATTTTATAAAAATTATTAGTTGTTATAAATTGTACCATATGAATAATAATTTGTATATAAATAAATTTGTATTTTTTAAATCAAATAATGTCTTTTATTAATATTTTACATGTCATTTACAATAGGCTATTTGACTAAATTTTTTTATGTGTTTAATCAAAAGACCTCTCAATTTAAGAAACATTATTAAAAGAATTACTCGATTCTGATTTGAATTACCTGAGATATCATAAATTTAAGAGCACATATTTTTGGCAAGCCCAAAAACGCTCTATACAAATGACTACAGGCAAGTGACGTCACGTGCTCGTATCCTGTATGCGCATCTAGTAAATTTTGTTTGGTAGCTATATCAAATGTTTCGTTTAAGTAAATGGTTTTATAATAGAAGTTGGTGGAAAATGTACGGGTAGTTCAATAATAAAAATAAAACTTTATTGAAAAAATCGTCAGAGCAATAAAATACACAAGTCTACTTATACTAAGGGAACAATTATTAGTTTGCTGCCTAAACTAGGAGTATCTTGTATCTTAGGCAGAAACAAAAAGAAGAAAGGACTTAAATAACAAATTAATTTTACCAATAAACAAATACTTAACATAACAACTTAAAGACAGATGCGAATACTAATAAACAAATACTTAACATAAGAACTTAAAGACAGATCCGAGTAATAATAAAATATACCAAAATTGTGCATGTAAATAATGTGAACTAAATGTCTACAAATAGGCATAAACGTGATTATAATATGTAAACAATGACCCGGTTAGAAAATTTGATGACACTGATAAATTTCTAGACGTAAATACCTCTAAACTTGAAAACGTCTATCTAGCATTACCTAGAAACACCTTACAAAGACTAAGATTACATAATAAACATTATAAACTAAATCTAATTAACGTTGTTCAAACCTTGCCTACCTAATAATTACACTATTGGGCGCCTTCATAATCTATGGACCTTATCAAGCGATATTCGGCCATTTTTCTGGCCGGACACTCAAGGTCACCAGTTTTGTGGTCGAATGGTTTTTTGTACTGCAAGCATGTGGCGCACTTGGGGGGCTCAGCCTGCTTTGGGCAATCCTTCTTTTCATGTCCTTGGTCTCCGCAGTGAGCGCAGGTGGTGCTCTCTCCCCGACACGTTTTAGCGGCATGTCCGTACTGTTGGCACTTGTAGCACCTGGTAACAAGTGTAAATCCCGAACAGGGCAGGACGACCAATTTACATAGACTCTCTCATTTGAGATTAAGGCTTTACGTATCACTGCAGGGACCTCGATAACGTAGTTGCAGGTTTCTGCGTTTTTTTCGGCCCGATTTATGACTGAGTTTAATAGAGCTTAGGAAATTCTCCATGGTCATGTTCGTCAGTTTGTCGACTAAGTTTTGCTGCCAGATGCAATTGAATACGTCAGTTTCCGTCATGGAAGTGGGTACTCCGATAACGACGATTCTGGGCCTACGTTTTTTAGGTTCGTCTAGAGTAAGGCCAGATGTAGTCAGCTGCTCCGATTTCTTGAGTTTATCGATGTCACCCTTTGAGTCAGTGCTAATAATCACGCCACCGTTCTTGGTTTTTCGAAGACCCCTCACCTGCAGTTTCATTTTTTCAGGGCGAATAATTTTTTGTATGAGGTTTTGGTGTCCTCACTCGATTTGGATTTATCAGCAGGATATATCGCTACTGAACTAACACTTATTGGTCTAATAAAGTTTGATTCGCCTTTCTTTACCATGTCGGCAAAGGAGGCTATTGCTGGGGCTGGGTTTGAGGAGGCTGCAATAACTTGTCTTAGGTTTTGTAGCTCTTGCGAGAGGTCTTGATTTTCCTTGAGCGTGTGCAGGTGATTATGGTAATCAATGGCTTTGGTCTTCAGCGATTGATATTGAACGACTAATTGTGAAGTTCCCAGGCTGACGTTTCGGCATAAATTATTTATACGCAGTTTTTGGTCTGCGTTAAGTTTACCCTCACATGAGATTACACATACCTCATTTAGGCATTTTTCGATTTTGTTCATCCACTCCTGTAGCTCGGGAGTGGAGATAACTGCAGGGCCGTCATCTTGGTAGTGCTGCTGATGCTGAGGTTGGGCATGCGAGGGCTGGGGCGCAGGAGTAGATGGAGGGCTTCGGACTGTTTTTCCGCTCTTAGTGAATGGACTTCCGTCCATTTTTATTAAAAGTAGATATGTATTTGCTACAAATTACACATCACAATATAATTGAGTAGGTCACCGTTTCACAAACACAGTGACCTAGTAAAGTTTTCTTCCGCAGATTATCACTAGGTCGCGAATTTGCTGAAGCAAATTGTTTATTGCAATTACACAGGTGTCACGTCTGTCCGCATCGGCGATCAAACTACTAAAAAAAAAAAAAAAAAAAAAATCAATGATATAATTATTTTTTTAAATTGTAATACTTTAAAATGGACTTGCCCGTGAAACTTTGAATGCTCATAAAACCAGCTAGACGTTATATTTTTAACTGAAAATTTTGGCTATTGGATCTTATTTACCGTATTTTGGAAAAGTATAAATATTTTTTACTATAACGAGATAAGTCAAATACCCTATAGGAAAGAACAGTTTTAGGAGGTTATGACCTTCCTTCTTTGGACGCGGAACCGTTGTGCGCCGTCGCGAAAATAAAATACTACATTTTTTTTTGACTTCGACGGTACATATATTCGAAATTCAAAATATCTATAGCTGTAAAAGTATGACAATGACAGCGCTACTGGGATTAGTGTTGTTGCGATAGCGATAGTTTCACTATCGATAGTTGACCTTGAAAAACAGTCGATAGATCGAATATTCAATTGGAAATATCGACATTCTGCAATACTATCGATGGTATCGATAGTAGAAATTAAGCGATATTAAAGTAAGTAAGTATCAGCCTATATTCTGTCCCACTGCAGGGCAAATTAGCGATATATTGATTTTTTTCGATACTATCGATAGGATCATGTAAAAAAGTCGATACTATCAAGCTATCTATGATATATCGACGCGTATCGATAGTATCGATAGTTTTGTTTTAGTTACAATCGACATATTTTCGATACTATCGACTGGAAATCACAAACTTGAATTAAACCGCTAAGGTAGATGACAGAGCTATTAAGTCGTCTTTTAAATGCAAGCATTGTATCGTAAAATTTTAGAATATCGATAAAGCAAAACTTCGTTTCGATACTATCGATCTATAGGAATAATATTTCATATTTTTATCAATCGACACTAACAATAGTATCGAAAATATCGTCAAAGGCCGATATTTTCGATAGGGCTATCGACAGTATAACTGATTTTCGAGGTCACGATAGTATCACGATACTATCGATAGTCTATCGCTATCGCAACAACACTATCTGGGATCACTTCTTCAAACGGTTCGGAATTATATATCTAGTTATTTTTAAAAGGAACCCCTCACGGGGGAGTCCGACGATCACTTCATACATTATTTATTTGCGCATTAGCTCAATTTGAAATATTGTTAATATATTTCTCGGATCTGTCTTTTTACCCGACTACGGCAAAGCAAAAGGAGGGTTATGATTTTGACAGGCTATGTATGTATGTTCATGCTATAACACACGTATTTGCGTAAATATCATTTATTTGATAATTTGGTTACAAAGTCTGTGATGTTACATTAATTATAAGATGGATTCCAAGGATAACTACAAAAGCACGGATTACATTTTTGCATCTTGTTGCGAGTGAACAAACTTATCTTAAAAACATCATGGCGGATTCCCCCGTAATCGAGCATAGAGCGGGCATCGCTGACCTTGGGTCTGCGCTCTGATTCGTCAAAGCGCGGCACCACAGAATGACAGGCAACCAACCAGGTAAAGCCGCGAAAATTTAAAAGATCCCGTTTGACGACATTACTCTTTACAATTTGCAGGTGAAAATGCTGCTTACTAATTATTTGTATTGAAAGAAATATTTAAATTAAACTAGGCCGCGGACCAGGGGCCAATTTTCTCCGAACCCACTTTAATTTAGGAGTAAATTATTCGACACTTCACTCAGAGGTGGTAAACGAGGCCCTAAGTGATTAACCTTTTTATAAATAGTATAGAACATACTAAAGTAGTGTTGCGTGTGCAGGCCATGGACGCGGTGGCCAGCAACGCGGTGGCGCTCGGGCTGACGAAGCTGAACGCGCTGGGCGTGCCGCCCGCCGCCGCGCTGCCCTCGCTCGCCGCCGCGCTGCCCGTGGCGCTGCCGGCCGCGCTGCCGGCCAGTCTGCCCGCCGCGCTGCCGCAGGTGAGGGAGGCTCGGTCGCGTTGCGCTACGACGTCGCTGCCCTCGCTCGATTTAATAACAATTGAGGAAATTTTACAGATTATAGTTACCTGATATGTGGCTGACTATTTTTTTCATATAAATAATAAATGAATGTGTATAAGCAGGTGGTGCTCCCGCCGCCGGCGGTGATCGGCCCCCCGGGCGTGGTGATCCCGCCGGGCGTGGGCGGCGTGGCGGCGCGGGCGCGGGAGGCGTGGCGCGCTGCGACGCGGACGCGCCGGCGCAGGCCGCGCTGCAGCGCAAGCTGCTCGACGCCTCGCCCGACACGCTGCAGCAGCAGGTATTATAAATAAATAAACTGACACGACATCACATACGTTGTCACTTATCGAAATCTGTCGACATGTAGAGGAGACTTTACTTTAATGTTTGTTGTCTGTGTGTGGCAGGAGTCGCTGTCGATCTCGGGGCAGTCGGCGCGGCACCTGGTGATGCAGCGGCTGATGCGGCGGCGCGCGTCGCGCACGCTGCTGCTCGCCAACATGGTCGACGCCGCCGACGTCGACGACGCGCTGCACCACGAGATACAGGTGCGCACACACCACACATCACACACTCACACACCTGGTGATGCTGATGTATCTGTAAAATTCTACATCCAATTCTAAAAAGACGTAAATGCCAAATAAGTCTTTGAATTTGTGGCATTATTATCTCAACGATGCCTTGAGTATTATTTGACATTTACGTCTTTTAAGAACTAGATATGCGATATGTTTAATATTACACACACTCTGGCGTCACTCTGACTGTTCAGTTCATCTCGAGAATGTTATTGTTAACTGTTTGCGTGGTTGTGCGCAGGAGGAGTGCTCGAAGTGGGGCCGCGTGGAGCGGCTCGTGATCTACAACGAGCGCCAGAGCGAGGACGACGACCCCGCCGCCGCCAACGTCAAGATCTTCGTGCAGTTCCAGGACCCCGAGGGTAGCCCGCCGAACCGTTTCTATTAGGGCTTTAGTAAATGAAAAAACCAATAGATGGCGTTACGTACACGTGAGGTTCATCTTTGACGACAATGTTTACAGTTGGACTACGACCAGAAAGTCTCTCAGTGATACTCGTACAGACAGCAGGGGGTGCGCTCAAAAACATGACACTTTTGAAACAAAAACAGCATTAGTTCGTAAAGCTTCGGACTTTTTCCAAGAACCAAATAACCGTGGGACTGCTATACATATTCTGCATGTAACTTAGTAATTTTTGATATAATAAACATGCCAAAAAGTTTATTTCATCAGAAAAAAATATTAAACTAATTGATTGTGACCAATGTCTTGGTTGTAGATCAGATACTTGTAATTGCTTACTCTAAACGCATTACGCAAATAATTCTATGCATGAAGCTTTCCTCAATAAAATAAATAAGTATAATGTTTGTGTGTGGTGTGCGTTGCAGAGGCGGCGGCGGCGGCGGGCGCGCTGAACGGGCGCTACTTCGGCGGGCGCACCGTGCGCGCCGCGCTCTACGACCAGGACCTGTTCGACCACGGCGACCTCTCCGGCTAGCCGCCGCACTCGCTACACTCATACGCATACGCTTAGCCTAAGTTAATGAAGTTTATTAAATTTAAGTTCATGATCTGTACGCTGCCTTTTATTTTAAACTTGTCACGTGCCCACGCTTCGCTTCAGTATTTTAAATTTTAGAGTAAAATAGAATTTACGACAGTAAAAGTTATTAGCATAAAGCGATTACTGATAATTGATGATCACAAACCTGAATGAAAGAATCTCAAATGGAAACTCTAACTCTACTTTATACGAAAAACACAAAATGTAATTTTGATAACTACCTACATAGTAAAAACTACCTATGTGTTATATTACATGATTTAGGTCCAGTACTTTTCGGCTGTTCGTTGATAGAACAGTCGGTAAGTGACAGGCCGAGGCGTTACCTCTTTATTATTATAGAATTAGTATTCTATACCATGACAAAATCAGATAAACGATTCCCGAAAATAACGTACAGTTAACTCGATTGTTTGAAGGTAAACAACCCTATATAAAAAGATGCTGTAATATTAAGAAGTTCATTAAAATGTGGGGTCACGGTTCGTGGATTCGACTTTTAACGTGTAGTAAGGCACCTCGAAGTCTAGCCAGGGAGCCGGTTGAATGAATGATCAGTTTTGTCTGTATAACTTGTTATTTAATTCATTACTGCTGTCACACATACCTAGGCAGGCGGCTCGAGGTTATTATTCCGTTCCGTTGTTGACACACATTACTTGCGGGATGTAAAAAATATACGAGAAACCGTATTTTATTCATACTTTCAATGTTCGAAGATACTCGAACAGTGCCATCTACCGGAATAATAACGAACCGTCTGCTTGTGTGATTTGTAAACTTGCGCTGATTTATATTAAGAAATGTTTAGTGAATTCCGTTTTAATTAATTTGAGTTAATTTAGTTCAGTTAATTTATCAATAAACATGCTATTACAGTATGTGATAAGTAAATACAACAACTTTTTTCCAGTAAGAAAATAAATTGAATAAAAAGAAATACCTACGCGCGGTAAACTACGATTTAAATATTTTGCCAAAATGTTGGCACTAAAAGACTTAGTAATATGATGATACAAGAGAAGAAACAG